>CM057474.1:19747500-20072500 GCA_030035585.1 Dugong dugon | reverse complement strand
CAAATGGAATAAGAAACTGACAGAGAACAGAGAGGGAGGAGCGATGCGGAGTGGAGGTCCCCTGTCAACTAATGCAGCATGGATTCGCCATCTTTGACTCCTGTCACAGGTCGGCGGACAGGGAGTATGGGAAAGCAGCTTCATGGAGCTCCCAGTGGGAGACAGAGCACCCTGTAACCAGTGATACACGCTTTCCCACCCCTTTCCATCTGCCCCCTGCTTGGCCTCCACCGCTTCCCAGCTGGCCACAGTCACTTGGCTGGCAGGCGCCAGCTCTGTGCCACTTGGATTTGCTCCACACATACTGGCCAACTCCTTCAGTACCATTTTTTGTTGCTGGTGTTGCTGTTTCTGGCTTCTTTTGGTTTCTTCTCTGCCTTTCACCTCCTCCGCCTCCTTTCTCTTGAACACCTGGCTCCATGTGCCATCTTTGCTTCTTCTTGACAGGCTGTGAAACACCGCTCAACCAGGGAACTGCTTCCTCCGTCCGAGCTGGCAAGTTGGTGGGATCCCTGGGGTCTTTTCTTTGTTTCTTTGTTTTCTCTTTCTTCCTTTTTGTTTTTCTTCATTTCTTGGTTTCTCATTGCTCTCTACTTACCTTCTTTTCCAGTTCCCTGAATACCTGGTGCTGTGTGCCATCTCATCCCCTTCTAGATGGGCTATGGCTTGAGGCCTAGGAGCCACTTATTCAGTCACCGGTGGGATCTCCGGGGACATTACTTTCTTTTTTTGTCTTTAATTTTTATTTATTTATTTTTTCTCTTTTACTTTTTCTTCATTTCTTGGTTTCTCCTGTTTCCACTCCAACTGCAGGCTTGCTTGGCACTTTTCTCTCTCTTTTTTTTAGCTCCTGTTTCTCTCTCTCCTCTCTCTCCGTACCCAACTTAGCTCCACACATCACAACCTCCCCTCTCTCTCTTGCTTATGTGCACTGAACATCACACCCCTAAGCAGCACAGGCACGGCATACCACAACCTGCCCTGAAATGACCCCTGGCCCGCTCTGTTGGCCACAGGATGTGCCCAAAACAACCCGTCTCAGACCCTCCCCTTCACCTGGACCTGCTCTGCTGCACCATAGCTGAGCAACTGGCCCTGCCCATTGGACAAGAAGGTGAAAAGTATCGTGCCCACAGACTAACAAAAACTGTGCACAGTCTGCCTGCTCAGACTTAACCAAATAAAACAAAAAAGTAGAGTAGAACAAATCTACAATCAATGAATGAAGAAGAAAACTGCTGAATGTCCAAAAGACAGCAGACAATATCAAAACATATTAAAAAACAGGTCAGGATGGTTCCAGTAGGCATACAAAATAAAACACCAGATAACTTTCCAGTAGAAGAGAAGTCACTGGAACTACCTGACAGGAAATTCAGATCTCTAATATTCAGAATTATCTAAGAGTTGAAGCAAAAAGCAGACAAAAATGGGGAAAAAGATAGACACATTCACGGAAGAGGCAGACAAATTCATGGAAAAGACAGACAAAACAATGGAAGAATTTAGGAAAATAATACAAGAACAAAATATCAAATTCACCACTAGAAATCATACAAAAACAACAGAAATCCAAAAGATAAATAACAAGATTTCAGGAATGGACAGTGTCATAGAAAGTTTGAGGAGCAGGTTTGAAACAATGGATGACAGGGTCAGCGAAACTGAAGACAAATACTTTGTTTGATACTACTTTGTTTGAGGAAAGATCAGAAAAAAGAATGATGAAAAATGAATGTCATGGGATAAAACCAAAAGGAAAAATTTGCTAGTGATTAGCGATCTGGATCAGAGGGAGAAAATGGAAAACACGGAGAGGATCATTGAAGAATTGCTGACAGAAAATTAATATCTTGAAAGATGAAAAGGTGACCATCCAAGAAGCTCAATGAAGCCCATATATGATACACCCAAAAAGAAAATCACCAAGGCATATCATAATCACACTCCCTAAAACCAAAGACAAAGAATCCTGAGAGAAGCTGAAGAAAAACGAAAAGTCACATGCATAGGGGAAACGATAAGACTAAGTGCTGATTACTCGGCAGAAACCATGCAGGCAAGAAGGCAGTGGGATGACATATATAAAATCTTGAAAGAAAATAATTGTCACCCAAGAATGATATATTCTACAAAACTCTCATTCAAATATGATAGTGAACTTAGGACAGTTCCAGATAAACAGAAATTAAGGGAATATGTAAAAACCAAACCAGACTTACAAGAATTATTAAAGAGAGTCCTTCAGTTTGAGAACAAATAACATCAGACGACAGCCTGAGTCCAGGATGCAAGATAGTACCAGCCAGATGCCAACCTAGGAAATGATCTTCAGGGACTATTTAAAACCAAAAGATTTACAACAGGGAACCAGAGAGGTTAATCTGTAAATGACAATGTCAGAACAATAAAAGAGGGAATAAATGGTATAGGTATACAACCTTCTAATGGAGAGGAAGGTAGGGTGATGCCAAGTAATAATAGACTCATTCAAACCTATGAAGAAAAGAGTAAATTTCAAGGTAACCACAAAGAAAGTTAACACACCTACTCATCAAAATAAAGAAGAAAACGTAAAGTCTCAGTAAAAACAAAATTTACTAAAACAAAAAAATGAGAAAAAATCCACCAAAAAGAAAAAAAAGAATTCAACACAGGAGAGTAAGAGGAAGAAAGAAAATATCAGCACTACAAAATGACAGCAATAAAGTCACACCTATCAATAATTACACTGAATGTAAAAGGCTTAAATGCAGCCATAAAGAGACAGAGTGAGAGAATGGATTAAAAAAACAGGATCCATCAATATGCTGTCTATAAGAAACACACTTCAGTAACAAAAATGTAAATTTATTATAAATCAAAGGATGGAAAAAAATATATCAAGCACACGGCTACCAAAAAAGAGCAGGAGTGGCAATACTAATGTCAGATAAAATAAACTTTAAAACAAAATCCACTGTAAAAGACAAAGAACGACACTATATAATGATTAAAGGGACCATCCATGATGAAGACATAACCATAATAAATATCTACACACCCAATGACCGGGCTCCAAAATTCATAAACTCTTAACAACACTGAAAAGAGAAACCGACAGTTCCACAATAATAGTAGGAGACTTCAACACACCACTCTCAGTAGAGGACAGAACATCTAGAAAGAAACTCAACAAAGATACAAAAGATCTAAAGGACACAGTCAGCCAACTTGAACTTATATATAGAACACTCCACCCAACAGCTGCAAAGTACACATTCTTTTCCAAAGTACATGGAATGTTCTTAAGAGTAAACCCCATCTTAGGCCACAAAGCAACCCTCAACAAAATCCAAAGCACTGAGATAATACGAAGTATCTTCTCTGATCACAGTGCCATCAAAATAGAAATTAACAACAGGAAGAGCAAGAAAAAAAAATCAACTACATGGAAACTGAATGACACCCTGCTTAAAAACCACTGGGTATTGATGGAATCAATAAATTTCTAGAATTAAATGAGAATGACAACATATCCTAAAACCTCTGGGACACAGCAAAGGCAGTGCTCAGAGGTCAATTTATAGCAATAGATGCATACATCAAAAAAGAAGAAAGGACAAAATCAAAACATTGGCTACACAACTTGAACAAATAGAAAGAAAACAGTAAAAGAAGCCCACAGCCACCAGAAGAAAGGAAATAATAAAGATCAGAGCAGAAATAAATGAAATAGAGAATAGAAAAACAATAAAATCAACAACAAGAAAAGTTCGTTCTTTGAAAGGCTCAAAAAAATCAACAAACCACTGGCCAAACAGACAAAAGAAAAACAGGAGAGGACACAAATAATCTAAATAAGAAATGAAGTTGGGGGTATTACAAGAGACCCAACTGAAATAAAAAGGACCATAACAGAGTACTATGAAAAACTATACTCCAACGAATTTGAAAACTTAGAGGAAATGGACAAATTTCTAGAAACACATTACCTACCCAAACTAACACAAACTGATGTTGAAAATCTGAACAGACCCATAACAAGAGAAAAGATTGAAAAGGTAATAAAAAAAACTCCCAACAAGAAAAAAAGCACTGGCCTAGATGGCTTCACTGGAGAATGCTACCAAATATTCAAAGAAGAGCTCACACCAGTACTACTCAAAACTATTTAAGAACATAGAAAAGGAGAGGATACTTCAGAATTCATTCTCTGAAGCCAGGATAACCCTGATACCAGAATCAGGCAAAGACATCACAAAAAAAGAAAATTACAGACCAATATCTATAATGAATATAGACGCAAAAATTCTCAACAAAGTTCTAGCTGATAGAATTCAGCATCATATAAAAAAAAAGTACACTATGTCCAAGTGGGATTCATAGCAGGTGTGCTAGAATGGTTCCATATTAGAAAATCAGCATAATCCACTACATAAATAAAAGAATTATATGATCATCTCAGTTGACACAGAAAAGGCATTTAACAAAGTCCAACACCCATTCCTGATAAAAACTCTCAATAAAATAGGTATAGAAACGACATTCCTCAACATCATATACAAAACCAACAACCAACATCATTCTTAATGGAGAGAGGCTGAAAACATTCCACCTGAGAACAGGAACAAGACAAGGATGCCCTTTATCACCACTTCTATTTAGCATTGTTCTGGAAGTCAGAGCTAGAGCAGTAAGGCAAGAAAAAGAAATAAAGGGCATCCACATTGGTAATGAAGAAGTAAAACTGTCCTTATTTTGCAAGGGATATGATATACATAGAAAACCCAAAAGCCTCCATGAGGAAACTATTGGAACTAACAGAAAGATTCAGTAGGGTAGCAGGATTCAAGATAAACATACAAAAATCAGTTGGATTCCTGTACACCAATAAAGAGAATGATGAAAAGGAAATCAGGAAAACAATACCATTTATAATAGTCCCTAAAAATATAAAATACTTTTAAGAATAAATCTAACCAGGGATGTAAAAGAGCTATACAAAGAAAACTGTAAAACGCTACTGCAAGAAACTGAAAGATTCCACAAATGGAAAAACGTACCGTGCTCATGGATAGGTAGACTCAACATTATGAAAATGACAATTCCATTGAAAGTAATTTACAAACACAATGCAATCCTGATCTAAAAACCAACAACATTCTTTAAAGACATGAAAAAACTAATCGTTACCTTTATGTAGAAAGGGGATAGGCCCAGCATAAGTAACGCACTATTGAAGAAGAAAAGTAAGAGGAGTTGCACTACCTGACCTTCAGAACCTGCTATGTAGCTACCATGGTCAAAACAGCCTGGTACAGGTGCAACAGACACATTGGTCAATTGAACAGAATCAAGAGCCCAGATATAAATCCATCTACCTATGGTCACCTGATCTTTGACAAGGGCTCGAAGTCTATGAGATGGGGAAAAGACAGTCTTTCTAACAAATAGTACTGGCAAAACTGGATATCCATCTGCATAAAAATGAAACAGCACCATACCTCACATCTTACATAAAAACTAATTCAAAATGAACCAAAGACCTAAATATAAAACCAGAAACTATAAAGATCATAGAATAAAAAGTAGAAACAACCCTAGAGGCCCTAATATGTGGCATTAACAAGATACAAACTGTAACTGACAACACACAACCTCCAGAAGGTAAGCTAGATAACTGGGATCTTCCAAAAATTAAACACTTAACGGTCAACAAAAGACTTCTTCAAAAGAGTAAAAAGAGAACCTACGGACTGGGAAAAAAAATTGGCTATTACAAATCAGACAAAGGTCTAATCTCTAAAATCTACAGGAAAATCCTACACCTCTACAAAAAAAAGACAAGCCAATTAAAAAATGGGCAAAGGAAGTGAACAGACACTTCACTGAAGAAGACATTCAAGTGGCTAACAGACACATGAGGAAATGCTCGAGATAACTAGCTATTAGAGAGATGCAGATCAGAACCGCAATGAGATACAATCTCACCCCGGCATTACTGGCGCAAATTAAAAAAAAAAAAAACAGAAAATAACAATTGTTGGAGAGGCTGCGGTGAGATTGGAACTCTTATGCACTGCTGGTGGGAGTTCAAAATGGTACAACCATTTTGAAAAGTGATATGGTCCTTCCTTAGAAAGCCAGAAATAGAAATATCATATGGTCCAGCAATGCCACTCCTAGAAATATATCCTAGAGAAATAAGAGCCGTCATACAAATAGACATGTGCATATCAATGTACACTGCAGCATTGTTCATAATAGCAAAAAGAAAGAAACAACCTAGATGCCCATCCACAGATGAATGGATAAACAAAATAAGATACATACACACAATGGAGTACTATGCAATGATAAAGAACAATGATGATTCTGTGAAGCATCTCACAACGTGGATGAATCTGGAGTGCATTATGCCAAGTGAAATAAGTTAATCACAGAAGGATAAATATTGTACAAGACCACTACTGTAAAAACTCATGAAAAGGTTTGCACACACAAAGAAACAATCTTTGATGGTTACGAGGGAGGGGAAGAGTAGGGATGGAAAAACACTTAAGTAGACAATAGATAAGTGGTAACTTTGGTGAAGGGTAAGACAGTACACCGTACTGGCGAAGCCAGCACAACTTGTACAAGACAAGGTCATGGAAGCTCCATAGACTCCCTGAGGGAGCAAACTACTGCACTGAGAGCTGGGGATTATGGTCATGGTGACCATCTAGCTCAGTTGGCGTAACATAGTTCATAAAGAAAATGTTTACATTCTACTTTGGTGAGTAGCATCTGGGGTCTTAAAAGCCTGTAAACGGCCATCTAAGATACTCCACTGCTCCCACCCTGTCTGGAAGCAAGGGAGAATGAAGAAAACTAAAGAAACGGTCAAGATTAGTCCAAAGGACTAATGGACCACAAGTACCACAGCCTCCACCAGACTGATTCCGGTACAGCTAGATGGTGCCCAGCTACCACCACCTACTGCTCTGACAGGGATCACAATAGAAGGTGCCAGACAGAGGTAGAGAAAAATGTAGAACAAAAATTTAACTCACAAAAAAAAAAAAAAAAAAGACTTACTGGCCTGACAGAGACTGGAGAAACCCTGAGAGTATGACCCCTGGGTACCCATTTTAGTTGCCATTCCCACAGTTCACCCTTCAGCCAAAGATTAGACAGGCTCATGAAACAAAATGAGACTAAAGAAGCACACCAGCCCAGGGGCAAGGACTAGAAGGCAGGGGGGATAGAAAAGCTGGTAATAGGGAACCCAAGGTCAAGAAGGGAGAGTGTTGACATGTCATGGGGTTGTTAACCAATGTAATAAAACAGTATGTGTACTGTTCAGTGAGAAGCTAGTTTGTTCTGTAAACCTTCATCTAAAGTACAATTAAAAAAAAAAAAAATAACTAATTGGGTGGTAAGTATAATTAAAAACAAAAAGTATCCATAAAGTACACAGAGAAATTTCTAGAACATGGTCAGTGCTCAATAAAGGTTATTGATGTTATTAATGATTGATTGATTATTATGTATCGCTTAAAAAACCCCAGACCCACTACTGTCGAGTTGATTAGAGTCCAACTCATACCAACCCTATAGGACAGAGTAGAATTACCCCATAGGGTTTCCAGTGAGCGGCTGGTTGATTGGAACTGCAGACGTTTTGGTTGGCAGCTAAGCTCTTAACCACTGCACCACAAGGGTCCTGTATCCCTTACAAATGAATCATATAAAAGGAAAGCAAAAGATGTATAATTTTGTATGCCAAGCAAACAGAAAGATAAAAAGAAAATTGTGAATGGAAATATTTTTGTTGGAGAAACAGTATGGCCTAGTATTGTTTTCTACTGTTTCACAGATCCCTAGGGGTTCTATGGGGCTCACTTGGAGGGAGCTGTGAACTTGAAAGAGGTAGAGGTTTAGAAGTTAAAGGTACAGAGCCTTGTTCGTAACCAATTAATACGAACAACAAGAAGCACATCCTAACCCCTCTCCCACCAAAGAAGACAAAACAAAACAAAAAACCTCATGACATAAAGTCTGGGACGTTGTAGAAGTAAGTTAATTAACTTTTTGCACATCAGTTTTCTCATCTGCAAAATGGGTTAATATTACCTAGGGTTATTTTGTGAATTATTTCAG
The DNA here is from genome assembly GCA_030035585.1 of Dugong dugon. NCBI lineage: Eukaryota > Metazoa > Chordata > Mammalia > Sirenia > Dugongidae > Dugong > Dugong dugon. The sequence continues at coordinate 20,064,373 of CM057474.1, read as the reverse complement.
ATTCTGAATGTAAAATGCATGGCACAACACAGGTATTCAGTAACTACTGGTTTCCTAGCTAGCTCCCTTACATCAGAGATTGAATGGCTGGCTTCTCACAGTGGCCAGATTATATCATCATCCTCTCTCAACTGTAATTTATGTGCATCATTTTCTGTATGTTCAGGAAATAATATCTCTTCATCTTTTCCTAAACTAAAAGGAAAATGTTTGACAAAAGTAAATCACAAAAGCATACCGATGCCAAGCACAAATGGATGTTTGTGATCATCTATTGGCACAGAGAATAGGAAAGTGACTCTTTATCATTGCCTGATGCTTATGAGTTCTCTTTAGTTTTGGAATGCTGTGTGCCAGTAGAGTGTCTGGGTACTCTCTTTTCCAGAGTAGCATTCAAATATACTTTAAAAAAAAAAATCTTAACTTTCTCATTGCAGCTAGCCTATTTGATGGGAAAAAAGTTCACATACAAATGCATATTCTGAACCTCAAGCTCTGTAGTAAAAACATGTGTGACACCAAGCACTGAAGAGTGGCGAGGACCCACCAGCAACACCAGGGATCAACACCTGACGCTGTGTATCGTGCATGTAGCAGTTTGCAGGGGTTAAAAAGAAGAACAGAGAGAGTGATGAAAGTAAGGAAAAAATAAAGGAGGAATTTTATTATTTTCCCAGAACGTCTTTTTTCCCTCCAAAAGAAAACCACATTGCTTCAAATAAGGGGATGCCTGCCCTAATATTCATGCATATTTATACCCATCTTGCAAAGCTAGTGTGGGACCAGCCAGCCTTTGTCCATTCAAGTGTATGTGTAAATAAATAGTGTCTTCCTTTTGTTTGTGCAGTACTTGTTATTATGGACTTATTTTTCTGCTTATGCTTTCCTCAGAAAGAGTAACTCCAGTTTTTACTCAAGTCTTATATTCATAACTCACATAGATGGTTGTTCGATCTGCAGTTGTTTACATGGTTAATAAGAGTACATTAATAACGTTAACATTTAAATAGGAGTGAAATAGCATCACTGAGAGTTCAAGAAAGATCCAACAGTGCAGAAAAGGCACGACCAAGAGGTAAAAATGATGCTAACAGGTGTATCCCAGTGTTTTGATTTGGAAATTTCTGCATGGTATTTATCTGTGAAGCAAGAATTAAAAACTCTTCATTCTTCTTAGATGCTGCTTTGATTTTCAATTCGTTAATGTGATAGTCTTTCGATTATTTATTTACATGATACCAAACATCCAGATCAAAAGCAGAACATTCAGTCATTTAGCTGTTTGTTCATATACATTTGGCATCACTTAGAAAAGAGTAATTTAAAATCATTATCTAGATTTTCAGTTTTTGTTCATGTATTTGGAAATATTTAGGTATAATCACATTTTCAAGAACAGCTTGGTCTGATTAGTAACTGCCTTTTCCTTTGTTGATACTATGACTCTGCTAACAAAAACTTTTTGTTCTAGTTTATCTTTCCTGATTGTTATATCAGAAACTTCATTTCCCTTTGACTGTTTTACTTGAACTCTGACCTAAATGTGTTTCCATCAATGTTTTGATTGTTCTTACTTCCATTTCAGCTTTCCTAGATTAGGGACATGAATATATTTTCTATGTATTTTATGACTTTATTTTTCATCTATTTGATACATTAGTATATAAAAATAAGTTGAAGTATTTAAATTCCTAAAATAAAAATGAAATAAGACATACACTAAATATTTTCAATTTCAGTCAAGATCACAAGACATTAGAGAAAGCGGAGAGAGGAGTGAAGCAGGAATCTGGGATGTGTTAGTTATTACAACCAGGCCCTAAGTTTTCTAAGAATGGAGGAAAAATGCAGTCACTGAGCTGAGGGAGAGGAGTTGAATGATACTGCTCTTACTGTCTGAATACAAGTACGTCTAGGTCAAAGGTACTGAACCTTTTGTTTTTTGTGCCCTAATATAACCAAGAATCCCTGGATGGTGCAAATCGTTAATGCGCTCAGCTGCTAACCGAAAGATTGGAAGTTCAAGTCCACCCAGAAGTGCCTTAGAAGAAAGGTCTGGTGATCTATTTCTGAAAAATGAACCATTGAGAACTCTATGGAGCACAGTTCTACTCTAACACACACAGGGTGGCCATGAGTAGGAATCAACTCCACAGCAATTGTACTGGACTAGAATATAACCAAGGGCTTCAACATACTCTCGCCAGTAACCGTGCATTGGCCATTACAGAAAGATGGACTTCCTCTCCAGCCCATCTCCCCACTCACCTCCCAGTCTACCTCCTAGAGCACCACAAGAAAGATTCCTCTTTTGGAAAAAAACATTATCTGGACACTCACTTCTATATGGAATTAATTAGATAAAAAAAGTCTGTATTACTGCCCAAGTATTTTTTTTTTTTCCTTTCTGATGATTTAATTCAATACAAGGATGAAACGTAAAAGAGGCTAGTACTTTTCATATATCAAACATTTGTTTTGTGCCAGATGAGCTGGACACTTTTCCATGTGTTGTCTGATTTAATTCACACGATTGCTTGTAAAGAAACTCTTATTGTTAGGCCCACTTTATAGGTGAAGAAACTAAGCCTTGAACTTGGCCCAGGGTCTCAGTTTGAAGCTGGTAAATAGCTGAGCAGGTGCTGAAACCGCTGGGGCTGAATCAAAAGTTTTGACTTCTTAATACCTAACTGTACTGCCAAACAGCAATCCCAGACTCAGAGCCCAGACCCTAATGTGCATAAGAGCTTCCCGGTTCCAACTTCAGAGATTCTGACTCCATGGATATAAGGAGTCTGTAATTTACAGCATCTCTGGTAACGTCGGTGAGTGGTGGAGGTAAGGCTAATACTCTACCATATTGACTTGATAGGCATTGTGCCTCTTCTTAAGTCCACTAAAGGTTTTTAAAACATTTTAAAAACATGATTTAAAATAATCCTGTGTAGAGCTCTCCTTGTGTGGCATAATATTCTAAGAGTTTTACATCTCTTACATCCTTCAGCAGCCTGTGAAGTAGGTACTATTTTAGCCCTCCTTCCCAGATTAGGAAACTGGGGAAGAACTGCAATGTGGACAGAGCAGTCTGGCTTCAGAGTGTGAGATTTTATAATCAGTACATGATAATGTTTCTGGGAGTCATTTGGCTGCTAGACAAGTAGACAGGACTTTCTGGAACTGGTAACCTTTCCGTGGGAGGTTTGCTTAGTGATGCAGGGACAGCTGTCAGGATGGGCCACAGGACATTTGGACAGACACTTGTTCAAGGGTGCCTCAAAGCTGTGTTCAAGGGAACAAAGGCAACCAGTTCCACAGCCTGCAGAACACTACAATCACCAAACTTCTCCCCAACTTACTCAGCGGTCTCCCCCACTAAAGGTTCTTTTGCAAGGTAGAAGAAACAAGAACAAAAACAAAAAACAAGGAAAACTACTTAGGACATTTATCAAGCTTGAAAAAGGGAAGTAAAATTTCCCTCAAGTAAAATTCATACCATGAACCTTATGGTTTTAATTGTCATCTAAACTTAGATAACTAATAAAATACACCATTGTGTGTTGCCAGTCTATATCCTATGTCAACTTAGCTCAAATTTTGCTCTGTAGTTTCCTCCTCCTCTCAGTTACATTGAACATCCAACCACTGGAGCGTTACAGCATGCCTCATTTGTCTTTGCTTTCGCAGAACCTAGGAGGTGTTGGTACAAAACAGGTTCTCCATAAATGTGTACTTAACTGGATTAACTTCCAGAAGTATAATTTACCCTGTGATAAAAAAATAGGCAGGCTGCTGAAATGTGTATCTTGGTTCGCAGGTTGCTTACAAACCACCTTGATCTCTGACATCGTCTTTCAGGCAATGTTTCAGGATGCCAGAGCCTCAAGTTTCAAACGAAGATTGATTATGAAATTAAATGATTGTGTGAGTGGAAGGGCTAACTTACTGAATCATATGTCTAAAATGGAATTTGGAGACCCTATGATTCCATGGTTGGTTTTATTCACCAAAGCCTTTTTTTTTTCCAAACAAAATTTTGTTTGGAAATCCAAGACGTTACTCAGCTAAACCTGGCTGATGGGGTGCATGGAAAAATATTCCTCTAGGATTCTGAGGAGCATCCCTGTTTTAGCCAAATTTACTGACTATACAGCTGAACAGTGAGGCCAAAGGAAATGAAGAAATTTGACTCCCCAAGGTCGCCTTGCTAGTGAGGGACAGAGTTGAAAATAGAATCCATCTCTATTTTCTCCCAGCTCTTTCTTCCAGAACTCATGCTGCTTAGGAGAACTGTAAAGCCCCAAGTAGACTTTGGCCAAGGCCAGATGGTGCAGGTATGGACAGATCACCCGGGACAAGTTTGTAGAAGTGAGAGTAACATCTGGGAGAACATGGGTCGTCAGCATGAAGTTAAACTGAAAAAGGGGCAGTAGCTGGAAGAAGAGCCTCAGGGATGATCTGAGATGAGGGCTGATCAGGTTTGGAGACTTCTCTAGCAACTTAAAAACGTAGGAATCCTCCTGGCTAGTACTTACTGAGAGTTACCTTTTATTAAGGTTCTAGCCCTGATTCCAAGCTCCCCAAACCCCTTGCCATCAAGTCGATTCTGACTCGTAGAGACACTACACAACAGAGTAGAACTGCCCTGTAGGGTTTCCGAGAAGCAGCTGGTGTATTGGAACTACTGACTTTTTGGTTAGCAGCTGAGCTCTTAACCACTGTGCCACCAGGCCCCCTAGGTGGTGTAAAAGGTTTGTGCTGGACTATTAACCTAAAGGTTGGCAGTTTGCACCCACCCAGTGGCGCCACAGATGAAAGGCCTAGCGATCTTCTCCCATAAAGATGATAGCTAAGAAAACCCTACAGAGCAATTCTACTGTGTAACACAGGGGGTCACCATGAGTCGGAATGTACTTGAACCTGTTGCTATCAAGTTGATTTCGACTCCCAGCAACCCTATAGGTCAGAGTAGAACTGCCCCATAGGTTTCCAAGGAGTAGCTGGTGGATTCGCGCTGCTGACCTTTTGGTTAGCAGCTGAGCTTTTAACCACTGTGCCACCAGAACAGCGGATAGATATGTAGCCCTGATTCCGCAGACAGCCTGGGAGTTGTAGAGTCACGCTAAGTCCAACATCAGACACTTTTCAAAGTGCGTAATGTAGGGATTCAAGTCCTAAAACACGTATGTTGTAAAATGCAGCCCCAGACGGGTGACCCTCCTTTTGATCTGCATATGAGAATCTAATTTTGCAGTTTCTGCTAGAGAACAGTGGCCATGGCTGGCCTCAGTGACATCTTTTAACTTGTAGGCGCCTTTAACCTGATAAACACTTCTTCTCAATTTGCTTCCGTCGCTGTCTTTTGCCTATATCTTCCTGAGTTTCATATGTCAAAAGGTTACTGTTTAACCTTGTAAATTGCTCCAAAGTCAACAGTACCTCACTGAATATTTTTTAGAATAAAGTTGATCTGAAAAAAAAAAAAGTATTGACGAGTTAGGATCCTGGCTTTTATTTTAATGATTAAAGATTGAACACTGTCAGATGTTCCAATTCTGGTATGTTACGAGCCTGTAATAGGAGACCTGCTGGAGGAACAGCTTCTGTTAAATAAGAGTTTGTTTAATGACAGTGATATTCAGGAGAATTCCAAGATCACAACGGAATCACTAAAGACTTTGCTTTCTGTAGTTGATTGAGTTGTCCTTCCAAACAGGGTTAAGGCCACTGGCAGGGCAATTTCAGAAAAAGAGCATCTGTTTGCAATATACCTGGCCCGTGGATGTATTGTGAAATTTAATTTCTACCACTGCCAATCTCTTGACCTTCAAAACACAAACATTCATCCTGGGGAAAAAAAAGCTTAGGATTCAGCTGCATGACTATTTTTCCCCTATATGTGCCATTGATTAGGGAATCTTATATACGTCCTATACATTGAAGAATATAAAACAGACTTAGATCACCCAGTGAGGGACCCCCCCTTCTTGTGACATTCTGTAGGAATCCCTGGGTGGTGCAAATGGTTAACGTGTTCAGCTGCTAACTGAACGTCTGGAGGTTTGAGCCCACTTAAGAGGTACCTTGGAAGAAAGATCTGGTGCTTTACTTCCAAAAAATCAGCCATTGAAAACCCTATGGAGCACATTTCTGCTTTGTCACACATGAGGTTGCCATAAGTCAGAGTCAACTTGATGGCAACTTTTTTTTTAAAACAGTCTGCAGGGATCTTCTTCTTGTGTGCCCTCAAGTCGATTCCGACTCAGAGTGACCCTACATGACAGAGTAGAACTGCCTTTGTAGGGTTTCCTAAGCTGTAATCTTTATGGAAGCAGATCGACAGGTCTTTTCTCCTGCGGCTGCTGGGTTTAAACCAATGACCATTTGGTTAGCAGCCGAGCTGCTTAACTGTTGTGCCACCAGGGCCCCTTAGAGGGACCTAGTCTCTTTATATCAAAAGTGTGTTCCCACCACTGTCTGACATTTTTTCTTTTTTTCATTCTTCATCGTTGGCTAATGTGAGGAAGCCGTATTTACCCAGAACAAGTACCATCCCCTTTCTTACATATACGCAAGCATTTCAATTCCTTTGCCTCTGCCATGGACTGGTCGATTTCTTCCCAAGTGCTCAATCTAGCAGAGTGTGGCACAGAGTACACCTATCCAAATCAGCCCACTGCAAATAAAAAGAGAGGTTCTAAATATTGTCTTTGATCATTTTCTCTGTAATTTGCTGTTCATACGGATGCTTTGCATATGTTGATTAAATATGCACTTTCCACTGCCTGGGGAGCCAGAGCCCCTCACAGCAGACCAGTGTTAGCTGGCCCCTGGAGACGGCAGCACTCCAGAGGAGCACTGCCGCATGGACTACCTGCCTCAGCTTGTCTTAGCAACAATGATCGCCATATGTGAAGCTGCAGGAAAACAGATGCTGTTTTTCCATTTGTGAAATCAAGTTGTTGGAATGTAGTCAGGTTTCCAATGTACGAAAGCTCGTCTAATCAACCTACGGAGACAGTGTGAGCTTTCTCAGAAATATTTGACAACATTCCCTAGTATTGGTGACTAGAAACATATATGAAATCATGGTTCCAAAATGATAATCCCTTGCCCAGACTTGTGTTCATAATATCTATTTTGGTGGCTGGAAATGGAGTCCCTCATTTTCTTAAACAAGGGACTACGTAACCCAGTTTTCAGTAGCCAAAAGGACTTCAGGCATACAGTTTCTGAATGTAGTGCAAATTTACTGTAGCATCTTATTTGACTATATCAATCATAAGTAACAAGGACTGTTTCTCCGCTTATGATCAGGAACAGGAATATAAAGATTCATAAAGGAAAATGATCCCGTCTTTATCAATTCAAAAGTAAAATTCCCAAGAGAGCCCAGTCTCACTGTTCTGTGGCCCACTCCTGCCTCGCGCTTGCTTGTATCTTGAGAAGTCATATTTCCTGCCGTTCATAGCAAAATACTTCAGCTGCTTGTACAGCTCCTTGTCATTAATAAATGTGACCTGATTCTCAGAATCAGTGCCCATAGTGAAGTATAGTTTGAAATCTGATTAGCTAGCATACACACCAAACCATGTCAGGAAGGAAAGAAATGTTGGAGAAATTGAAAGCCAGTTACAAACCAAATAACCTCTGGTTATTGATTTATCTGCAGATACTTACTTTTTTTTTTTTAATTTATAGGAAGAAATGTAGACGAACCCTAAATATGAGTAATACAAAGTTCACATTCAAAGGACCTGGCTTCTAATCCTGGTTTCCATCCTTACTACCTGATCTGATTAAAGCGTGACTTTTGATTTTTTTGCTTTTGAAATGCAAGTAGTAATGCCGCAAAAGGTTGTCATAACAAATCATACAACAAACTTTAAACACTAAAAATGTATAGAATCCCAAGATACTAGTAACTTTTGTTCTTTCTTACTCATTAGTTATTCCTGGGCACCCTAGTATAGGAGATGCAACTTCTTAAATGCCTGAGCCCTCTGAGAAGACTAAAGAACCCAAGAAAAGATGATTTCATAATAGTAAACATATTAAAGAGACACAAATATTTCTGTTCGTTCAGAAAACAGAGACTTTGTGCCTATTTATAATGCTTTAGCCGTTAGCATTTGAGCTGGGTTTTGAAATGCAGAGATTCAGCAGGATGGGGATGTTTCCTCAGGAAAGAGCCACCATGACAAGGCTGATGGCAGGAAAGCACAAGGCATGTGCAGGGGTGAGGGAAATGGGGTGAAAGGACAACCTGGAGCCATGTTCTTAAAACTTTGTTTCCTCCACTCAAGCCTGAATCTTTGACTGCCTTACTGTTTCATCCGTAAGTAAAGCCGGCTCCCATTCAGGAATTCTGAGCTTATTACTGCCTCTGCCTAGAACTCGCTTCCCCTGTAATTCTCAGGCTTTGCTTCCTCACTTCTTTCAGTCTGCTCAGATGTCACTTCCTAAAAGAGACCTTTTCTCATTTGCTATCTAAATATCACCTCCTCATTCCCACTATCCATTACTTGATTGTGGTGCTTTATTTTATTTCATAGAACTTAAAACTGCCTGACATTATAACCAGTTTTCATCAGTTTGACCCTGACTCATGGCGAGACCATGTTGTTGTACTCCCTAAGGTTTTCAATGGCTAATTTTTTTTGGAAATAGATTGCCAGGCCTTTCTTTTAAGGTGCCTATGGGCGGACTCGAATTTCCAGCATTTTGATTAGTAGCCAAGTGCATTAACCATTTGCATCTCCAGGGACTCCACCTGATTTTATAGAATCCATTTATTTATTCGTGTTTTCTGCTCTAGTATGTACGTTCCACAAAGGTAGGGTCATTATTTTCTTCACTATTGCCCAGAAGACGCACCCCATAGAAGGCGCCTCATAAATACTTACTTAGTGAATGAATTGTCTTCTTTTCAAAATCACCTTCCACAAATGATGTGATATTCTCAACGTTGGTTATGGAAGAGGAAGCTGAGGTTCAGAAAGGTTAAATTATGTGCAGTTCAGTATGGGACAGCTCCAAAGTATAAATCCAAGGCTTCTGATGCCAAAACCCTTGCTCATTCCACCACAGTTCTTTCCGTGTACTCTCTTTGAGATAGTTAAAGTAGTTTAGGTATTTCTTTAACAAATATTTATTGAAGAAGAAGATTTTAAATGAATATGAGTAAAGATATATTAAATTTAATTTTATCATTTAAAATCTAAGGCAAAAATACCTTTTACAAACCATCACTATCTCTCATGGAATTTCTGTAGGAGCTTGGGGATTCTAGTATATGTATATATTTATCATAAGGACCTGATAAATACCAAAGACTTCCGTATGGATTGCACCTCAACAAGAAAACAAAAATCCTCACAACTGGACCAGTAAGCAATATCATGATAATGGAGAAAAGATTGAAGTTGTCAAGGATTTCATTTTACCTGGATCCACAATCAACACTCATGGAAGCAGCAGTCAAGAAATCAAACGCCGCATTGCACTGGGCAAATCTGCTGCAAAAGACCTCTTTAGAGTGTTGGAAAGCAAGGATGTCCACTGTGAGGACTAAGGTGCACCTGACCCAAGCCATGTGTCATGGATTGAGTTGTGTCCCCCAAAAATATTTGTCAGCTTGGCTGGGTCATGATTCCCAGTGTTGTATGATTGTGTAATCTGATGTGATTTCCTTATGTGTTGTAAACTCTATCACTATGATGAGGTTATATGTGATCTCCTTATGTGTTGTAAATTCTATTACTGTGATGAGGTTATACTGATGAGGTTGACAAGATTAGATAGTGTCTTAATGCAATCTCTTTTGACATATAAAAGAGAGAAGCGAGCAGAGACACATGGGAACCTCATACCACCAAGAAAGCAGTGTCGGGAGCAGAGCGCGTCCTTTGGACCTGAGGTTCCTGTGCAGAGAAGCTCCCAGACCAAGGAAAGACTGATGCATCACAAGGACCTTTCTCCAGAGCCGAGAGAGAGAGAAAGCCTTCTCCTGGAGCTGATGCCCTGAATTTGGACTTACAGCCTACTGGACTGTGAGAGAATAAACTTCTCTTTGTTAAAGCCATCCGCTTGAAGTATTTCTGGTAGAGCAGCACTAGATGACTAAGACACCATGGTATTTTCAGTCGCCTCATATGTGTGCAAAAGCTGGACAATGAATAGGGAAGAGCAGAGAAGAATTGATGCCTTTGAATTATGATGTTGGTGAAGAATATACCATAGCCTGCTAGAGGAATGAACACATCTGTCTTGGAGGAAGTACTGCCAGAATGCTCTTTAGAAGCAAGGATGGCGAGACTTCATCTCACTTACTTTGGACGTGGGGAGGGACCAGTCCCTGGAGAACGACATCATGCTTAGTAAGGTAGAGGGTCAGTGGAAAAGAGGAAGACTTTCAACAAGATGGATTGACGCCGTGGTTGCAACAATGGGCTCAAGCATAACAATGATTGTGAGGATGGCGCAGGACTGGGCAATATTTCATTCTGTTGTACACAGGGTCACTATGAGTCAGAAGTGACTCAAGGGCACCTAACAACAATCATCTAGTATCATATCATCTAGTTTGCAGCAGCAGCCAGGCTCCCTCCTTACCTGCCCTTCCCTGAATCTGCCCTGGTCTCACCCTCTGCTGCCCTATGCTCCTGCTCTAAACCATCTTCTTACATCAAAATTGGAAGTGGGTATTTTAAGATAAAAAGCTGTACCTGGCAAATAAAGAAACATTTGTTCTAAGTTTAATTAAATAAGCTTGGGCAGCCTTTTTTGCAATATGGAGATTAACTGTCAAATTTATGTTAATATGATTTCAGAGAATGAAGCTGCTATAAAAAGTTTCTCCCTTCACCCCTCTCTTAAGCTCCTCATGTTGCCATACTGAAGTTGCCTTCAATTGGTAGTCTCTTATTCAGACATCACCGGGCTAGCTCTGCAAGAACAAGGCAATTAAAAAATAACTAATAAATTGCAAATGTTAGTTTAAAGACATTAAGACAAAGAAGCTGAAAGCATATCTATTACGTGGAGAGAAAACTGTCACAACGGTTGTTATTTTCAGCATCTCTTTGGAATCATTCAATGCCAGGGTCTCCTTTATCTGATTAACACAGCATTATAAAGATCTTCTGAGTGCTCTCAATCTAATACAAAGAGCCTTTCATTTCTCTGAGTATGCCCCCTCTTTTTTTTGTGTGTGAAAAGGATGTGCCACCTAGTTTTTTTATTTTGTGATTTAAGAAAAAAATGCTAACAGTTTGAATCATGGGTCCTGTTGTGGGGACTGAGTTAATTAAAAACCTGATGTATACATACAGCTGATCCTACTTACCCTAATGAAGAACATTAATTCTAGAACATGTGTGGCTGTAGTCACATTGCTACAAATTACTGGACTCTTTCCTTTATCTGTTTCCAAGAAAGTCTCCTCCTGTTAGTTAGGAAAAAAGAAAAATATGACGCCTTAGTTCTAGGGAGCATAAATTACACGCATCAATCAGAGGAAGCTTAAATTAAAATACACATTTGGCAAACAAATATGAATATGTTGATCTCATCTGTGAATCAAAATGATTTAGTGCCACTGCCGACCCCCTGCTATGCGACATGAAGGTCACCGTGACCAGCTTCTTTCTCATTGAGAAACGTCTTCGTTTCTTTTAAGGATGCAATTTTATATATGCCCTAATGTTCAGTCTAACTAGTGATTTCTATGTTGAAAGGCTGATTTATTTTGTAAGGAAAATACAGGCTCATTTTTATTTATGTGATCCAAAACAGATAGCTAAATTAAAATTTGAAAAAAAAAAAAAATACAAGTGGTTTATGGTTCCTGGGCTGATTTTCCAACGGGTTTATGATATTTTCTAATCTAGCAGAATACTATTTGTGAAATGGAATGCTACACCTTTTCGATACTGAGTGATCATAAATCAGTCTATTCGTATCACCTACTGCCTGCCTTCTTGGGGCAGGGATAAGTACTTGAGAGGTGCCCATACATGACAAACCTTCAGGAGAGGTGATCTGGGGCTTTCCAGACCGTCATTCCTAGAAAATCTCTGTAGGCAAAGCAGGCAGATTGAGTAAGGTGGTGATTTCCGGGGACCAAAGCATGTTTTATATTACAACATTTATTTTGAATATTCATGTTGTATTTTCTTGCTACGATTTCATTGTCCTAACTACAAATCTGGATCCCTGGTGGCACAGTGGTTAAGAGGTTGCCAGCTAACCAAAAGGTTAGCACTTCGAATCCACCAGGTGCTCCTTGGAAACCCTATGGGGCAGTTCTACTCTGTCCTATAGGGTTGCTATGGGTTGGAATCAACTGGACGGCAATGGGTTTCGGGTTAACTGCAAACCAGGATAATGATCCTGTCTACATTAAAGGGAGGGGCATGCAACCTACATCCTTGATAGTGAGGCTGCAACTCTCACAGCTAAACGGAAAAAGAGAAATAACAAAACTAAGACAAACTTTGCACAACATGCACACTCCTGGGGAACTTGTTAAATTACAGATTCGAGACCTCACTCCCCCAAATTCTAATCCAGTAGGTCCAATGGAATGAGGCACGGATCTGCATTTCTCACAGCTTCACTGCGTATATTTTTTATTAAATGTTACTTAGAACAAATGTTGAGAAAGACTGATGGAAAGACAGATGGGTGAGAAGAAGACCAAGTGATACACAATCAGTTGGTCTGGAGCAGTATAACAAAAGATTGTACCAACAGATTAAATTTGGAGTTGGGATGAGCCATTTGTGCACAAGTTGTCACTTTAGACAGCGAAGAGCAGGGTTCTGATGGGATAGATAATGACAGTTAAGTTTTACACTGAGTTCTTTGGCAGGAGGATGGGAAGTAAAGATTATCAAAGAAGGGAACATTCCAGTATAAGGAACCTTAAGAATTAGAGAAACATCCCAGATTTTTTAGCAAATTCCAATTTGAAATATTCAGTCCCATTATCCCCATATCATATGTACTTATTTTAACTCAGGAAATATGGTCACTATGCTTCTTGGAGCCCTGGTAGTGGCCACGTCTGCTAACCAAAATGCTGACAGTTCGAATCCACCAACCGCTCCTTGGAATCTCTGTGGGGCAGTTCTACTCTGTCCTGTAGGGTCGCTATGAGTCAAAATCAGCCCCACAGCAGTGGGTTTTATGCTTCTTGAAAGAATGCTTAGGCTATAGCTCTTTACATTCTAGGGGTATTAATAAACATGGAAACTTCTAGAAGGAAGAAATTCACTGAGGGAGTTTGAAAGGGTGGTCATCATATTTTGCCTGTTTTTCATAGAGATGGGAGGGGCAGTGATTTTTATTTAGTACTATATGAGGCAATTGAGAAACACTGAACCCTTCAGAAAAGTAACGTGATGTGACCAAAAGGATGTATGAGGAAAATGAATATTGTGTCTTAGGGGGGGAAAAAAAAGACTAAGTCAATTTTGCAGAGATTCACAATGATTGTTAAAATGGCCGAGATGAATGGGTTGGTTGTGCCGCAGTCTGTTCATTTGGCTCAGATTGGCACTGCCAAGAGTAACTTGGGTACAATTTTGCTCTGTGCTAATTAGAGTTGGTCAAACGATTCTCTGAAGAATTTCCTCCCTTAGAAAAAATTTGAGAGGATATACAACAGCAAAGTAATTACCAGGGGTGCCAGTTATCCATAGAGACATCTACACTGGGATGTAGAACCTGGTCTCGACTTCTTAAAAATTATACTCCCCGACTAATGCAACCCCATTAAAAGTCCTCCTTTAGTGGGCACACAACCAATAGTGCATATGCTGGTAGCATTTTCACATACAAATCTGATAGTTAGGCACGCCATTACCCAATTTACACATGCAAATGCAGTAATTGTGTGCACTGGGTGCTTGGGGAAATCTGGCACACACCCAAGATGGAGGCCTTTTCAAAATATGGCCAACCCACAAAATTCCTCCTTCCACAGCAACTCTCAGTGCTATCTTGCCTCTGCCTCTATTATACAAAACTCTGTGGGATTCTAGGAGAAAGGATCAGTGCTTTGAGGATTTTCCTGAAAGACTGAAACTTTCTATCTGTATTTGATTTAGACATGTTTTAAGTTCTCTTCCTTTTTCTTGAATTAAGTGACTGTAGACTTCCTCTCCTTTGTAGTAATCACCATTTCATTTCTTTGCTTTAAAAATCAACTCTAATTAAAAAGTACAAACTCTCTGATTATAAGTTGTTCTTATCTAGAACTTGAAATGAGAATGATTATGAATTGTAATAAATGATTTGCACTTTTAAAAGAGTGGAGATTACTGTTTACAGCTATGTGCACATGAGTTTACCCAAAATGCATTTGATTATTCTAATTAACTGAGCTGCTGCAGAAACATCCATTAACTGTTTCCTGTTTCTTTGTTTATGTATTTCAAATTTTCTGGGGCCTCATGACTACTCAGACAATATAATACAGGCAAAGTAATTTAAGAAATATAAATAAGACTGACTATATTTACTTTGCCAGTGTTTCTCAGAGAGGGAATATCTTAAGAGCCTGACACTGATCACTACCGGATTTTTAGATTAACCAATACCCCACTACCCACTGCCATCCAGTCGACTTCGACTCATAGCAACCCTATAGGACGGAGTGGAACTGCCTCATAGGGTTTCCGAGGCTGTCATCTTTACAGGAGCAGACTACCACATCTTTCTCCTGCAGAGCAGCTGGTGGGTTGGAATGGCTGATCATTTGGTTAGCAGCCGAGGGCTTAACCACTGCGCCACCAGGGCACCTTAGATTGACCAATAGTAGCAGGATAATTGCAATAGAGAAAGTTTTACTAAAAGTAAGAAAGGAGGGATGGTTTGAGACAAAAGAATTGCAATTTTTAATTATAGCTATTATTTATTCATTCAGAGAATATTTATTTTGTGCTTACTATGTTCCACGTACTGTTTTAGCTGTTCTTTTATCTCCTGTTCTTGTCCTGTCTCATCTCTTTGAACATTCTGTTTCATCACTGCCTGCTGTTTAACTGATGGAATTCTCCAAAATTCATGATTTCAATCTCCAGCCTTCTAGGCATGTTACCAAGTCTTCATGGGAAAACTTGTCTTCATCCCTGACCTCCGTATCTCTTTCTCCAGCCTAGATTTATCTTCCAGACTCCAAGATCTGTATTTCTAGAAATTTTTTGATACTTCCATCTGAACCTTCCACATGTACTGCAATCTCAACAGATCCAAAGTGGAATTTCTTACCTCCCTTTATGAATTTTCATTGTCTTCAGAGTTTCTGAACACTTCCCCGTGCCTCATGCTAGAGTCATCTATGAGTCCTCTCTGTTCCTTCAGTCCCCATTTTCTGTTGGTAACTGAGTTTAATAAATGTTGCAATTAAAAAATGTTTCACCTTGAATCTGTCCTCTGTTGTGAGTTCAGGCCACCGTGGTGATTTCAATCGTGGATTCTTGCAATAGTTTTGCAAGTGTCCTCGGTCTTTTCCATAGGCTGCTCTAGTCCTCACTCTCCCATCAGGATTGGCTTTCTAACGTACATTTTAATTGTCTACCTTGCTTAAGGATTCTTAGTGGCTGCCAGTCATAGACATGCTAAAGTGCAGATTCCATAGGTTTTGTCCCAGGCCCATCTGCACCTATTTGTGTCACTGAAAAAGCCATCAACTTTCACACTGCGGTGTCACTGCTCATTCCATCCCCTTCTGTCTATGTGTTCCTCCATCTTTATTAATGTTATCCTTCATCTTTTTTTCTTTTCACCCTTTAAAGTCCACCTCTAGTGTCTTCTCATTTATGAAACCGTCATGGGGACTACTCCAGCAATAGAATGGACTGTTATTTCTTCTTGTAATGATAGTGCTTAATGTATCAATTACCTATCGTTTTATATAATAAATATTGACAAATCATTTCTGTCTCCACACTGGATTGTAAGTCTCTTTAATCACAAACCATATTGATCTATTGTCAGTGCTTTCCAGCCAAAGACCACCGAGAAAACGCCTAAAGTTGACGTTGGGTTTATTGCTTGTTGCAACAAGGAGGAATGTACATCGTGGAAAAACTTGGGGCATCTGGAGTGTTAGGAAGGACTTATTTATATATAGTATTTGGGTTTGTCTTAGCTGCTTTGGGGGCATGTTTAAGAAAGTGAGGCTTTGTTTTAGATTTGAAGCTGTCATAAACTGGAGGTAATTTTGTGATTGAACACCTTAAATAGAGGAATGAAAAAATAGACTAAGATTAAAGCTGTAATTGCTAAATAAATCAGTTGTTGTTATTTGCTGCCTTTGCGTCACCCCTGATACCTGGCAAACCCATGTACAACAGAAGGAACACTGTCAGGTCCTGCACTATCCTCATGATAGGTTGCAGATCTAACTATTGTGATTCGTAGGGTTTTTATTGGCTGATTTTCCGAAGTAGATTGCCAGGCCTTTCTACCTAGTCCATCTTTGTCTAGAAGCTCTGCTAGTCATCAACATTAGCCATGATGGAGGATGTATGATCATTTTTGTGGTTTGATGTTTTGTCTGTGTTTAGACATGATTACAAGTGCTGTTGCTTTTGTCTTGATCCATCATGGTCACAGAGTGTTGTTGTCTGATGTCTGTCCTATGAAATCATTTATGTTCTACTAGAGAACACCAATGCCTAGTTAATGAGTCCTAGACCAGCTCTTAGCATCACCAGAGCTTAATTGATGGTCGCTGGTCAGACATAGCTACTAGGACCTGTATCTCTGTCTCAGGACCTTTCTCTCTATCTCAGTCCCCCTTTTTGACCAAGGGAAGACAAAGACAGACTGTGGGACATTAACCCATAATATTCAGATTTTCCCCATTGCCAAGATTGTACTAATCAAGGTGAAGAGCATGTACAGAGAATATAGTCTATATCCTATAGTTTATAGGGTTCTTCACTCCTTTTCCTTCTGTTGTAGGGTGAGTTGTTGACTCATTTGATATGATAAGGGCTGTACAGTAGCATTTAAGATTCTGGACAAGATACATCGACCAACTTCAACACAGGAAATTACCAGAAACAAATGACGATTAGTCCTTGTAACAATTCTTGAAACCAGGGGCTCAGATTATAAAACCTATGCTATGAAAACATGTTCTAGAATCTAGCGGTGTCTGCTTGTTCATTTGTTTTCCTAGCCAAGGATTGCTTTACTTGCCTTGTGGTATACAGGCAAAGCAGAAGTGTTTACTGTAATGTGCCTCCACTTCGCATGCTAAGAGAAAATCAATGGCTACTGAGGAGTCCGTAACAACTCAATTTAATAAATTTAGATTTATACTTGTTTCTTTGGTTTCCAGAGCAGAAATTGTGACATTTGTGATGTTTACTAGGATCAGAGGCAAGATTTGGACCATCTTTCCCAGGAGCGTTATCACTTCTGTAAGAATTACAGCTCACATAGTAGGTATGAAGATGAAGTTAGTTAAAGGGAGTTAATTACGAGTCCTGTTTTCCCAAATAACTTGTGATTCCACATTTTGGTAGTTTCTAAGTAAAAACATTTTTTAGGGAAAAATGATCCACTAAAGGAGGGGTGGATTTAGATATCTGAAAGTCTCTAGCAATTATGATGAATATAGAAGCTAAGTTAGAGTGTAGTAAACAGGTAAAACTTACCATTTACATAAAAAGTAGTATCCTAGTGGGACAAAGACTCAGCTGGGAATATGAAAACCATTTTGCACAGCAGGAGTGAGACTTTTTTTTATCCTTAAGGTCAGAAGATTTTTTGACTGGAGTTAAGCTGTTCCTTCAAAGCAGGCTGGAGTGTCTACAAGAGCACAAACCAACTATTATACCAAGGTTAGCACTAATATCAATTTCCATTCCTGATGGGCTTGGTTTTGCTGATAGAATTGTAATGAGTTCAACAGAAGCCTTTTTGTTGACACAAGGTCAAATTCCAATTTTTATAAGACTGAAAGGTTGTAATTAAATGATGCAAGGGGAGTTGATGTATCAGAAGAGACTTGTAAAAGGGAATCTATGTCCCCAAGGGAATCCATGTCCCCAGTCTATGTCAAAGGAACAATTATGAGATTCCATCCACAATAGGTTAAATTCAGAGCTGTAGATACAGACTTACAAAAACATACCAGAGAGTCATTTTTTTCTTTTAAGTGGCAGAAGACAATGGGAAGTAAAAAATAACAGGATGAAGATTATTGAGAAAGGTTTTAGTCAGTTAATGGAGGGTATCAAAGTATAATAATAGGCAACTTTAGTAATCTAGAGTAAGAAAAAAGTGCTGATGAATCAGAAAAATTAATTCTGTTCCATTGTCTCAGCTGGAAGCTGTCTACTTTTGCATTCAGCGAATTATGTTGATGTTTTAGATTGGGAGCATCCACTGTTAGTCATCACTTACAGAGAACTCCTAAGAATCTTCTCAGCATAAGATCCTTTGATGGAATGGGTGGGTGTCCAGTACTTAGGAGGAAGTGATGCATGTCTTCTAAGTTGGCAAACATTATCTCAGTGATCAACATCTTGGGGTCTGACTGCTGTTAATTGTTAACACTACCTGGTAATTTCTTTTTCATCAAGGTTCAAGAGTAGTTTTTCTCTGATACCTTTTTCAGAGCAAATCTCTTAGGTTTCAAATCATGCAGAAGATGCTTAAGTGAGTGTTTTAGAAACATAGCTCATACTTGTGGGTCACAATGAAGGTATCCTATGAGTCCATTGGATTAATTAGTTTTATCAGTTTCAAATAAGGTAGAATTTAGGATTGAAAGTAAGTCTCAAAAACATGAAGTAGCCTGTTATTAACTCAGGAGATAACTGTTAGGTCTTAAAGAGGATTTATCTTACTGCCATCAAGGCTAATGACAAGACTTTGAGCTTTGGAAGTTCAGTATATCATTTAATATAATATGCAATATGTATAATATAATACACTATGTAAACTATATGAAATGTATTATGTGCATAAACTAACAACTTTTAAAGTAAAAATTGAGAAAATAATATCCATTACCTTGTATATGTATTTGTATATTTCTGTATTGTACTTAGTATATTAACCATTTATATAAATTATTATTTTAACCAAAGTAATCAGTTTCTTCGACACTAAGAGAAAACCAGAGGACAGAAAATCAAGAATTCCTTACTTTTTTTTGTATGTCTACTTATTTAAGGAGGCAAAAATAAACATATACAATATGATCTATAATATTTGCATATTTTGCCATTGTAAGATGTAAGAGTAAACCAAAATTATGTTTAGGTAACCAGTGTTTGTATTTGTTTCTTATTTAGAAATTGTGCAGAGCTCTAAATATTATTAATTAATTAATTATTTGTCTAAAGTCTTACATTTATTTATCTAGATATTACTGATTTGAGTTATCATGATTTGCAGCATTGTAAGAAATTTATAAAATTAAACCTTTAAAAAGTTACTATTTTCATTCCTTTTAGTTGAATGAAATTTTATACACATAACTTTTTATTTTAAGCATATTATGAAAGCAGTAGTAACTTACTTAACTCACGAAACTAATATAGGATATGTAAGAAGTTTAAACCATAAAAAGTTTAATGTGCTGATGTTATTCTTGATAATTTTCTTAAGTATTTGAATCATGCGAACATTCTTCCTTTACCTTGGAACTAAAGTTTTTTCTTATTTTGTAACCATAGTAACAAAGGCTATTATATAAATATACTTTTCAGTTCCACAAAGAGAAACACAGCTTAATAACTTATTTTTACTTTTTTTTAAACATTTTTGACTGTGTATCTGGAATAAATATTCTTGAGTGGGCACATAACAACTAAATAATTGTTTTTAATCAGTTAATCTTTAACTTTTTTTAAGACAGAGGTAAAAAGAGGAAGAGGAATAGAAAAAATGAGAGGGCGTCTGCTTTATAAAAATATGAAATTATCACTGTAAAAATTAATTATGGTTCCTCTGTGAGAAGAGGGAAGAAAGTTTAGATGTAGGAACACAGTTTGATATGTACAAACATGAAAGAGAGTGGCATTACAGGAGATTTAAATATAACTTAGGCTTTTGACAATTTTATTAAGAATTACAATTAAAAAGGCAGCACTTAATAATCTCCAAAGTGAAAAACAAAAACACAGAAGAATATATGTGTCCTTTGTTAAACAACATAATCTCTTCTTTTAGACCAACTCCTTGCTCTTGAGGATTGCTTTGCTTTTTATTTTATACTAATCTCAAATTTTTAAAAATCAATTTCCTGACCAAAAAGCTACTAGAAGTGGTCACTGAAATTCTAAATTGTCCCTAGTACTATTGTGCTTTTTTTAGGAGAGGTAAGCGTACTAGTTAGCATTATCATGAGAAAACACAAAGGAAGCAGGTGTTTGACCTGCAAAGGGCACAGTTTTTGATTGAGAAAATCCCATCAGAACTGCAGTGGTTCATAAGGATCATATTGCATAACTTTGTATCTCCAGATTTGGCCAAAGGTGAATCATGAGCCATCGGGGCCGGACAAACCTGATTCTAGGCAGATGAAACCAAATATACATTCTAAGGTACACAAACAAAGTTCTTGAAATGGTGATCCAAAGCAAAATTTGAGCAACCTTTGATGATCTGAGGAAATCTGAAATCATCAAACCCTGAGACTGACTCTAGGACAGACTTTTCAGACTCTTTCCCTACAGGTTATTTCTCTTCCAGATAAACAACACCCAAGACCCTAAAAAAGCAGACAGACCAAAGGAACTGGTGTTAGTAAGCTAGGAAACTGTTAACCAGGTGTGATGGTTAAGATTGTGTGTCCACTTGACTGGGCCTTGATTCTCAGTGTTTATATGTGACCATTCCCATGACAGAATCTGCTGTGAGTAGCCAATCAGTTGAAAGGGACTTTTCTTGGGGACGTGGCTTGCATCTGAATATAAGCAGATGTTCTGGCTTTTTGTTTGCTCTGGATCCTGTGGCTGCCTCCTGTTCATCTGACCTCTGGTTCTGGGGACTTGAGCTGTCAGTTTACCTGCCAGTCTTGGGTTCGCCAGCTCCTCCAGTTACGTAAATCAGGAGAAGCCTTGCCGTCTTGCCTGCCGGTCTTGGGATTTGTCAGTCTTCACAGCCTGTGAGCAAGAGCCCTGCTGTCTGACCTGCTATCTTGGGTTTGCCAGCCCCTCTGACTACATGAATTGAGAGAAGCCTCTATCCTGAACCACAGACTCGGGACATTCCAGCCTCTACGGTCATGCAAGCTGTTTCCTTGATGTGAACCTCTTTATATTATATATTTATAAACTTCACTGGTTTTGCTACTCTAGAGAACCCAGCCTAAGACATTTGGTACCACGAGTGATTCTAGAGAAACAAAATTGTAAGGATGAGTTTTTTAAATTGGTTTTCAAGTCTGGTTAGTCTTAAAGATGTTGATAACTCTGCTTCCAACAGTAAAGAGACTGCTGATAATCCATGGAGTGGGGTGATGATACAAATACACAAAATATCACCACCGGTAGATCAGGTATTGGTGAAGGGCAAGGCTCAGGGTGAACACATGTGTGATATCTTTCTACAGTTTTGTCAGAATAAGAAGTATAAGGAAGCTGGTTGGTTGGTCCTACTTTCACTAGACAAATTGGTGAAAGAAAGAGATGTGCTCAGGGCTTCAGAGTCAAAGCTCAAGTGCTGCATAAATGACCTCAAGGCTTCCACTTGTGCTTTGAAAGAAAGCCTTATTTCTTGTAGTAACAACTGAAATTACCAAAAACCAAACCCATAGTGTTATTGTAAAGAGTGGCTGAATTACGCCAGGCAATTGCCAACCTCAAGAGGTGTCTGATGTTAAAGTAAGGGCATTGATTGGGAAGAGATGGGATCCTGAGACTTGGGATGGGGACATATGGGCAGATAATCAAGAAGCTGGGGACACTGAGCCCGTGAATTCCGTTGAATCACTCCAGCCAGCAGAACCACTCCCATCTGAAGAGATTACTTCATGTTTGTCTGCTAAACCACCATGCCCAGAAAAACCATTAGCCCCTCAACTCCCATCTAATGAGATTAGCCCTAGCCCAGCTGCCTCTAAAGAGCCCTTGCCTGAATCATTGCCTGAGGCAGATGCTTTACAAAACAATGCTGAATGTTTTCAAAACAATTCCACACTACCAATTCTGGCTTCTAGACGTATAACTAGACTTAAGTCCCAGTGAGCCCCAAAAGGTGAAGTACAAAATGTGACCCAGGAGGAGGTATACTACACTGAAAAAGAACTGTTTTACTTTTCTAATATGAACAAACAGAAATCTAGGTAACCTGTGGGAATGACTATTAAGGGTGTGGGATAATAGTGCAAGGAACATAAAGTTGAATCTGATATTATTGATATGGGCCCACTAAGCTCAGATTCTCCATTCAGTGTTTCAGCTCAAGAAGTTAGGAAAGGATCTAATAGTTTATATGGTTGGCTCACTGAAGAATGGATTATGCAGTGGCCTACACTAAATCAAGGTGAAGTACCATACATGCCTTGGTATACTGTAGAAGAAGGTATCCAAAGGCTTAGGGAAATTGGCATGCTGGTGTGGATTTATCAGGTTAGACCCACAAACCCAGAGAACACACCTTTTACCACAACGGTGAGGAACGAATTTGTGAAGGAAGCCCCAGTGTCCTTGACAAGAAGACTGCTGTGGTTGCTATTTTCTGTAAGTCAGATTCGACAGTGGGAATTGCTCTAACTGAATTAAGACATGTAACTAAAACGATGCTGATCGGACCTGGTGGTGGTAGGGGCCAAGTGATGGCACTCAACTGACAAAGACAAAGTGAGCATGGTTACCATTAAGGAAGGTGGATTCAAAGCAGTAATCAGAATATTCTGACTCAGATGAACTTATGGTGTTGGCTACTTAGTCATGGTGTCCCTAGGAGTGAAACAGATGGAAAATCTACTAAATATTTACTTTATCTGTACAAGTGGAAGAATTCTAGGTCAAGTGAACAGCAGTTTAACTCGCATCACTAGAACAGAGAGGTATGACCCTTCAATTAATTCCCAGACTTGAGCCAGTTTACAGACTCACAACCCTTGAACGAAGGGGAGGCCAAGTCCCTTTGAAGAAGGACTCTACTGCACTGCCAAAAATTTATACCCTTAATCTTTCTCCCAGCCTTCCCCAAAGGGATCTGTGGCCTTTTGCTAGAGTGACTGTTCATTGGGGAAAAGGAAATAATCAGAATTTTCAGGGATTACTAGGTACTGGCTCTGAACTGGTCCTAATTCCAGGAGACCCAAAATGTTGCTGTGGCCCACCAGTCAGTGGGGGCATATGGAGGTCAGGTTAGTAATGGAGCCTTAGCTCAGGTTCATCTCACAGTGTGTCCATGGATCGCCAAACTCATTCTGTAGTGATTTCCCCAGAGCTGGAATGCATAATTGTAATAGGTATACTCAGCAACCAGTAGAACCCCCCCTACACTGGATCTGTTATAAGTGGAGTAAGGACTATTATGGTAGGAAAAGCCAAGTGGAAGCCATTAGAACTGTCCCTACCTAGGAAAATATTAAGCCAAAAGTAATTTCACATTTCTGGAGGGATTGCAGGGATTACTGCCACCATCAATGATTTGAAGGTTGCAGGGATGGTGATTCCCACCACATCCCCATTCAATTTACCTATTCGGCCTATACAAAAACCATATGGATCTTGGAGAATGACAGTGGATTATCGTAAACTTAACCTTGTGGTGACTCTAATTGCAGCTGCTGTTCCAGATGTGGATTCATTACTTGAGCAATTTAATACATCTCCTCGTACCTGGTATGCAACAATTGATCTGACCCATGCCTTTTTCATGATTCCACTTTCGAAGGAACACTAGAAGCAGTTTGTCTTCAGCTATCCTACCTCAGAGGTATATCAACACTGCAGCCGTATGTCATAACTTAGTTCCCAGAGACCTTGCTCACCTTTTCCTTCCACAAGACGTCACACTTGTCCATTATATTGATAACATTATGCTGATTGGACCCAGTAAAGAAGAAATGTCATTGACTCTAAACTTATTGGTAAAATATTTGCGTGATAGAGGGTGGCAAATTAATCCAACAAAAATTCAGGTACTTCCCACTTCAGTGAAATTTCTAGGGGTCCAGTTCTGTGGGGCATGCTGAGATATTCCTTCTAAAGTGAAGGATAATTTATTGCATCTGGTCTCTCCCACAATTAAAAAGAGGCACAATGGCTGATGGGCCTCTGGATTTTGGAGGTAACATATTCCTCATTTGGGTTTGCTGCTCTGGCCCATTTATCAAGTAACTTGAATAGCTGCTAGTTTTGAGTGGGGCCCAGAACAAGAGAAGTTCCTGCAACAAGTTTAGGCTGTCATGAAGCCACTCTGCCACTTAGATCATATGATCCGGCTTATCCAATAATGCTCGAAATGTCAGTGGCAGATAGAGATACTGTTTGGGGTCTTCGATAGGACCGTATTGGTGAATCACAGCAAAGATCCTTAGGATTTTGGAGCAAATACCTGCCATCCTCTGCAGATAACTACTCTTTTTTTGAGAAACAGCTTTTAGCTTGTTACCAAGCCTTAGTACTGAACGCTTAACCATGGGACACCAAGTAACCATGCAGCCTGAGCTGCCCATCATGAACAGGATGTTGTCTGACCCACAGAGCCATAAAGTTGGATATGCATAGCAGCACTCTATCATTAAATGGACGTGGTATATATGAGATCAGGCCTGAGCAGGACCTGAAGGCACAAGTAAGTTGTATGAGGAAGTGGCCTAAATGCCGATGGTTTCCACTCCTGTCACATTACCTTCCATCTCCCAGTCTGCACCTATGGCTTCAAGGGGGGTTCCCTATGATCAGTTGACTGAGGAAGAGACAACTTGTGCCTGGTTTACAGATGGTTCTGTGCGATATGCAGGCACCACTCGAAATTGGACAGCTGCAGCACAATAGCCTCTTTCCGGGAACTCCCTGAAGAGCAGTGGTGAAGAGAAGTCCTCCCAATGCGCAGAACTTAGAGCAGTGCATCTGATTATTTAATTTCATTGAAAGAAGAAATGGCCAAATGTGTGATTGTATACTGATTCATGGACGGTGGCCAATGGTTTGGCTGGATGGTCAGGGCCTTGGAAGGAATATAATTCGAAAACCTGTGACAAGGAAGTGGATAGACCTCCCTGAATGGGCCAAATAAGTGAAGATATTAGTGCCTACCATGAATGCTCATCAAAAGGTGACCTCGGCAGAGGAGGATTTTAACAATTAAGTGGATAGGATGATGTGTTCTGTGGAAACCAATTATTCTCTTTCCCCAGGCTCTCCTGTTATTGCCCAATGGGCTTATGAGGAATGTGGCCATGGTGGCAGGCATGGAGGTCATGCAAGGGCTCAGCAACAAGGACTTCCGCTCACCAAGGCAAGCTTGGCTGTAGCTACTCCTGAGTGCCCAATCTGCCAGCAGCAGAGACTAATACTGCTTCCCGATATGGCACCATTCCTCGAGGCAGTCAGTTAACAACCTGGTGGCAGATTATACATTCTTGCTAATTCCATCATGGAAAGGGCAGCGTTTTATTCTCACTGGAACAGACCCTTACTCTGGATACAGATTTGCTTTCCCTGCAGGCAATGCTTCTGTCAAAACTACCATCCCTGGACTTACAGAATGCCTTATCCGCTGTCATGTTATCCCACACAACACTGCCTCAGATCAAGGGACTCAGTTCACAGCAAATGAAGTGCGGCAATGGGCCAATGCTCATGGAATTTCCTGGTCTTCCCATGTTCCCCATCATCCTGAAACAGCTGGAATGATGGAATGGCCTTCTAAAGACACAATATGACACCAGCTAGGTGGGAATACCTTCCAGGGTTGGGGCAGTGTTCTCCAGGAGGCTGTATATGCCCTAAACCAGTGTCCAGTATATGTCCCATAGCCAGGTTTCATGGACCCAGGAATCAAGGGGTGGAAATGGGAGTGATATCACTCACTATTAACCCTAGTGACCCACTCATAAAATTTTTGCTTCCTGTCCCCGCAACTCTGCTTTGTGGGTCTAGAGATTTTAATTCCAAAGGGAGGAATGCTCCCACTGGGAGACACAACGTTGATTCCACTGAACTGGAAGTTAAGAATGCCACTTGACCACTTTGGGCTCTTCATGCCTCTGGATCAATAGGCAAAGAAGGGAGTTACTGTCTTGGTTGGTGTGATTGATCCTGATTACCAAGGGGGAATTGAATTGATATTACATAATAGAGGTAAAGAAGAATATATCTGGAATGCAGGTGATCCCTTAGGGTATCTCTTGGTACTATCATGCACTGGTGATTAAAGTCAATGGAAAACTACAGCAACCCAATTCTGACATGACTACTAATGGCCCAGACCCTTCAGGAATGAAGGTTTGGGTCACCCCACCAGGCAAGGAACCACTACCAGCTTCAGTGATTACTGAGGGCAAAGAGAATATGGAATGGGTGGTGGAAGAAGGTAGTTCTAAATACCGGTTGTGACTAGGTGACCAGTTGCAGAAACGAAGACTATAATTGTTATGGGTATCTCTTCCTCGTATGTGTGCATCAAATTTTTTTTCTTCACTTATAAAATAAAAGATGTAAACAGGGCTCGTGCATTTTTGGTTGTTTGCATGTTAGTTGTGTCATGTTAAGTGCAAGAATGACTTTGAAATTGTCTTTATTTAGAGATTGTGTATGGTTTAACAAGGTATGTACAGGTGCCAAGTTGAGAAGGGGTGGACTGTGATGGTTAAGATTGTACATCAACTTGACTGGGCCATGATTCTCAGTGGTTTGGTAGTTACGTAGTGATGTAGCTTGGCAGTTATGTAATTATGTAATTTGGCAGTTGTGTAATGATGTAGTTATCCTCCAGTTTTTGAAATAATGTAATCACCTCCATAATGTGATCTGATGTAATCATACAATAAGTTGTAAGGGCAATTTCCTTGCGGGTGTGACCTGCATTGAATATTTATGGGTGTTCCGGCAAAACTCACTGGCTTTTGCTCACTCTGCTTTCTGCATCCAGCTTGTCATCATCTGACCTCTAGTTCTTGGGACTTGAGCCAGTAGTCTGCCATACTGGCTGCCAGCCTTGGGATTCATCGGCCTTCACAGCCTGTGAGCCAGCAGCCTGCCATCTTCCCTAGAGGTCTTGGATTCATCAGTCTCTGCAGCCCATGAGCCAGCAGCCTGCTGTTTGGCCTGCGAGTCTTGGGTTTGTCAGCCCCTGTAGCTATGAGAGTCATGAGAATCCTGCAGCCTGATGCCTGACCCATGGACTTGGGACTTGCCAGCCTCTACAGCTGCATGAGGCATTTCCTTGAGATAAGTGTCTCTCTCCTTCACTGTTTTTGTTTCTCTAGAAAACCCAACCTAAGACACCTGGGTAAATTTATTTCTAGTTATTTTATTTTCTTAGATGTTATTGTAAATAGACTTGTTTTCTTAGTGTCCTTTTCAGATTTCTCACTGCTGTTGTGTAGAAACTCAGCTGATTTTTGTGTGTTGACCATGTATTCTGAAACTTTGCTAAATTTCTCTCTTAGTTCTAGAAGCTGTTTAGTTGATTCTTTGGGATTTTCTATATATAGGATCGTGTCATCTGCAGATACAGATAGTTTTATCTCTTCCTTTCCAATTTGGATAACTTTTATTTCTTTTTCTTCCTTATTGCTCTGGCTAAGATTTCTAGTCTAATATTGAATAAGAGTGGTGAGAGTGGACATCCTTGCCTTGTTCCCATTTTCAAGAGGAAAGTTCTCAATCTCTCTCCATTGAGTATAATGTTGGCTATTGGTTTTTCATAAATGCCCTTAATCATGTTAAGGAACTTCCCTTTTGTGTCTGTCTTGTTGAGAGTTTTTAATCAAGAAAGAGTGCTGGATTTTATCAAATGCCTTTTCTGTGTCAGTTGAGAAGATCATGTGGTTCTTTTCCTTTGTTCTATTAATGTGGTATATTACATTGACTAATTTTCTAATGTTAAACCAACCTTGCATTCCTGGAATAAATCCCACTTGATAACGATGTATAATTCTTTTAACAGGCTGTTGGATTCTGTTTGCTAGTATTTTGTTGTGAATTTTGGCATCTATATCCATAGGGGATATTGATTTTTAGTTTTTGTTTTGTTTTGTTTTTGTGGGATATTTATCTGGCTTTGGTACCAGGGTAATACTGGCTTCATAGGAAGAGTTAGCAAGAATCCTTTCTTTCTCTACTTTTGGGAATAGCTTGAACAGAATTGGTGTCAGTTCTTCTCTAAAAGTTTGATAGAATTACCCAATGAAGCCAACTGGCTATCTTAAACAAATTTCATCTAGCAGGAAGGAAGAACAGACCAAAGCTAAAGTGCAATTGCTGAAGAGGTAGTCATCTCACATATTAGCCATGATGGGGGATGTTTGATCATTATCATGCTTTGAAAATGTTCGTGTTTTGTCTGTGTTCAGACTTGATTGTGGCGTGCTCCTGTTTTTGTCTTGATCCGTCATGTTCAGAGTGTCTTTGTCTGATATAGTGTTCCGTGAGATAGTTTATGTTTAACTGGAGAGCACCAGTGCCTAGATGTGAGTGCAAGGCCAGCTTCTAGCAACACCAGAGTCAAATTGATAGTGCTAAGCCAGATTTTAGCTTGAGGGTCTGTTTTTTCTGTCTTGCTACATATCTCTAATATCTGTTGTTGTTGCGTGCCATTGAGTTGATTCTGACTAACAGCAACGGTATAGTGCAATTAAAAAAAACAATTTTAGCTGAATTAACTCATTTATAAGTTCCTGAAGAAAAATTTGTTCAGGAGAGCAGTCAGGAAACGTTTTCTCTGAAGGGCTATATTTTAAATATTAAATATATTTAATGGTCTTTGAAAATACTCAGTACTATGGTTGTAGAAAAGGAGCCCTGGCAGTGGTTAAGTGCTCAGCTGCTAACTGACAGGTCGGCGGTTCAAACCCACCAGCTGTTCCATGGGATAAAGATGTGGCAGTCTGCTTCTGTAAAGATCATAACCTTGGAAACGCTATGGGGCAGTTCTTCTATGTCCTATAGAGTTGTTATGAGTCGGAATCAACTCGACAGCAGTAGGTTTATGGCTGTAGAAACAAAGCAGCTGTAGACAGTATAATAAATGGGCAAAGCTGTGTTCCTGTATACTTTTATTTACAAAACTGAAGGATTGCATTTGGAATGCATGATGCAGTTTGCTGACCCCTGGTTTAGGACTTGTTGCCTAGTCATAATTATTTTGTCTGATGGAGAAAGCGGATATCTTCTTTGTGTGATAGGAGGTTTATCAAAAACATGACAATTATAATTAATTGCCATGGAGAATAAAACAAATGGCATCAGAATAAGACGAAAGACAAGCACAGGGTTGGATCTTGGTGCAGCCTGGGAACACAAGCTTGGCGGGGGTTGGGGGGGTGGTTATTACAGTAGCAGGTTTCTGCACACTCAAAACTGGCCTCCTAGGGGAGATATGCCCCAAAACAGAGGAGAAGGAATGGTGTGCAAATGGAGTTTAGGGGCAAGAAACCAAACCTATATGACATCTAGGACCCTTGCCGCTCTGGCTTCATTTGGAATCCCCTGGAAGACTCATGTGAGACCTTTTAAAAAATGTTATCTCCTGGGAACATCTTTTTCTTTTCTTGTAAACCCAAGTCAAGTTTCTATTCATGGATTACAAGAACTCTGAAGTTGACTGTGCCTCCTTTTACAAGTTGACCTTCAGAAAGCTCAGCCAGATATTTTTCTCCTGGCCCATACCTCCTGTTCTAACTTATATTTTTCCTCTTGATTTTACATTTATTTTACCATTTTATTGTTTGTGTTCCTTCAAATGTTATATGGAACAAGATGTCCATAAAAAAGCCCAACAAACGAATTAATGCTTTCATGAAAATTGTGTCATCTTCAAATATGCAAACTGTTAAATAATGTAAAACCAGTTTCTGTGGAGTCAGCTCCAACACACAGTGACCCCATTTGTGTGTCAGAGTAGAACTGTGTTCCATTTGGTTTTCAATGGCCGATTTTTTAGAAGTAGACCAACAGGTCTTTCTTCTGAGGCACCTCTGGGTGAACTCCCAACTGCCACCCTGCTTTTTTAGCAGCTAAGCACGTTAACCATTTGTACC
Source organism: Dugong dugon (assembly GCA_030035585.1). Classification (NCBI taxonomy): domain Eukaryota; kingdom Metazoa; phylum Chordata; class Mammalia; order Sirenia; family Dugongidae; genus Dugong; species Dugong dugon. The sequence continues at coordinate 20,034,174 of CM057474.1, read as the reverse complement.
ACCCAGGAATGCCAAATAATGTAAAGGTGATAGATAATATGAGCATGCTGAGAAAAAAAGTTGTAACTATTTAAACATGGGATTGGACTAGAAAACTGTCTTCAAACCACTGAATTCTAAATATAATCCTGGAATTAATAACAATTCTTATATTACTTAGGCAATAATTTTAAAAAGTTTGAGGAATGCTAGCTGCATACCCACGGGTGAAAAGCTCATTACTACAGTGTCTAAAATATCATATTTGGCATTTGAGAGAGCACACCTTCAAAAATAAGAGGTAGAAATCCCTTCCTCAAGAGGCTTGCAATCCAACTGAGAACACACACATACACACACACACCCCATCTTAAGTTGTATCATGGTTGTAATTCAAAGCTGACTTTCTTTTTGGTGGACTCTGTCCCTGAGTCAACATAACTTTGCTCTTAATGAAAAAGGTACATGTCTGTCTCAGCATTTAACATAACACATAGTGGGCTGTCATCAAAGGGCTGTGGTTTGATTTAATGAGGCAGACATACACTGAATTGACAACAGAAGGTATGCAATACTGAAGTTATGTTCTTCTTTTTCTTGATGTTCAGCCTTACTGTTCAAGTAAATTTGCCAGGAATTATTCACATCTTTCAAGACAAATTTAGGGCTTTCACCTTCATCTACCCCTGAGAAGTACAAACTGAAATTTAATTAAATAGAGTATTGCCAGCCACACCAGTTCTGTGAAGACAGAGAGTAAGTTTATTTTGTTCATTGAGCTCTAGTCTAGAGGGACTACAACCCACTCACACCTTCTAATCGGTAGCAGTAAGTTGGCAGCCTCAATCCATTGTAATTCTCCTGGGTGGGTGCCATAAGGTGTTCAGTACTTGGATGCAGGTTTCTTCCATGGAAGCAAAACTAGAGAACTATGCTGCTATATCAGGCTCAAAATGTAGAGTCTTTCTTTAGGGATTTTAACCTTTTCATTCTCATTTTGACAAATACATCAGAGAAAACCAAGACTTTAATAGAAAAGAAGAAAATGAATTATATTAAAAAAAAAATAACTACAATGGGACTCATCCTGGTAGTATAGTTGCTTAGGGCTGGTAGAGCAAAGATGACAGTGTTATTGTTCCAACTTGGGACTAGGACATGCCATTCCATCAGGGCATACTTGGGCAGATGAAGACATTGAATGGGGCTCAGTAGAATTGAACAGGTTTAGTAGATGACTATGGAGGGTCTACTAAATGGCCAAAGAAATGTCCAAGGGATATGGTAAGCTCAGTCATTAATTCAGACAGCAAAGGGCATTGCAGTTCTAGAAGTGGCAACAAGGTTACAACAACAAGGAAGTACCAGCCCAACGATGAGAACAATAGGAAGTAACAAGCGTCGAGGTTCACCTATAAAGTAGCAGGCTCTGATTACTCAATGAATGTTCAAGAACAAGGCCTTAGCTGCTCAAACAAAGGTGAGATACAGTAGCAGGAACCAAAGCTGGAGGCCTCACCATTGGGTACCCGAAAAGGCAATGAGAAGACCACTGGTCAGCACTGGATACCTTGATTTGGTGATTGCACTCTATTCCTCCTTGAGGGAGCTGAGGCTGTTTGAATGCAGTTCTTCGCACATCATGATTGCCTCTGGAAACAGGACAAAGCCGAGCATTCTAGCGGTGAGGCAAAGGTTTGTGAAATGAGCTAACATAATGTAGCTCAAATAGCTAGAATGTTCCACCACTGCTGGTTGTTGTCAAGACAGTTCCGACTCGTGTCAACTTCTTGTGTTTCAGAGTAGAACTGCACTCCATAGAGTTTTCAATGGCTGTGATCTTTCAGAAGTAGATCACCAGACTTTTCTTCTGAGGCACCTCCAATAGGATTTGAACCATCAACCCAAGTGTTTAATCGTTTGCACCATGTAAGGATTTTACCTAGAATGTCTTTCATCTACTAAGTCCTCACACACACACACACACACACACACACACACACACACACACACACGTTGCACTACCAGTCTTATGTGAACAAGATGAGAAAATAGAATTATGGCATTATTATCCAGTATCTTCAGAGTTCAAAAGCAAAATCCTATGACAAATTGCATCTCCTTTAAAACACAGATCCTATAAGGAGTAGAGGTTGGTTTCTGTATTTCTAGAGCATTAATTATGTGTCTTTTGTTCTTAAAATATAAAAGATCAAATAAATGATAGAGAAAATTAGTTGCACAATAAAAGAAATTGGTCTTGAAAAATCAAGAACCTCAGGTTTGAAATCCACTTCTCTATTCATTTTGTGATGGTGAGTAAGTTACCCAGTATATTAAACTAAGGGTCAACAGAGCTGGTAGAAAAGTGAAATACAAGATTTAAGCATTCCATGTGGTCGTAAGATACCGGCTACATTTTGACCTATCCATAAAGCTGAAAAGCTTTTCCGATTAATGTACTAAGCCTGGGAAACTCAAATCAACCAGGTGTCCTATTGATAGAGTGTTTATTTCCTAATGTCTTAATTTATCATGGGCAATGGCTGCAACATCAATCTTGAGAGATATGCTTTTCCTCTGTGTTGATCCACCACTGATCCCTGATAAGGCAGTGTTGCCAAATGAAAAGAACTCAGATTCTGGGGTGAGGTAAATCTGGATTTGAAAACTTACTGTGTCTCTTCTTAACTGTGCAACTCTGGGCAATAAATTTAATCTGTCTAAACCTCAATTTCCTTTCTTGTGAAAGGAGAATTATAATAGCTATTGACCAGGGTTGCTCCAAAGATTAGAGATGATGTGTGTATAATGCCCAGAACACCTAGTAGATGCTTAGTAAATCTAACTATTTTATCAGGGAAAGGAAACGGCGTGGCATAGTACAAGAAAATGGGATTAAGCCCTAGGTTATAACCTGACTTCAGCACTCAGTAGTTTCGGGAATTTAAACCCACCAAACCTAAGTATCCTCATCTTTAAGGAGGAATTAATAATAGCTACTGTGTGGGGTTTTGCTTTGCTTTTAATTTAAACAAGGCAGCTGACATAATGTATATCACATAACAGTCACTAAATAAATCATCATTATCATTGGCATTATTAAAATTATACTAAACTTCCCAGCAGAAATCCTGGTGGTGTAGTGGTTAAGAGCTACTACGGCTGCTAACCAAAAGGTCAGCAGTTCGAATCCACCAGGTGCTCCTTGGAAACTCTATGGGGCCGTTCTACTCTGTCCTATAGAGTCGCTATGAGTTGGAATTGACTCAATGGCAGTGAGTTTAAGCTTCCCAGTGGGAGCCCAGGCAGAACATATTTATGGTGACTTGCTGGTTAAAAAACCAGTTTATCCTAGTTTACTGCCCTTGGTTGACTTTGTTTCTCTGCTTTGGTTTCATCATTTGATCCTTATTCTTACAAACTAAGTAAATACCAAATGAAGAGCTGAAAATTATTATTTTTTTAATGTTGAGTGCAAATTGCTGATATCTATTCAGTAAATTGGTACAAGAAAAGGTTCTGATTTCTCCTTATTTGAAAAAAAAAAAAGCAGGTTGGGTTTTGGCTTTAGAAAGTGAATTGAGACAGGATAGAGATGGCCTTAAAAGCTAAATGAAATGAATAGTCTTGCAAAGGAAAAAAAAGGAATTTTTCATGAGTCCCTGGAAACTGCAAAAAAGCTTCAAAACTATTGTTTTCAGTAATAATCATGATTACTTGGTTAAAATACCCCGTATGAGAAGCTTTCTATGCTTTTTTGTGCCTCTACAAGGAAAATTAAAACAGAACACACAGCATTGGGACCAATTTGTTTCCAAGGAAGTTAATTATTAATACACTATTTAGTATTTAATAAACTAAGCCTATGTATGTGGAACACTGCAAAGAGAGCTCTATACCAGCTGAGAACAGGTGTTGATAGAAGCTTTGCCCGTATGTTTACCAGCTGATTAGTACCCATTAAAATTATAATAATATAATAAAAATTACTTTATATCCAATGAAAGTAGAAACTCCCCTGTGTTGTTGGAAAAATTATTTTATTCCCACTGCCATGGCATTGATAGAACGGAGGCAACAAGAATCCACACCCAAGGCACGCTGACTATTCTGCATTTCTAGCTCCTTAACAGTTCTTTCTTAGCCTCCTTTTCTCCAAAAGGCTGTCCCAGAAAGTCAGGACAGTTTGCTCCTTTTCATGGCTGCAGGGGAAGGACAAACTGTTACTGACTCACCAATATCCTCTTTGGTGATGGGAAACGAAATCAGACCCTTAGTCAACAATGCTGCCCTGTCTGCTTTAGGAGAGGAGATGAACCTGTGGGTGTCCTTAGGAGCCAAACTGGGCTGGGCTTCTCTTGTCCCATAAAGTCCAGAGTAGTTGCTAAGGAAACTCTGAGCCTCCTGTGACCCAGCAGTTCCCTGGGAAATGCCTGATTCAGGGCTGGCCACAGCCAACATTGTGATGGAGGTGAAATCTACATCATCCCAGCTTCAAGATTCCTACCACTTGGCTTCATGACATGAACTACTCATTCTGTCTCATACTGAGTCTGGCAAACTTTACTTCTTGCTCTTCCATCAAAAGCTGAGCTCAAGAAATAGTCAGGAATTTAGTTACCACGCAGGGTAAAAACTGAAAACTAAAGGCATTTGCATTGTAACCAAGATCAAATCCCTCTAAGCTAGCTGATTACAGGTCTACTGGAGGAAACATAGGCACGTGGCATAGGTGACATAGACTCGTGGGTATTTGCCTGCCTCATTTACCTGTGAAGTGTTCAGGACCCCATTACTACACAATGACATATATATTATTTTATTCTTAATGACTTCTCCCCCAAAAAATATTGATGGAACTATAGCAGAAAGAATGAATTTTTTGAGGTAAAAATATCTTTTTATTGATTTATTTTAATAGTGACAGGGTCCCCATTGAAATTTGGGCTACCTAAAGGAAGGATAGGGTGAAAAATCAAAGGATTTGTGGAAATGAGGATGTTGTGTGAGCTGTGAGAGAGAGAAGCAGTTCAATACTAGTGTTCGAGTCTGTCGTTGATTTACGTGCTCTGTAATACTGAGACTTGCAGCGTGTTTTTATCTTGAATTGCTTCCTACCTTAAATAAATATGGAACCAGAATGACTGAAGGACTTTTTTTGTAAATGGAAACTTCCACATTTAAAATAAAAAGTCTACCTTTCATTGGTTGGGGGCAGAATAGGGTTTTTTTCAAAGGAAGTCTTGGGCAGACCTCAGATTAAGGCAAAGGGGAGCAGACTGGCTACGGTGGGGTGGGAAGAAGCAGAATTTCCCTTGTTGAGCTATTCTCTGCTTTTCTGGACTGCTACAGGAAATAGTTGACAGTTCAAATCCACCCAGAGGCACCTCAGAAGGAAGGCCTGGCAATCAGCTTCCAAAACGTCACATCCTTGAAAACCCTATGGAGCACCGTTCTACCCTGCACACACAGGGTGTCCATGAGTCAGAATCAAATCAGTGACAGTGGATACTGGATACAGGAAACAGATGTGAAGGAGGGGGTCATAAGATCACCTGTGACTTGAGGAATCCATGCAAGATCCTCAAAGACTCAGACTCTTTTCTCCCAAGGTACATGCAGTGAATCAGCTCCCAGACTGTTCCAGGCTTACGTTATACCAAAGGCTGCCCCATAATCACCAGGCTGGCTGAAAAGCGTTTCTGTTATTACTATGAAGAAAATTTTTGGACTGTCATGGTTTTCCTTTGCCATCATTGATGACTTTTATCTTTTAGTGAAAACCTTGTGTTGTAAATTGCAGACTTGGATTGAGAACCAAAAGACATAAATCTGGAGACTGTAAATTGGTCACTTTTGGAAAAGTACACTTTCGAAAGTGTGATTAATGATGCTCCCTTATTCATATTTCTTTATCTTTAGCCTAGAGGATAGTGAGCTGGCACCAAACTAGCAGTTCTCAGAATGATCAGGAAACTCCACCTGGCCCCAGGAGAGTGGCTTTAGCAGGAGCAGAGGGAAATCTGAGTAAGTGATTTTCATAGCAAGAACTGTGATATCAAATCGGACCCTATCTTTTCAGCACTTGTGACATATTAAATTGTGTCCCCCAGAAATATGTGTATCAATTTGGGTAGGCCGTGATTCCCAGTATTGTGTGATTGTCCACCATTTTGTCATCTGATGTGATTTTCCTATGTGTTGTAAAGCCTATCTCTATGATGTTTATGAAATGGGATTAGTGGCAGTTATGTTAATGAGGCAAGACTCAATCTACAAAATTAGATTGTGTCTTAAGCCAGTCTTTGTTGAGATATAAAAGAGAGAAGCAAGCAGAGAGACATGGGGACCTCCTACCAGCAAGAGACAAGAGCCAGGAGAAAGTGCGTCCTTTGGACTCAGGGTCTCTGTGCTGAGAAGCTCCTAGACTGGGGAAGATTGATGACAAGGACTTTCCCTTGGAACCAACAGAAAGAAAGCCTTCCTCTTGAGCTGGCACACTGAATTTTGACTTCTAGCCTCCTAGATTGTGAGAGAATAAATTTTTCTTTGTTAAAGCCATCCACTTGTATTTCTGTTATAGTAGCACTAGATAACTAAGACAGCACTCAACCAACTGAAGTCTGAATTTTTATCTGTAATTTCTGATTTATTTGGCAAATTCATGTAAATAAATAGGATTTGCCTGTTTTCATTTGTTATCTATCCAGTACATCTGGGGAAAAATACAATAGAATCACAACAGTGAGCAAGAAATCCTCAAATCCTGTAAGGGAGAAAATTTGCTTTCCTTGTTGGGAAAATTTAGAAACAATCTTAGGATTTAGTATGTCTAGACTGAGCTTAAGTTTCCCAAGGCTGTTCTGAGACTTAATTTTAACAAGTTCTTTATGGGTAGGATGTGGAAAGGAATGAAAAAAGAAAAAAGAAAGAAACAACTCTTTGTCATCGAGTCAATTCGGACTCATAGCGACCCTATAGGACAGAGTAGAACTGCCCCATAGGGTTTCCAAGGAGTTCCTGGTGGATTTGAACTGTGGACCTTTTGGTTAGCAGCCGGTCTCTTAACCATTGTGCCACCAGTGGAGAGGAATAGGAGAGGCTATTTTCAAGCCCCCTGAATCTTTTGGAGTAAGGACTTCATTACTCATTGAGAGGACTGAGAAGAGGTAAGGAACAGGGCTATCATTCCGAACTATGGGAGCTCACCCTGAGCCAGGGAAAGCCAGTGGGTCAGTGCTTTTCTTCAGTGCACAGCAAGAGGCCTGCCCAAGTGGCTACCATAACAACATTGTAGGGTTTGGTTGACTGCCGCTGGCTCTTGATACAAGGCTAACCCACCCATAGGCCTTATCATGGTTGGCTCATAAAGGAGTGTATAACTGTGAACCCTAAATATACAAGCAGTTGCTCCAGGACCCACCCCCACTCCTCACCTCTGCCCCTGCCCCAAATGTTCTCACTTGCTACCACCTCCCAGAGCCCAGATTTTAGCTGAGTAACCTGACTTACAACTGACTTCTGGGTCCCGCAGCCTCGGTGATCTGTAGGTACCACTTTTGATTTCTTGGACTTTGACACTCTTATTCAGCTTTTGATCTTGTTCACTTCTTCTATCCTGTCTTCCTTTGAAGTTTTAGGTAAAATCACCATACTCCAGCCTTAGTGTCCAGCCATTCCTGAAGAAGGAGATGGGCAAGTATGACAGATTTGTTCTCCTAGCTTAATCACAAGGCTTTGGGAAAGTTCTGGGGACAATTTGGGTAACACTATGGCTATTGTTAATGCTGAGCATGGTCTCTTTCCTGGTTTGGCTTCTAGAGGTGATGAAAGGGGGATTTCAGCTCTCCAGGAACAAAGAGCAACTATGAAAGTCAAGACTTTAAGGAACAATCTCTTCTCTGGCCCTGAAAGCCTAGTGGAGCTCCCACTGGGATTAGCACATAGAGTATCATGATGTTGAGTCCTTTTGTTAGAAGGCCCAGGATGTTGTCACAATCCAAGTGATATTTAGACTCAGTTGTCCCCTCAACCAGACTCCTTGGTGTAGGACTTTGTAGCTTTATTCAGTCTCCATAAAGAATTCACCAGCCCCCAAATCAATAGTGAGCAATGTGAAATTTTCTGGAGATTTTATCAGAGAAATAGAAGAAGGAACTTATATAAGATGTCCAACAGTAAACCATTTTAAAATGCTCATTGTGTATATTTGCACTCCAAAATTTTGTCTTTCTTACTGATGGCCACAGGAGTTTCCTTCTCTGTTCTTCCATCACATACTACTCAGACTCCTCCTAAGTTCCCATTCTGCCCTATTTATTTTGCAGTTACCAAGACCAGTCTCACTTAGAAGGCAACCGTGACTTATAAACATCAACAGCAACAAAACATTTTCTTATACTCTTTAATAAAATTCTTAAGAAGAAACAGTGACCACTTCCACATATGTAATACAATTTACTCCTCTTTACAACACCGTGAGGCATGCATTATTCTCCATAGTTGATAAATAACAGCTCTGAGATCCAGAAACTTTAAAGTTGGCTTCTAAAGAGAGGTACAATAAAACCCCAACTCATATGACTCCAAGTCAGGCTTATTCCTACCCACAGGGAGCCAAGTACTCTTGGCTACACTAAGGGGAAGGGAGAAATTGCTGTCTTCCACTATAATCCTTATCACAGCAAAATAATAAATTGTAAACAGAGCGAGTTTAGAGACCTTGATGTAACCTGGCTATTACATTTCCTAGAAATGGTGTGTTCTGAAGAAAGAAGTAACTAAGCCAAAGGAAATCAGGAACTCTTGGTTAAGAAAGAAAGCAAGAGCCCTCACACAGGGTATTTTTCTGCAACTTGCTTGTTTTGTTCAATTCATTTTGTCAGCAGGTGTTCCCTGTGACCGTGAAAAACAGGAAAGAGAAATCTTTTCTTAACAATAATATGTGCATGACCCGAAAGAGATGAAGCAGAAGATTAAGCAAGGAACCCGGCTATTTTATTGCCCTGAGGCATTGTTCATTTTTCTGACATATTATGTTTTTAATTAAAATTGCATGTGAGTTAATTAAAATGTTCACTCTGGCACTTTTTCCCCTTGTTCTTGCACAGGTTTCTTGTTACTCTTTTAGCTTCTTGGTAAAACTCAGTTTCACTTCAACTCTGCTGCCTTTATCAGCTGCAACATTAGCAAAGAGTCTGTATACTCATGATTCCTTTTAACTTAAAAAAAAATCTAATTTTAAAAACTCATCCTTAAGTGACCAGGGAAAAGGGAGGTGGCCTGGGTTAGAATTATTCTGACTCCTGCATTTTTAATTTAGTTATTTAATCTAAAACTTATGAGATTGGTATTGAAAGTATATTAAAGAGGATTCTGTTATTTTTTTTGTGATAGACATGTTTTGGGATGTTTATCCTATCTGCAGTCCCTTGTTTTGGAAAAGATCATTGCTTACTGCTCCATATAGTTGTGTAACCTCAACTTTCCCTGATTACAGCTGATTGATTATTTATTGGGTCCACCCAATCAACTGGCAGGTCAGTAACCCTGGGAGACAGAATCCCTCTTGAAAATACTGATATAGAGACAGAGACCTTGAATACCCATGAGGTCAGTATTGGAACTTGAGACAGGCAGCCATGTTGTTCATTTACAAGCAAAGGAAGCTTGTTGAAAGGAAGAATAGACAGAAAGAAGCAAAAATGGAAGCAGCCACATGGCCTGTGACATAGACTAGAGAACCTTTGGTTTCCAGTTTCTTCCCCATTCCTCTTCTCACACAGCCTGAAGGAGTCCTTACTGTAGTCCTGAAGTGACCCATACAATAAAGTCCTCTTTTCTAGAATTAGCTAAAATGAATGCCTTATAAATAATGAGCTTTGACTAAGATACCCATTTCTTAAAAATCCATATATCTCTAACTAGCCCTGATAGAGATAATATTAAAAGGCAAAACCATAAAATGAGTATAAAGAGACCAGATACTACAATTAAAGGACAAACAGGCTAAAGCTACATGGACAAAGTGAAGTCTGAGAGTGAGAAGAGTATTTTTTTCTAACCACATAAGCACTCCTCTGTGAAGAGTTACAGGAAAATATTTTTTTCTCCCCTCCTTGTTTTCACTCTTTCATTTACAGTGATATTTTAGTGCCTCAGTAATATTTTAATCCACTTGTCAGTTTGTCATACTGTTGTGGCTTGTGTGTTGCTGTGATGCTGGAAGCTATGCCACCAGTATTTCAAATACCAGCAGGTTTACCCATGGTGGACAGGTTTCAGTGGAGCTTCCAGACTAAGACAGACTATGAAGAAGGACCTGGAAGTCTACTTCTGAAAAAATCAGCCAGTGAAAACCTCATGAATAGCAGCAGAATGCTGTCTGATATAGTGTCAGAAGAGGAGCCCCTCAGGTTGTAAAAGCACTCAAAATACGGGTGGGCAAGTGCTGCCTCCTCAAAGTAGAGTCGACCATAACGACGTAGATGGAGTCAACTTTTAGGACCTTCATTTGCTGGTGTGACGTGACTCAAAACGGGAATAAATAGCTGCAAACATCCTTTAATAATTGGAATGTGCACTGTATGAAGTATGAATTTAGGAAAATTGGGAGTTGTCAAAAATGAAATGGAACCCATAAAGATTGATATCCTAGGCCTTAGTGAGCTGAAATGGACTGATATTGGACATTTTGAATCAGACAGGCATATGATCTACTTTGCCAGGAATGACAGAAGAGGAATGGCATTGCATTCATCATCAAAAGTAACATTTCAAGATCTATTCTGAAGTACAGTGCTGTCAGTGATAGGATAATATCTATATGCCTACAAGGAAGAACAGTTAGTATGACTAGTACTCAAATCTACACACCAACAACTAATACCAAAAAAAGATTTTTTTACCAACTTCTGCAATCTGAAATTGATCAAATATGAAATCAAGATGTATTGATAACTACTGGTGATTGGAATGTGAAAGTTGGAAACGAACAATGATCTGTAGTTGGAAAATAAGGCCTTGGTGATAGAAATGACATGGAGATCACATGATAGAATTTTGTAAGACCAACAACTTATTCATTGCAAATATCTTTTTTAACAATATAAACAGTGACTATAAACGTGTACCTACCTGGATGGAATACACAGAAATCAAATCAACTACATCTGTGGATGGAGAGGCTCAATATCATCAGTCAGAACAAGGCCAGGAACCAGCTATGAAACCAGCTATGGAATTGCTCATATGCTAGTTCAAGCTGAAGGTGAAGAAAATTAAAACAAGCCCATGAGAGCCAAAATATAACCCTGAGTATATCCAACCTGAATTTAGAGACCATCTCAAGAGTAGATTTGATGCATTGAACTTTAATGATCAAAGACTGGATGAGTTGTGGGATGACATGAAGGACATCATAAATGAAGAAAACGAGATCATTAAAAAAACAGGAAAGAATGAAAAGACCAAAATGGATGTCAGAAGAGATTCTGAAACTTACTATTGAACATAGGGCAGCTAAACTGAAAGGAAGAAATGATGACGTAAAAGAGCTGAACAGAAAATTTCAAAGGGCAGCTCAAGAGGACAAAGTAAAATATTATAATAAAATGTGCAAAGACCTAGAGTTAGAAAACCAAAAGGGAAGAACACCTTCAGCATTTTCAAGTTGAAAGAACTAAAGAAAAAATTCAAGCCTAGAGTTGCAATTTTAAAGGATCTATGGGCAAAATATTTACCTATGCAGGAAGCAGAAGAAGATGGAAGGAATACACAGAGTCACTGTACCAAAAAGAATTGGTCAGTGTTCAACCATTTCAAGAGGTAGCTTATGATCAAGAACTGATGGTACTGAAGGAAGAAGTCCAAGCTGCACTGAAGGTGTTGGTAAAAAACAAGGCTCCAGAAAATGATGGAATACCAACTGAGATGTTTCAACAAATGGATGCAGCACTGGAGGTGCTCATTTGTCTATGCCAAGAAATTTGGAAGACAGCTACCTGGCCAGCCGACTGGAAGAGATCCATATTTATGTCCATTCCGAAGAAAGGTGATCCAACAGAATATGGACATTATCAAACAGTATCATTAATATCACATTCAAGTAAAGTTTTGCTGAAGATAATTCAAAAGTGGTTGCAGCAGTACATCCATGGGGAACTGCTAGAAATTCAAGCCAGATTCAGAAGAGGATGTGAAACAAGGCATATCATTGCTGATGTCAGATGGATCTTGGCTAAATGCACAGAATACCATAAAGATGTTTACCTGTGTTTTATTGATTATGAAGGGCACTTGACTGTGTGGATCATAGCAAATTATGGGTAACATTTCAAGGAGTGGGAATTCCAGAACACTTAATAGTGCTCATAAGAAGCCTGTACACAGACCAAGAGGCAGTCATTCGAACAGAACAAAGGGATACTGCATGGTTTAAAATCAGGAAAGGTGTGTGTCAGGGTTGTATCCTATCACTATACTTATTGAGTCTGTATGCTGAGCAAATAATCTGAGAAGCTGGACTATATGAAGAAAGAATGTGGCATCAGGATTGGTTGAAGACCAATTAACAACCTGTGATATGCAGATGACACAACCTTGCCTGCTGAAAGTAAAGAGAACTTGATGCACTTACTGATGAAGATTAAAGACCACAGCCTTTGGTATGGATTACACCTCAACATAAAGAAAACAAAAATCGTCACAACTGGAGCAATAAGGAACATCATGATAAATGGAGAAAAGACTAAAGTAGTCAAGAATTTCATTTTACTTGGATCCACAATCAATGCCCATGGAATTAGCAGTCAAGAAACCTGTGAATCTGCTACAAAAGACCTCTTTCAAATGTTAAAAAGCAAAGATGTCACTTTGAGGACTAAGGTGAGCCTGACCTAAGCCATAGTATTTTCAGTAGCCTCATGCATTCGAAAACTGGACAATGAATAAGGAAGACCAAAGAAGAATTTGAATTGTGGTGTAGGTGAAGAATATTGAATATGCCATGAACTGCCAGAAGTATGAACAAGTCTGTCCTAGAAGAAATACAACCAGAGTGCTCCTTGGAAGTGAGGATGGTGAGACTTTGTCTCAGGTACTTAAGACATGTTATCAGAATGGACTAATCCCTGGAGAAGGACATCATGCTTGGTAAGGTAGGGTTGGTGAAAAAGACAAAGACCCTCAACGGGATGGATTGTGACAGTGGCTGCAACAATAGGCTCAAACATAACATTGATTGTGAGGATGGTGCAGGACCAGGTAGTGTTTAGTTCTGTTGTACACAGGGTTGCTATGAGTCAGAACCAACTCTATGGCACCTAACAACAGCAAATGGGTTGATACATGTGAGAAATTAGTGCCCCGGGCAGCTGCCTGGCTAAACCCATGGTTAATTTTTCTCTGATGCCTGGATTAGGGCTGCCACACCTTTCTCCCCAGATCAGATTTCTAGAACCCTAGCATTAGCCCGGGTCCCTGGGTAGAGCAAACTTTAAGCTCTGAACTACCAGCCGAAAGGTTGGCAATTTGAACACACCCAGAGGTTCTTCAAAAGACAGGTCTGGCGATCTGCTTCTGAAAGGTCACAGGTTATGGAGCATCATTCTACTCTGCACATATGGGATCACCACGAATTGGAATAGCCTCAATGGCAACTAACAAAAACAACAAAAGCATTAACCCAGATGATGGACTTGACTTTCCTTAGCTGGGTAGCTCCCTTCCTAGGGCCTGCAATCTACTAATCCTCCAAACACATTTTCCTCATGCCTAGCTTAATTTCCATGGTCTTTCATTATGATTGCATCCCAACTCTCTCTACTATCTCTTGATTTTCAAAAACCATAATTCTGAGTTAAGGCCATAGCTCTACCTGGTTCTTACCTGCATTTGGACAACATATGGTTGGAGAATAATTTCCAATTACTCTGAAGTATTTCCGTTTACATTTACAGTTGTGAACCTGAAGTGTACCCTTAATGTTATCTGGCAGTCATATCATATTCCCTAGTCCTGTCATTCTCCTGGACTACCTTCTTACATGCCCTCAACGTCCATACCCTTCCCAGTCTTCCCTTATTCTTGGAGTCTGTGGAGGTTCTGTTCTGATTGCTCCAATTTTCCTCAGTAAAGTAGGAAGCCAGGACTTCAGCTGAGGGTGCCCATGGAGAGCACCTATTAGAGATTTGGGTATGATGCCCTCTCATCACATCTACATTTATACCTGCATTGTGCTCACATATTGTTTATATGGTTGACTCATTAATGCTCCTACCTATGGCCAACCCCTCCAGTTGTGCAATATGTAGATTCCGTATGTTAACCTACACAAGGATTTTTCTCTAACAAGCCTTCTTTCTCTCCTACATTATCAATCTGCCCTTTCTTCTGGAGCTTCCTCATCAATATAACATCATGCTGTTATTTTGTCCATCACAAACAATCTTTTCTTGATTCCTCTTCCTACAGCAGCTATCTCCCCTTCATTCTCTTTCCCTTCATTGCTGAACTTTTTGAGAAAATTAACTGTACTAGCACTTCTTATACTTCTGCTCTCATTCTCTCTTGAATCAATTCCAGTTAGGCTTTTGTCTAGGCCCACTTTACCAAAGCTGTTCCTTCTAAGTTTCCAGTGGCCTATACCTTTATAAACTCAATGGTGAGTTCTTAGGCCTCATGTACTTGACTACCCACCCACTGCTGTCGAGTCAGTTCTGACTCAGTCAGCAGTATTTAGCAGAGTTGAGTACTTCCTCCTCCATGATACACCTTCATCTTTGGCTTCCAGGGGATCATACTCTCTTAGTTTTACTATCTCACTTGCTCCTCCTTCTCAGTCTCCTTTGTTGCTTGTTCTTCTTCTCCTGGGCTCTTAATGTTGTGATGCCCCAGGACTTCGTTCTCATTCTTTTCCTCATCTTTATCTTCACTCTCACCCTTGGTGATATCATCCAATCCCAGGACTTTAAATATAATTTCTATGGCAATAGCTTAGATATCTTTTCTGAAATCCAGACCCCTCTATTGCCTGCCAACTTGACGTCTTCATCTGGATATCTTTAATGTAAATCTGAACGCCTGACCTTCCTTCCCCCAGCCTACTTTATCCATAGCCTTCTCCATCTCATTGGAGGGCAACTCTGTCCTTCTAGTTTCTCAGCCCAAAACCTTGGAGTCATTCTGGATTTCTTTCTCATGTTCACAATCATTATTTTACAAAATACTATGGACTTTGCCTTAAAAATATTTATCCAGAATCTGACCACTTCTCACTTTCTCCATTACCCCCACTCCTTTTCAATGACCATGATGCTGTGAGAGCCTTATAAATGGTCTCACTGCTTCCACACTGGTGCCTCTACAGTCCATTATAACAGTGAAGAAAGAGTGCTTCTTTTACAAGGTACGTTAATCATATTATTCATCTGCTGAACACCCTGTCCAAACCAAACCAACCAAACCTGTCGCTGTTAAGTTGATTCGAACTCATAGCAACACTATGGAAACCCTGGTGTCATAGAGGTTAAGAGCTATGGCTGCTAATAAAAAGATCAGCGGTTTGAATCCACCAGGTGCTCCTTGGAAACCTTATGAGATAGTTCTGCTCTATCTTATAGGGTCGTTATGAGTCGGAAAAACCCTGCAATGGCTCCCTATTTCACTCAAAGAAGAAACAAAAGCCCTTATTATGGCTGACAGTGTTTTACATAGCTCACTCAGTTCTGGACACAGTGGCTTCTTTGCTGATTCTCTGAAACTCTAAGCATACTCCTCTGTTCCCTCAGCTTTCTTCTCACATATCCACAAAGCTAATTCCTTCACCTAATCTAATTCATTGTTCAAAAGTCACATGATTAATGGCTTTTGGCCACCTATATAAAATTGCAGTCTCCCATATCCTGATAACTCTTAAACAGCTTCTCTTTTGTTTTCTATAGCACATATGACCTTCTAATTAATTAATGCTTTATAATTATGCAACCACCTGAAAAGAGATACTCTTAAATCTTCTGCCAAATGCTAAGTTGTGACATGTATAAGGGGAGACTCCATGATGCTGGGCAAACAACAACTATACGGGAAAGAACAACTACTGGAGAGCTGCAGATTAAAAAAATACTAGAAGCTACACATGGTTGTTCTGATCAACCAGAATGGAGAGACCTCCTTGAACACCAGATGCTCTCAGTAGAGATCCTGCAAAGGTCACACCTTGGGAATAGGGCCAAACTAGCCACAGAGTAAAGGATACTCTTGACTTGACTTAACAAAGCTTAAAGCAAATCTTGTAAGTAGCAAGCTGACCCACAAGTAAAATCATTGCCAGGTAGACAAATCTCAACACTCTTTAAAGGAAGAAAACAGAATCAAGACACAAAATTCAGACAACAAAAGGAAGACAATAAAATTCAGACACTGGATATTGCATCATTTAACTATCTAGCATATAATTTTTTTTAAGTACTATAATTTCAAAGAAGTAGAAAAATGTGACCCATAATCAGGAGAAAAATGAGCTAGTTCAAGAAAGAATGTGTAATAGAGAAAAACTGGCTTTGCTGCTTTCTTCTTGCACATTCAGTGGAATCACATATTAAAAACCTTCCCAGCTTGCAGTATGCTACCCCCAGCCTCACAGTGCTCAGAGCTCCACACAACAATGCTGTGCCTTCTTTCGCTTCCTCTTTACCCAACTGATATGGATTAAATTGTGTCCCTCGAAGAGATATATGTTGAAGTCTTAACCCCCAGTACCTATGAATGTGACCTTGTTTGAAAATAGCCTTGAACATGTTATAAGTAAAGTTAACATGAGGTCATACTGGGGAGGGTGGGTCCTAATCCAATTTGACTGACATCCTTATAAAAGAGGAGAAGACACACAGACACAGATAGAAGATGGCCATGTGGCAATGGAGGTGGATATTGAAGTTGTTAAGCCGAGGAGTGCCAAAGATTGCTGGGAGGCCCCAGAAGCTAGGAGAGAGGCATGGAACAGATGTCTCTCTCACAGCACTCAGGAGGAATCAACATGACCAACACCCTGATTTCTTACTTCTAGCTTCCAGAACTGTAAGAGAATAAATATCACACAGTTTGTGATATTTTGTTAAGGGAGCCTTATGAAATTAACACATCAGCTGAACTCACTTGACTTTTCTGTATATTATTATTTTTAATTTTATTGTGCTTTAGGTTGAAGTTTACAGCTCAAGTTAATTTCTCATTCAAAAATTTATACACATACAGTTTTGTGACATCAGTTGCAATCTCCACTATGTGACAGCACACTACTCATTTCTACGCTGGGTTCCCTGTGTCCATTTGTCCAGTTCCTGTCCCTTCCTGCTTTCTCATCTTGCTTTTGGACGGGAGTTGCCCATTTGGTCTTTTTTTTTTTTTTTTTTTTTAATTTAACACTTTTTTTGTTTCTTTATTTATTGTTGTAGTTTAGGTGAAAGTTTACATTTCAAGTTAGTCTCCCATAGAAAAATTTATACATACATTGTTATGTGACCCTAATTGCTCTCCCCATACTGTGACAGCACACTCCTCCTTTCCACCCCTGATTTCCATGTCCATTCAACCAGCTTCTAACCCTCTCTGCCTTCTCATCTCACCTGCAGAGAGAAGCTGCCCATTTAGTCTACTTGAGCTAAGAAGCACACTCTTCACGACTACCGTTTATGTCCCACAGTCCAGTCCAATCTTTGTCTGAAGAGTTGGCCTTGGAAATTGTTTTAGTTCTGGGCTGACAGAGAGTCCAGGGGCCATGCTTTCTGGGGTTCCTCCAGTCTCAGTCAGACCATTAAGTCTGATCTTTTTACTAGAATTTGAGTTCTGCATCCCACCTTTCCCCTGCGCCATCAGGGACTCCCTGTTGTGTTCCCTGCCAGGGCTATCATTGGTGGTAGCCAAGCACCATCTAGTTCTTCTGGTCTCAGATGCAGTCTCTGGTTTATGTGGCCCTTTCTGTCTTTTGGACTAATACTTTCCTTGTGACTTTGGTGTTCTCTATTGTCCTTTACTCCGGCTGGTTGGCACCAATTGATGCATCTTAGATGGCCGCTTGCAAGCTTTTAAGGCCCCAGAGGGCACTCACCAAAGTAGGATGCAGAACATTTTCTTAATAAGCTTGTTATGCCAGTTGACCTAGATGTCTCCTGAAAGCATGGTCCCCAGACTCTTACCCCTGCTACTCTGTCCCTCAAAGTGTTTGACTCTATTCAGGAAGCTTCTTAGCTTTGGTTTAGGCCAGTTGTGCTGACTTCCCCTGTAGTGTGTGCCGTCCTTCCTTTCACCTAAGATAATTCTTGTCTACTATCTAGTTAGTGAATAACCCTCACCCTCCCTACCAACTGTTGTAACCATCAAAGAATGTTTTCTTCTGTATTTAAACGTTTTCTTGAGTTCTTATAATAGTGGTCTTATACAATATTTGCCCTTCTGTGACTGACTAAATTCACTCAGCATAATGCCCTCCAGATTCCTCCATGTTATAAGATGTTTCACAGCTTCATCGTTGTTCTTTATCGTTGTGTAGTTTTCCATTGTGTGGATATACCATAATTTGTTTACCCATTCATCAATTGATGGGCACCTAGGTTCTTTGCATCTTTTTGCTATCATGAACAGTGCTGCAATGAACATGGGTGTGCATATTCCTCACACCATTCGTGTGACTGCTCTTATTTCTCTAGGATATATTGCAAGGAATGGGATTGCTGGATCCTATGGTACTTCTATTTCTACCTTTTTAAGGAAGCGTCCAATCGATTTCCAAAGTGGTTGTACCATTTTACATTCCCACCAACAGTGTAGAAGTGTTTCAGTCTCTCCACAACCTCTCCAGCATTTATTATTTTGTGTTTTTTGGATTAATTGATACCCTTGTTGGGGTTAGATGATATCTCATTGCAGTTTTGGTCTGCATTTCTCTAATGGCTAATGATCATAAGCATTTCTTCATGTGTCTGTTAGCTGCCTGAATATCTTCTTTGGTGAAGTGCTGTTCATATCCTTCCCCATTTCTTAATTGGGTTATTTGTCTTTTTGTTTTTGAGGTTTTGCAGCATCTTATAGATTTTAGAGATTAGATGCTGATCGGATTTGTTGTAGCCAAAAGTTTTTTCCCAGTCTGTAGGTTGTCTTTTGACTCTTTTGGCAAAGTCTTTTGAAGAGCATAAGTGTTTGATTTTTAGGAGCTCCCAGTTATCTACTCTCTCTTCTGCTGCTTGTGCATTGTTACTTATAGTTCATATTCTGTTTATGCCATATATTAGGGCTCCTAGCATTGTCCCTATTTTCTCTTCCATGATCTGTGTAGTTTTCAGTTCTATATTTAGGTCTTTGATCCATTTTGAGTTAGTTTTTGTGCATGGTGTGAGGTATGGGTCTTGTTTCAGTTTTTTGCAGATGGATATCCAGTTATGCCAGCACCATTTGTTAGAGAGACTGTCTTTTCCCCAATTAACAGACTTGGGGCCTTTGTCAAATATCAGCTGCTCGTACATAGATGAATTTAAATCTGGATTCTCAATTCTGTTCAATTGGTCTATGTATCTGTTGTACCAGTACCAGGCTGTTTTGACTAGCGTGGTGGTATAATAGGTTCTAAAATCAGGTAGTGTGAGGCCTCCCACTTTGTTCTTCTTCTTCAGTAACACTTTACTTATGAAACTGGTGATTTGTTTCTCCACCTCATTAAAAAATGTCTTTGGAATTTGGGTCAGGATTGCATTGTATCTGTACATTGCTTCGGGTAGAATTGACATTTTCACAATGTTGAATCTTCCTGTCCATGAACAAGGTATGTTTTTCCACTTATGCAGGTCTTTTTTGGTTTCTTGCAGTAGTGTCTTGTAGTTTTCTTTGTACAAGTCTTTTATGTCTCTGGTTAGATTTATTCCTAAGTATTTTGTCTTCTTGGGGGCTATTGTAATTGGTATTGATTTGGTGATTTCCTCTTTGAAGTTCTCTTTATTGGTGTAAAGGAATCCAACTGAATTTTGTATATTTATCTTGTATCCTGAAACTTTTCTGAGATCTTCTGTTAGTTCCAGTAGTTTTCTTGTGGATTCTTTGGGGTTTTCTGTGTATAAGATCATATCATCTACAAATAGAGATACTTTGACTTCTTCCCTACTAATTTGGATGCCTTTATTTCTTTTTCTAGCCTAGTTGCTCTGGCTAGGACCTCCAGCACGATGTTGAATAAGAGTGGTGATAAAGGGCATCCTTGTCTGGTTCCCGTTCTCAAGGGGAATGCTTTCAGAGTCTCTCCATTTAGGATGATGTTAGCTGTTGGCTTTGTATAAATGCCCTTAGTTATATTGAGGAATGTCCCTTCTATTCCTATTTTGTTGAGAGTTTTTACCATGTATGAGTGTTGGACTTTGTCAAATGCCTTTTCTGCATTGATTGATAAGATCATGTGGTTCTTGTCTTTTGTTTTATTTATGTGATGGATTACATCGATTGTTTTTCTAATGTTGAACCATCCCTGCATACCTGGTATAAATCCCACTTGATCATGGTGAATTATTTTTTTGATATGTTGCTGAATTCTATTGGCTAGAATTTTGTTGAGGATTTTTGCATCAAAGTTCATGAGGGATATTGGTCTGTAATTTTCTTTTTTTTGTGGTGTCTTTACCTGATTTTGGTATCAGGGTTATGCTGGCTTCATAGAATGAGTTTGGGAGTATTCCATCCTTTTCTATGCTCTGAAATGCCTTCAGTGGTAATGGTATTAACTCTTCTCTGAAAATTTGGTAGAATTCTCCAGTGAAGCCATCTGGGGCAGGGCTTTGTTTTTTGTGGGACTTATTTAATTACCTTTTCAATCTCTTCTTTTGTTATGGGTTTATTTAGTAGTTCTACCTCTAGTTGTGGTAGTTTAGGTACGTAGTGAGTTTCTAGAAATTTGTCCATTTCCTCTAGGTTTTCAAATTTGTTAGAGTACAGTTTTTCATAATATTCTGTTATGATTCTTTTAATTTCATTTGGGTCTGTTGTGATATCACCCATCTCATTTCTTATACAGGTTATTTGCTTCCTCTCCTGTTTTTCTTTTTTCAGTTTGGCCTATGGTTTATCAATTTTGTTGATCTTTTCAAAGAACCAGCTATTAGTCTTGTTAAATCTTCCAATTGTTTTTCTATTCTCCCTTTCATTTAATTCTGCTCTAATTCTTATTATTTCTTTTCTTCTGGCACCCGAGGGCTTCTTTTGCTGCTCTCTTTCTACTTGTTCCAGTGGTAGGGTTAATCTTTTGATTATGGCCCTTTCTTCTTTTTGAATGTGTGGATTTATTGCTATAAACTGACCTCTTAACACTGCTTTTGCTGTGTCCCAGAGGTTCTGGTAGGATGTGTTTTCATTCTCATTTGATTCTGTGAATTTCTTTATTCCATCCTTAATGTCTTCTATAACCCATAGTTTTTCAGCAAGGTGTTGTTCAGTTTCCAGGTACTTGATTTTTTATCCCTTCTTTTTTTGTTATTGATTTCTACTTTTATGGCTTTCTGGTCAGAAAAGATGCTTTGTAATATTTCGATGCTTTGGATTTTGTTAAGGCTTGCTGTATGGCCTAATATGTGGTCTGTTCTGGAGAATGTTCCATGTGCATTGGAAAAGAAAATATACTTGGCTGCTGTTGAGTGGAGTGTTCAGTATATGTCTATGAGATCAAGTTGGCTGATTGTAGCATTTAGTTCTCCCATGTCTTTGTTGATCTTCTTTCTGGATGTTCTGTCCTTCATCAAAAGTAGTGTGTTGAAGTGTCCTACTACCATTGTGGAGCTGTCCATCTCTCTTTTCAGTGGTGTTAGAGTTTGTTTTATGTATTTTGGAGCCCTGTTGTTGGGTAGGTAAATATTGCTTATAGTTACATCCTCCTGGTGTATTGACCTTTTAATCATTATATAGTGTCCTTCCTTATCCTTTGTGGTGCATTTTACTTTAAAGTCTATTTTGTCAGAGTTTATTATTGCCACTCCAGCTCTTTTCTGAGTTTGCTTGATATATTTTTTTCCATTCTTTGAGTTTTAGTTTATTTGTGTTTTTAAGTCTAAGGTATGTTTCTTGTACGCAGCATATAGATGGATTGTGTTTTTTTGTCCAATCTGCCACTCTCTATCTCTTTATTATTTAGTCCAGTTACGTTCAGCATAATTATTGATGGGTATGAGTTTAGTGCTGTAATTTTGATGTCTTTTTTTTGTGTGTTGTTGACAGTTTCTTTGTTCCACTTAATTTTCTGTGCTGAGTAGTTTTTCTTCATGTGTTTTCTTTTCATCTTTTTCATTCTTGTTGATTTTGTATTTGCTGAGTCCTTATAGTTTTCTAGTTTTTTATTTTGACTTGTAGGACTGTTAGTTTCCTTTGTGGTTACCCTAATATTTACCCTGTTTTTCTAAGTTTATGCCAGTCTTTTATTTCTTTATATCACCTTGACTTCCTCTCCATATGAAAAATCTATGTCTACATTTTTTAAGTCCGTCTTTTTTGTTTTAATGTTGTCATCTTTTACATATTGACATCTGTTTCCATATTTTCAGTGTTTTAGCTTTGGTATATTTTTGTGACTTCCCTTTCTGTGTTGATATCAGGTTGTTCTGTCCTGAGTTCTAGTCTTGGGTTGTTATCGAATGTTATTGATTTTCTAACTGGAGGACTCCCTTTAGTATTTCTTGTAATTTTTGTTTGGTTTTTGCAAATTGTCTAAACTTCTGTTTATCTGGAAATTCCCTAATTTCGCCATCATATTTGAGAGACAATTTTGCTGGATATCTATCTCTTTGCTGGCAATTATTTTCCTTCAAGGCTTTATATATGTCATCCCATTGCCTTGTTGCCCACATGGTTTCTGCTGAGTAGCCTAAGCTTATTCTTACTGACTGTCCTTTGTAGATGACTTTTCGTTTATCCCTAGCTGCTCTTAAAATCCTCTCTTTATCTTTCGTTTTTGCAAGTTTTATTATAATACTTTTTGGTGACTTTCTTTTGGGATCTAGCTTATGTGGGGTTCGATGAGCACCTTGGATAAATATCTTCTCTTCTTTCATGATATCAGGGAAGTTTTCTGTCAACAAATCTTCAACAATTTTCCCTGTATTTTCTGTTATCCTCCTCTGTTTGGGTAGTCCAATGACTCGTAGGTTATTTCTCTTGATAGATTCCCACATAACTCTTAGAGTTTCTTCATTTTTTTAAATTATTTTATCTGATTTTTCCTCAAATAAATTGGTGTCAAGTGCTTTATCTTCAGTCTCACTAATTCTGACTTCTACTGCCTCAATTCTGTTCCTGTGACTTTCTACTGTGTTGTCTAATTCTGAAATTTTATTGTTTATCTTCTGGATATTTGATTGCTGTCTCTCTATGGATTCTTGCAGCCTCTTAAATTTGTTATTATGCTCTTTAATAACCTTTTTAAGTTCTGCTACTGCTTTGTCTGTGTGTTCTTTTTCTTTGGCTTTCTTTTCATTTTGATGGATTTCTTTCCCAATTTCTTGAAGAGTTCTGTATATTAATCTTTTGTATTCTGCCTCTGCTAATTCCAAGAAATTCTCTTCCTTCAGAAAATTTGTTGATTCTTTATTTTGGGAACTTGCTGAAGCCATTGTGGTCTGCCTTTTATGTGATTTGGTATTGACTGTTGTGTCAGAGTCATCAATAAATTATTATAATTTTATTTTATATTTGTTTAGTGAGTCCTAGCTTCTTGTTTTGTGTTGTTTTGATATGCCTCAATAGCCTGCTCGTGTGCGCTGGCTTGATTATTGGAGCCTTTGAAGCTCTAACGTCCTGTCACAGGTAGTTAGATCTGTTACTAAGTATGTGAGCCCAGGAGTCCGTTAAATTTTCTTGTATGGATTCAGCTCAGGTGTCCAGGTAGTTGGTCATCAAGTGTGTGGTGCAGGCTTTCACCTAAAGTCCTAGACAGGCATGGGTAATTGGTTTAGTTACAAGTATCTAGCTGCAGTAGGGGGTCACACGCTGAGCAAGGCAGGGATCTGACGGCTGCCTCTGAGTGTCTGAAAGGAGAACATGTCCCTGTTTCCTAGAGCGAGTAGGTAGGGGAGTTTTGCATCCAGACTATGAGCACCCTATGCTGTTGGCTATAAGGACTTGGGGCCACCACTTATTCTTCGACCCCTAGGTGGCTTGGGTGGAACCACCAGTCTTCAAGTCCCTGATGTGGGCAGGTGAGGAGACTGCTTAATGGGCAAAGCAGTGTCAAATGTCACAAACCTGCCACTTCACAGCTTAAACAGCTGAAGTTAGACTTCAGGTATATACCCTGTTGCACTGCTGTAGTGAGTGCTTATGCTGTTGAAATGGGCCCACACAAGTCTTTGCAGGGGTGAAAGGCATTCAAAGTCTGTGGACCTCTTATGCCTGTGCCTAGGCAAAGGAGCTTTGCCAACCCTGAGGTCCCGGCTTAGGGGAGCTGGCAGCTTATTTTTTCCCTGTTTGTTAATTTGTTCTGTCTCCAAGGCTGGGAGAATGGCTCAGGGTGCCTTAAGGGTCCTACTTCCAGCCCAGGGGACTCAGCAGTTGCTGAAGCTGGCCATGACTTAGTGCAGAGTGGAGAGGGGGGAGGTAAATGGGAGAGACGTTTTTCCCAAATGGGGTATTTTTTAAAATTAATCTCTGCAGTAGGTCACACGCAAGTACATATCTTTAGCGGCTTGAGTGATGCTTTTCACTGGTTCTGGATGGCCGAGTCGACTATCTGCCACTGGGCCTCTTCTGATGTGGAAACGCCTCTGGAGGGCCACTGATAGCCTCACCACGTACAGGACCTGATCCGGCCTGAAGGTTTCAGGCTCCTGACAGGTCAGGTCTGGCAACTCCTTGCTGCTTCCAAACTGTCTCTCCCTCCCCCTGCTACTCAGTCCAATTCCTCAACTTTGCCTTTGATGTTCAGGGCTCCTAGATAGTGATACATAATCAATTCACTTGTTTTTTCGGGTCTTTGTTGTAAGAGGGACCACAGAAAGCATCTGACTACTCCACCGTCTTGGCCCCGCCTCATGGTCTTATATATTTGATTGAACGAAGAAGCATGTTCCTCACGTGTGTTATTTTTTTTACAGGCCTCTAATCTTTGTCTGAAAAGTGGACTTTGGGAATGGTTTCAGTTGTGGGTTAGTAGAGTGTCTGTGGCCATAGTCTCAGGGGTTCCTCCAGTCTGTCAGACCTGTAAGCAGATTTTTTTCATGAATTTGAATTCTGTTCTACATTTTTCTCCCATTCTGTCCAGGACTTCCTGTTGTGATCCCTGTCTGAGCAGTCCTTGGTGGTAGCCGGGCACCATCTAGTTCTTCTGGTCTCAGGCTGATGGAGTCTCTGGTTCATGTGTTCCTTTAGTCCTTTGGGCTAATATCTTCCTTGTGTCTTGGTTGTCTTCATTCTCCTTTGCTCTGGATGGGATGAGACCAATAGATGTATCTTAGATGGCTGCTTACAAGCATTTAAGACCCCAGATGCTGCTTACCAAAGTGAGATGTAGAACATTTTGTTTATGAACTATGTTATGCCAATTGACCTAAGAGTCCCCTGAGACTATGGTTCCCAGCCCCCAGCCCCAGCTACTCAGTTCCTCAAAGTGTTTGGATGTGTCTAGGAAACTTCTGTGCTTTGGCTTTGGTGCAGTTGTGCTGAATTCATCTATATTGTGTGTTGTCCTTTCCTTCACCTAAGTTGACACTTGTCTGCGATCTAGTTAGTGATTTCCCCTCTCCCTCCCTCCCCAGCCTCATAGCCATCAAAGGGTGTTTTTTTTTTTTTTTTTTCCTATGTGTATACCTTTTCTTCAGTTCTCATAATACTGGTCTCATACAATGCTTGCCCTTTTGTGACAGACTTATTTCACTCAGCATAATGTCCTTCAAATTCATCCATGTTGTGAGATGTTTTGAGGATTCTTCATTGTTCTTTACCATTGCAAAGTATTCCATTGTGTGTATGTGCCACAATTTGTTTATCCATTCATCTGTTGATGGGCTTTTAGGTTGTTTCCATCTTTTTGCTGTTGTAAATAGTGCTGCAGTGAACATTGTTGTGCATATTATTCATGTGATGGCTCTTATTCCTCTAGGATATATTCCTAGGAGTGGGATAGCTGGATCATATGATATTTCTTTTTCTAGCTTTTTAAAGAAGCGTCATATCATTTTCCAAAGTGGTTGTACCACATTACATTCCCACCAGCAGTGCATAAGGGTTTCAGTCTCTCCACAACCTCTCCAACATTGTTATTTTCTGTTTTTTTAAATTAGTGCCAGTATTGTCAGGGTGAGATTGTATCTCATTGTAGTTTTGATTTGCATTTCTCTAATGGTTAATGATCACGAGCATTTCCTCATATGTCTGTTGGCTACCTGAATGTCTTCTTTGGAGAATTGTTTGTTCATATCCTTTGCCTATTTTTTAATTGTATTATTTGTTTTTTTGTTATTGAGGTATTGAAGTATTTTGTAGATTTTAGAGATTAGACCCGTGTTGGATATGTTGTAGACAAAATTTTTTCCCAATCTGTAGGTTCTCTTTTTACTCTTTTGGTGAAGTCTTTTGATGAGCATAAGTGTTTAGTTTTTAAGAGCTCCCAGTTATCTAGTTTCTTTTCTGATGTTTGTATATTGTTAGTTATAGTTTGTATACTATTTATGCCGGGTATTAGGTCCCCTAGCATTGTCCCTATTTTTTTTTTCCACGATCTTCAATGTTTTAGATTTTATATTTAGGTCTTTGATCCATTTTGAGTTAGTTTTTGTGTATGGTGTGAGGTGTGGGGAAACCCTGGTGGCATAGTAGTTAAGGTTTTAGCTGCTAATCAAAAGGTCAGCAGTTCAGATCCACCAGGCACTCCTTGGAAACCCTACGGGGCAGTTCTACTCTGTCCTATAGGGTTGCTATGAGTCAGAATTGACTCAAAGGCAACGGGTTTGGTTTGTTAAGGTACGGATCTTGTTTCACGTTTTTACAGGTGGACATTCAGTTATGTCAGCACCATTTGTTAATTAGGCTGTCTTTTCCCCATTGAATGGACTTTGTCAAATATTGACTGCTCATACATGGATGTATTTATGTCTGGGTTCTTGATTCTGTTCCATTGATCTATGTGTCTTTTTTTGTGCCAGTATCAGGCTGTTTTGACTACTTTGACTGTATAATAGGTTTTAAAATTAGGTAGCATGAGGCCTCTTACTTTGTTCTTCTTCAGTAATGCTTTACTTATCCAGGGCCTCTTCTCTTTCCATATAAAAGTGGCGATTTTTTTCCTCCATCTCATTAAAGAATGCTATTGGAATTTGGATCAGGATTGCTTTGTATCTGTACGTCGCTTAGGGTAGAATTGACATTTTCACAGCATTGAGTTTTTCTATCTGTGATCATGGTACATTTTTCCACTTTTGTAGGTCTCTTTTGGTTTCTTGAAGTAGTGTTTTGTAGTTTTCTTTGTATAGGTCTTTTACGTCCATGGTTAGATTTATTCCTAAGTACTTTATCTTCTTGGGGTCTATTGTAAATGGTATTGATTTGGTGATATCCTTTTTGAAGTTCTTTTTGTTGGTGCAGAGGAATCCAGCTGATTTTTATATGTTAATCTTGTATCCTGCTACTTTGCTGAAATCTTCTATTAATTCCAGTAGCTTTCTAGTGGATTATTTTGGATTTTCTGTGTATATGATCATATCTGCAAATAGCGAGAGTTTAACATCTTCCTTACCAATTTGGATACCCTTTATTTCTTTTTCTTGCCTACTACTCCAGCAAGGACTTCCAGCACAATGTTGAGTAAGAGTGTTAATAAAGGGTGTCCTTGTATGGTTCCCATTCTCAAGGGCAATGCTTCTGTCTCTCTCAGTTTAGAATGATGTTTGCTGTTGGTTTTGTATAGATGCCCATTTTTTATGTTGAGGAATTTCCCTTCTATTCCTATTTTACTGGGAGTTTTTATTAGGAATGGGTTTTGGACTTTGTCAAATGCTGTTTTTGCCTCCATTGATAAGATCATATGGTTCTTTTGTTTGTTTGTTTTATTTATGTGGTGGATTACATGATTGATTTTCTAACGTGGAACCTTTCCTGCATACCTGGTATGAATCCCACTTGGTCATGATTTCTTGTTTTTGCGGGGTATAGTGTTGAATTCTGTTGGCTAGAATTTAGTCGAGAATTTTTTGCGTCTATGTTCTTGAGGGAGATTGGTCTGTAGTTTTCTTTTTTTGTGGTATCTTTTCCTGGCGTTGATATCAGGGTTATGTTGCCTTCATAGAATGAGTTTGGGAGGATTCCTTCCTTTTCTATGATCTAAAATTGCTTGAGTAGTATTGATGTTAACTCTTCTCTGAAAGGTAGAATTCTCCAGTGAAGCTGTCTGAGCCAGGGCTTTTTGTTTTGTTGGGAGTTTTTTTTTTTTTCTTTTAATTACCTCTTCAATCTCTTCTTTTATTATGGATCTGTTTACTTTTTCTACCTCCGTTTGTGTTGTTTAGGTAAGTAGTGTGTTTCTAGAAATTTGTCCATTTCCTCTAGTTTTTTAAAATTTGTTGGAGTACAGTTTTTTATAGTATTCTGTTATGATCCTTTTTATTTCAGTTAGGTCTGTTGTGATATCATCCATCTCATTTCTTTTTCGGATTATTTGCTTCCTCTCCTGTTTTTCTTTTGTCACTTTGGCCAGTGGTTTGTCCATTTTGTCGCATCTCTTCAAAGAACCAACTTTTGGTCTTGGTGATTCTTTCTATTTTTCTATTCTCTATTTCGCTTATTTCTGCTCTAATCTTTATTATTTCTTTTCTTCTGGTGCCCGAGGGCTCCTTTTACTACTCTCTTTTTATTTGTTTGAGTTGTAGGGTGAATGTTTTGATTTTGGCCCTTTCTTCTTTTTTGATGTGTGCATTTATTGCTGTAAATGACCTCTAAGCACTGCTTTTGCTGTGCCTCAAAGGTTTTGGTAAGATGCGTTTTCATTCTCATTTGATTCTACAATTTTTTTTTTAATTCCATCCTTGATTTCTTCTATAACCCAGTAGTTTTTAAGCAAGGTATTGTTCAGTTTCCATGTATTTGATTTTTTTTTTCCCTTGATGCTTCCATTATTGATTTCTACTTTTATGGCATTATGATCAGAGAAGATGCTTTCTATCATTCAGTGTTTTGGATTCTGTTAAGGTTTGCTTTGTGGTCTAAAATGTGGTCTGTTCTGAAGAATATTCCACGTGTGTTGGAAAAGAATGTATAGTTTGCTTCTGTTGGGTTGGCTGATTGTGGCATTTAGATCTTCTATATGTTTATTGAATTTCTTTCTAGGTGTTCTGTCCTTCACTGAAAGTGATGTGTTGAAATCTCCTACTATTGTTGTGAAACTGTATTTCTCTTTTCAATGCTGTTAGAATTTTTTAAATGTCTTTTGGAGGCCTGTCATTGAGCGTGTACATATTTATTATGGTTATGTTCTCCTGGTATATTGACCCTTTAATCATTCTATAGTATCCTTCCTTATCTTTTATGCTGAATTTTGCTTTAAAGTCTATTTTGATGGAGATTAATATTGCCAGTTGTGCTCTTTTTTGTTTATTGTTTGCTTTATATATTTTTTTTCATCCTTTGAGTTTTAGTTTGTTTATGTCTTTGTGTCATGTCTCTTGCCGACAGCATATAGATGGATCGTTTTTAAATAATCTGCCCCTCTCTGTCTCTTGAATGGTGCATTTAGTCCATTTATATTCATGTAATGATTGATACATACGAGTTTGCTGCTGTCATTTTGATATATTTTTGTGTGTGTGCGTGCATGGTGTTGACAGTTTCTTTGTTCTGCTTAATTTTTTGTGCTGAGTTCTTTTGTTTATGTACTTTCTTTTTATCTCTTTAATTATTGTTGATTTTGTGTTTGCTGAGTCTTTATGTTCTTCTTTTTTATTTTGATGGGTAGGTTTGTTAGCTTCCTTTGTGATTACCTTGAAATTTGCCTTTATTTTTATAAGTTTAAACCAGTCTTTTATTTCTTGATATAGCCTTGATTTCCTCTCCATACGATAGTTCTATGACTATACTATTTTTTGTTTTGATGTTGTCATTGTTTACATATTGACATCTCTGTTTCCCTATTTTCAGTCTTTTTATTTTTTTGTGTGAATTCCCTGTCTGGGTTGGTATCTAGTTGATCTGTCCTGTGTCCTAGCCTTGGATTTTTATCTGATGTTATTGGTTCTCTAACTGGAGAACTTTCTCTGCTATTTCTTGTAATTTTGGTCTGGGTTTTATAAATTCCCTTAATTTCTGTTTATCTGAAAGTGAGCTAATTTCACCATTGTATTTGAGAGACATTCTTGCTGGATATAGAATTCTTAGCTAGCAATTTTATTCCTTCAAGGCTTTATATATGTCATCCCATTGCCTTCTTGCCTGCATGGTTTCTGCTGACTAGTCAGAACTTAGTCATATTGTTTCCCCTTTGTAGGTTATTTTTCGTTTATCCCTAGCCACTCTCAGGATTCTTTGTCTTTGGTTTTGGAAAATTTGGTTATGATATTTCTTGGTGACTTTCTGTTGGAGTCTATCTTGTATGGGATTCATTGAGCTTCTCGGATAGATAGTTACTCGTCTTTTATGATACCAGGGAAGTTTTCTGTCAGCAAATCTCCAATAGTTCTCTCTGTGTTTTCTGTTATCTCCCTCTGTTCTGGAACTCTAATCACATATACGTTTTTCCTCTTGATAGTATCCCACAAAATTCTTAGACATTTTTCATTTACCTTCATTCTGTTTTCTGATTTTTCCTCAAATAAATTGGTGTCAAGGAATTTTTCTTCAGTCTCACTAATTCTGACTTCCATTGTGTCAATTCTGTGTTTATGACCTTCTGTTGAGTTGTCTGATTCTGAAATTTTGATGTTAATATTTTGGATTTCTAGTTGCTGTTTTTGTGTGGTTTCTAGCAGCTTGTTTATTCTGTCATTTGTTCTTGTATTGTTTTCCTGAATTCTTCTTTTGCTTTGTCTGTGTGTTCCTTGGTTCAGCCTGTGTTTTGCATGATCTCCTTCTTGATCTCTTGGAGAGCTCGTATGTTAGTTTTTCAAATTCTTTATTGAGTAGTTCCATTACCTTATCTTCCTCTGAAAGATTTTCTGGTTCTTTATTTTGGTCACTTGCTGGAGCCATCTTCTCCTGTTTCTTTAGTCATTTGATATCAACTGTTTTCTCCAAGGCATCAATAAGTTATTATATTTATTTATTGTATTTCTGTTTACTGCATCC
The DNA here is from genome assembly GCA_030035585.1 of Dugong dugon. Classification (NCBI taxonomy): domain Eukaryota; kingdom Metazoa; phylum Chordata; class Mammalia; order Sirenia; family Dugongidae; genus Dugong; species Dugong dugon. Next base: position 20,002,911 of record CM057474.1, on the reverse strand, counting down.
TGTATGTTTGTTTTGTTTTGTTTTGTTTTGATCTGTCCAAGTATGCTGGATGTGTGTGTTACTCTGGTCATTGGTGTCACTGAAGCTCTCACCTCCTGTCTCCAAGTGGTCAGAGCAGCTACTAGGCACGTGAGCCCCGGAGTCTGTTCACCGTTCTTGTGCGGGTGCTGAAGATGTAGGTGAAAGTTTTGGTGAGGTGATGAATCTGTCCTGCTGGTCACCTGGCTATGGGTCCAGGGTGTGATTTCCCTGGTTGTTGGGTTGGGTGTTGTGTGTGTGCTCCACCGCTTATCAGTTGGTTGGGGTGCAGGTGCCTGGGTCATCCATCGGTCACCAAGCGTGTGGTATGGACACTGTCACCTACAGTCCAAGGTGAGCAGGGCTGTGTGGTGGTGTTCAGAGCAGGCACATGTCTCTGGTTGCAATGGGGGCAAAGTGGGGGGCAGAACAAGAGGCTGTAGGCTGCCCCTGGGTGCCTGGTGGAAGGGCATAGCAGGGGTGCGGGAGGCAGTACAGTTGATTCTTGGGCACCTGGTGCCATTAGCTGGTGGGATTTGGGGCACCCCTGATTCTCAGGTCCCTGTCTTGGGTGGTTAGATGGAGTGAGTGGTACCACCAGCACTCAGGCCCCTGGTGCAGGTAGGTAAGGATCCTTTTTACAGGGTGGGGTGGTGTCAAATGCCACAAATCTGCAGCTCCCACTTGGCTGCTACAGGTGAAAATGGACTTCAGATGGATGTCCTGCCCATTTTGTACTAATAATGGGCTTCAGGTGGATGCCTTGCCCATTTTGTCCTAATGAGGGTGTGTGGTGTTGGGTCAGCCCGCAAGGTACTGGGATGGGTGATCAGCGGGGGTGAAGGGTGCTGCAAACCTGTGGACCCCCTACGCCAGTGGCTGGGTAAAGGAATGGATGCCTCTGGACCTGGCCGTGAGATCCTGGCTTTAGGGGACATGACGGTGTTGAATGCCACAGAACTGGTGTCAGAGTAGGGAGGGAGATGGATGAGGAGAAGGGAGTGTTCCTTGGCTGTGGGGTTCCAGTGGGAAGAAGGGTTATGGTGTGTGCATGGTGATTTGGGAGCTTGCACTTAATTGTCACAGGGTTGATGTCACTCTTGTTTGGTTCTGGAGGTATATGCAGATTTGCTGCTGCTTGGCTGCACCAGATGGGGTGGGTTTCAGCTTGAGATTTTGCTGCTTGCCTCAACTGTACACTGTGCAGATTTAGCTAGCAGGACATTGGTTATCCTATGATCCATAATTCCCTGTTTCTTCTGTTTTTTAATTGTCTTTCCTACTACCTGCCACTCAGTCTGATTCTTCAGCTTTGTCTTTGATAATTAAGGTTCCTAGATTGTCGTATATATCTGATTCACTTGTTTTTTGGGGGTCTTTATTGTAAGAGGGACAATACGAAGCATCTGACTATTCTGCCGTCTTGGTCCTGCCCTACTATTCTTTTTTAGTTAACTTCTCTCTCTCTCGTTTACACTAAATTTGCAACTAGCTAACCTGGTAATCCAGTGTGTTCCAATGATGAAAGAGTAGAGATAAAAAACTTCCCCATCCCTATTGTCACCAGAGCCTCTCTTTACTACCCTATGGTATTGTCATTTTAGTCTAAAGTGTAGGAACTTCACTCAACATGGGAAAATGTAATTGGGCGGAACAGATCACTTTGAATGTCAGAAATTCATGGAACCACCTATTGATACAATGTAGGGGGACACCTACTTTGATTCATATCTGAGGGCTAAATTGGTCGTGATTATAGTTACTAGGGTACAATATCAGGAATGGGTAGGCTGTGAAGGTGATGTGTTGGCCAGATTTTCTTAATTTTCTCCTGCCTTAGTTTGGACTTGTGGTGCTTGAGACTGATGTGGGTGGACCTAGCAAAAGGATATCAAGTGTGGCTCTGAATAGAGGGTGAAGTAGATAAGAGGTCCAAGGAGGTAGCACTTGGCAGGAAAGGACCAGTATTGCTGAATAAAAAAGATAGAAAACTCTTCAGTGAGTAATGGCTATTCTCAGCTTATTTTAAAAATATTTATGTTTATTCACTTATAAAATCTGGATATTTATACAGAGAGACTCAGCCCTCTGTACCTTAAACTCTTTACTCATCTTTGGAACGATCAATTTATTTAGAAATACTAATCTTGTAACTAAACTATACCCATTGCCGTCTAGTAGAATTCCGACTCATAGCAACCCTACAGGACAGAGTAGAACTTTCCTATAGGATTTCCAAGGCTGTAAATCTTTATGGAAGCAGACTGCTGCATCTTTCTCCTGCTGTACCTAAACATCTACCAAAATGTTTAGTTTAACCTAAAATATGCTAATATATTCTTTCACAGAATCAGATAACTGCCTAATTTTGCAGAAAAATTGCTAAGGTTTCTTTATTTTTTAAAAATCATTTATACTCAGCAGGAGTCTCACCTCAGAAATAGCAAGGCATTATTTAATTTTAAAAGTGTTTTAGTGTGACATTTTAGACACTTTGAGAAGTGCATGAAAGATAAGATTACCTGACAGTAGGGCTGTTTCACAACATCATTACACTGATTAACTACTAGAGCCATTTCATTTGCATGAAACCATTTGATTATTGCATTGGGAATCAAGTGATATTGTGCTTGGAAGCATTTGTGTGTGCTATTTATTTCAGCATAATGCATATTTATTGGTATTTTATTCACAATATAAGTCACATGTTAATAACAGTTCAACAGGGTTTAGAGTCTTGCCTTTTCACATATTCAATAACAAGTTCATGAGCAATTCCACAAAGTACATATATCCACAAAGGGCCCTTAATCATATATACAAAGCAGCATTTCTTCCACAGTTGAGCTGAGACTTGTGCTATATAGTCCTCTTTGTAGGGATGCCAGATTGAGCAAATTAAAATATAGGATACACAGTTAAATTTTAATTTCCTATAAACTACAAACAATAGTTTAATGTAAATATGTCTCATGCAATATGTGGCATATACTTACACTAAAAAATTATTTGTTGTTTATCAGAAATTCAAATTTAACTGGGCATCTGCAATTTATCTGGCAACTTCACCTCGTTGTGCTTGAAAGATGAAATCATTATCAACTTTTGGAAAATACCCAGCCATGCATATTTCAAGCTAGTACAAGCCATATAGAAATTTCACCTTAGTAACATAAAATTTAGACATGCCTTGAGCCATCACCACCCTTCCAAAAAAATCTACCAGCATTTGCATCTTGGATGCTGTCAGAGCTGGCTGGTGTCCCTTCCCCGTAAGTAACATCTATGGAATTAAATTGTGTGAAGGAACTTACTGGGAGTAAAAGAATTTAGATCCTGATTTAGAACTTTATTAGCCCAGGTGGAAGCTTAATTCCCAAACAAAACAAAACAAAAAAACCAAGTGATGGCTGGCATGTTCCAATCCATCAGATTAAGTTGTAGAAAAACCCAGTGGGGAATCAGAGCCAGACTGTGACAGGGGGATTGATGCAGGTTCTGGGCTGATTGACACATTCACCATGGGCTGTATGACTTCTCAGAATCTTCACTGGAGGCAGCAAGGGGAGCCTTTACAGCATCTCATTGCTGGGGCTTCAGCTCAGTGCTTAGTGACAAAAGCAGCCTACACTAGCATCCAAATGATGCTGCTAATGGCAATTCAAGATCTGTAGATGAACAGACCAGAGGCTAGTCTAGACTTACTGCCCTTTCTTCCCACCCCCAACTTTGTGACCCTGTCTTCACCCAACCTGTTACTTTCCTTGAGAGTGTTTGGATGGGGATCTAGGATGAAGAACACAACTGTGTTACATCTGCATCACATCTGCATTGTGTGGCTAAGCTAGTGATATAGAGGCTGATGCTGATTCAGAGCTATTGCTAATGGCTGAACAGCCCTATGCGTTCAGGAGCTGTCAAGCCCTATGCATTCAGGAGCTGTCAACACCACTCCTATGTGTGATTTGTGAGTGATTTCCGTGGGTGATACTTGTGCCTCTTGCACCAGAGTTCAGAAACTAAAGATTAATGACAGGAAGAGACAATTCATCAGGGGCAAAACGTTAGTAAAAACAGGAAAATCTTTTGCTTTTTGGAGCTGGAATAACCAGGAGGATTTGTCATTGTTTCAGCGACTTTGGTGTCTAGCCAAGTCATTGGCACCGACTGCAAGAACGTTTGGCTCCATCTCTTCTTCTGTGACCCCCAGTGCCCCAACAACCCTGTCATCACTGCACAAGTTGTTGCCAGGCTGAAAAACAGTGGTAGCTCTCCTTCTTCCACCTTTTTCTTTGCTATTTTTAGAGAAATTTAAATAACAACCTATTTCCCCCATTTATTATTCTTGATGAGTTCTAAATTATTCTAATAGCATTGACTGTTCTATTCATTTATTATTTGAGGATGATTAGAAGTGAAGAGCTATTACAAAGCCTCACCAGTTCCAAGAAATTTAGACCTTAGAATTTTGTGTTTCCTTTTGGCTCGAGTAATTATCTCTGTTGCTTCCTCTAATTGTGTCACACAGACACACCTCTTTCTTTTTTCCTAATCATGCTGTTTTTATTCCAGAATCAATATGCCCAGTCCTTAAAAATTTACCCCAAGGGATGATATATGAGCCTCTGAAATTCAATCTTGCCCAGATATACAGGGTTTTAAATTATGTTTACATTCAAAAAGTTTTATGACTCATTCTCAACTGTGTTATTTAACTGTATGGAATACTGAATAAGACATGGCTTGTGGGTGACAGCACAGGTTCATGGCAGGATAAAGCATAATGCTGTGTACAGACTACTCTGTGAGGTTCTAATCTGAGGGTAAAATAACATGGAATGTGAAAATTTTTTTTTTTTTATAATGGTATTTATTTTTAAAAAATCCTTTGGTTCTGTTGTTTAAAGCCTTAACCCACCCATTAACTTGACCTTCTTCACCACCACCACCCCCAAGCATTCTACACTCCAGTCAAAGTGGACCAATTGCTTTTCTCCAAATACGATTTCAGCTTTCTCATCACCTAAACTTTCTGCTTTTATTGGCCTGGGATATCTGTGTAGTTTCTCCACACAACTTCCCCATCTCCACCTGTGAAAATCCAATATTTCTGTGAATACTCACTTTAAATTACTTCTTTAATCACCTGAAAATATTCTCTCCCTCCCCTGGGGGACTACATTGACAAATTTTCACTGTCATACATGAGAGTAGCTTTAGGCAGGCTTTGTGGAGGCCTAAAGTCTATGTAATTTGGAGGTTCCTCTTTAGGAAAAAAAAATTACAAATCCAAAATTAAGTATAAAGAAGAAAATTTAGGGAGTTACATCAATGACAATGATGGAGTAAAGAACTCCAGAAGTCAACCCCTCCATAAAATTTCCTAAAAAACTGGCAAAAAATTTTCTGGAACTCTGGAAATTAACCAATAGCTTCCAGCAGCCTTATTCAAGAAAAATGGCTGAATTTCAGTAAAAGCGGTGAGTTTTGTGGTGCTTTAACTTACCCTAGCCACATCTCTCTCTTCTCAGATCAGCAGTAGTCTTGAAAATAACAACCTGCATTCCTTGTACCAGTACTAGAGGGAGCAGACATCATTTACAAAGAGTTGGAATTATTTGTTTTGGCAGTGTGGTATCTCCATGAAAGATCAGCTCAAAAGACTGATCTAACTCCCAACGCAAGCAGTACTAAAGCCAGTACTAACCAGAGCATGCATTTTTTATATACATTTACAGGGAAGTGTTTTAGTTGTTGATGCTTGAGGCAATGGATAACAGTTGAGGAAAACAATGGACTAACAAAAAAGCTTGAGAGGAAAGATGCTTTGGAGAATGTCTTAGGCTGGGTTCTCTAGAGAAGCAAAACCAGTAAAGCATATAAACATATATATAGAGAGAGATTTATATCAAGGAAATGGCTCATGCGATTGTAGAGGCTGTAACTTCCCAAGTCCATGGGTCAGGATAGAGGCTTCTCCTGATTCGTGTAGCTGCAGGGGATGGTGAACCCGATTGGCAGGTCAGGGAGCAGGGCTTTTGCTCACAGGCAGTGAAGATCAACAAATTCCAAGATCAGCAGGCAAGACTGCAGATAAGCTGCTAGCTCAAGTCCTAAGAACCGGAGGTCAGATGAACAGGAGCCAGTTTCAGAATCCAGAACCAGCAAAAACCCCTGAGCCCTGCCAGAATGTTCACCCATGCTTGATGCAGGGCACATGCCCAAGGAAACTCCCCTTCAGCCGATTGGCTACTCACAGCAGATTCCGTCATGGGGGTGATCACATATCAAATCTCAACAGGGAAGTGACGACAACAGCACATGATTGACAAAACACTGAGAATCGTGGCCCATCCAAGTTGATACACAATACTAACCATCACAGGGAATAAGGACATTAAAAAGCTCTGACATATTCCTGGGAATTTAGAAGATCACACATATGCCCAGAACTGTGCACATGTTCAGGAAAGACCAGAGAAGGCCCTAAATTTTCACTTCTGGTTAATCTTGAGGCTCTATACAGGAAGGAAGTGAAAGCTAAGGCAGAGTTATAATTGCATTACTGAGTGTGGAAAGTGTAATGATCTTCAAATATTAGGAGGGTTTTGATTCTAAGTGTTGAAGGAAATATCTATTCAATTATTAGCTGACAACTAAGTTAACAGAACAGAGGCTTCAGTGGCCACACAAGGCAAAGAATACTGAATTTAAAAAATTAGTTCAGAAAAGTCATTAACCAAACAAACAATAACTACAAGCCGCAGCAACAACAAACCCTGGAGAAGGCAGAGAATCTGATTTCCACAATTGCCACATTAAAAATATTAAAATTGTCTAGTTTTCAACAAAAAAATTATGACGCTCGCCCCCCTCCCCCCACCAAAAAAAACAAAAACAAAAACCAAGAATGTCCCACACACAGGAGAAAAAGCAATCAACAGAGACTGTCCATGAAAAAGCCCAGATGATGTACTTACTAGTCAAAAAGATTTGAAATTGGCAATATTAAATACGTTCTAAGAAATAAAGGGGAAAAAATGACTAAAGAAAAGTTTAAGAACACTTTCTCATCAAATAGAGAATATCAATAAGGAGATGGGGGAAAAAAGCAATTCTATTGTTGCAATAAATGTGTACATGAGAAAAGAAGAAAGATCTCAAATTAACAGACTAACTTGATAACCCTAGAAACTAGAAAGAGAAGAGCAAACTAACCCTAAATATATCAGAAGAAAGGAAATAACAAAGATTAGAGCAGAAATAAATAAAATCAAAAACAGAAAAACAACAGAGAGTCAATAATACCCAAAGTTGGTTCTTTGAAAAGATCAATAAAATTGACAAACCTTTAGCCCGACTAACAAAGAAAAAAAGAGAAAAGATGCAAATAACCAAAATAAGAAATCGAAGGGACACTACAACTGACCTGATAGAAGAAAAGAGAATTATGACAGGATATTATGAACAACTGTACAGTAACAAACTGGATAACCTAGATGAAATGGACAAATTTTTAGAAACACATAACCTACCCAAACGGACTCAAGTAGAAACAGAAGTCTCAATAGACTCATAATGAGTGAAGAGATGACATCAGTGATCAGAAATCTCCCAATAAAAATAAGTCCTGGATCAGATGGCTTTACTGGGGAATTCTACGAATCATTTAGAGAACAATTGACACCAGTATATTTAAATTCTTCCAAAAGATGAGAAGAAGGAAATACTCTCTAATTCGTTCTGTGAAGCAAATCTAACCCTGATACCAAAACCAGACAAAGACAACAGAAGAAAACTACAGGCCAATATCTCTTATGAATATAGATGTAAAAAGCCTTAACAGAATACCAGTTAAGAAATCCAACAGCATATTAAAAGAGTCATACACCATGACCAAGTGAGATTTATTCTAGGAATGCAAGGATGGTTCAGTATCAGAAAACCAATCAATGTAATACACCACATTACTAAAACAAGGAAAAGAACCTTTTCTCTAGATCATCTCTATAGATGCATAAAAAGTATTTGATAAAATCCAACACCCTTTTTCTATGAAAATCATAAAGAAGATTGGAATAGAAAGAAAATTCCTCAATAAGATTTGGGACATATGTGAAAAGCCAATGGCCAACATTATGCTTAATGGAGACAGATTGAGAGTTTTTCTGTTGAAACTGGGAAAAAGACAAGGTTACATGCTGTCATGACTTCTATTCAATATTGTATTAGAAGTCCCATCCAGAGCAATAAGATGAGAAAAAGAAATAAAACGTATCCAAATTGGGAAAAAAGTAAAATTAGCTCTATTTGCTGATAATATAATTCTATATATAGAAAATCCCAAAGACTCCACAAGAAAACATCTAGAGCTAGTAGAGTACTTTAGCAAAGTTGCAGGGTACAAGGTCAACAATCAAAAATCAGTTGGGTTTCTATACACCAGCTATGAGAAATATGAAAGGGAAATTAGTGAAACAATTCCACTTAAACAGTAGCATCGAAAAGAGTAAAATACCTAGGAATAAATCTAACCAGGGACATGAAGGACTTACACAATGAAAACAATAAAACACTGCTGAGAGAGATTGATGAAGACTTAAATAACTGGAAAGATGTTCCATGTTCATGGACTGGAAGACTTAATATTGTTTAGATGTCAGTACTACCCTAAGTGACCTATGGATTCAATCAAAATTCCAACAGCTTTCTTTATATTAATAGAAAAACCAATCCTCAACTTTGTATGAAATGGCAAGAGGCCCCAAATAGCTAAAGCAATGTGAAAGAGAAGAACAAAGGAGGAGGACTCACACTTCCTGATTTTAAAACATTCTATACAGCTACAGTAATCATAACAGCCTGGTACAGGTATAACAATAGACACATAAACCAATGGAATAGAATGGAGAGTCCAGAAATAAACCCACACATTTACGGTCAACTGAATTTGACATGGGTGCTAAGTCCAGTCAATGGGGAAGAAGAATCCCTTCAATAAATAGTGTTGGGAAAACTAGATGTCCACATGCAGAAAAATGAAACAGGACTCATGCCTCATACCATACCCAAACACAAATTCAAAACAGATTAAAGGCCTAAATGTGCAAACAAAAACCATAAAATTTTTAAAAGAAAATGCAGGGGCAATGCTGTCAGGTCTAGCTTTTAACAATAGATTAACTAATATAATAATAAAAGCACAAACAACAAAAGACAAAATAAATAAATGGGGCCTCATAAAAATTAAAGCCTTTTGTTCATCAAAAGACCTTACAAAAAAGTGAAAAGACAAGCTACCGACTGGGAGAATATCTTCGGAAACCATATATCTGATAAAATCTAATAAAAACAGAAATGAAACTTTGACAACTTAACAAATGAAAGACAAATAATCATAAAATGGACAAAGGACTTGAATAGACGTTTCACCAAAGAGGACATTGAAATGGCCACCGGACACATGAAAAGATGCTCAGCATCATTAGCCATCAGAGAAATGCAAGTCAAAACCATAATGAGATACCATTTCACTCCCACTTGGATGGCTAAGGAGCTCTGGTGGTGCAGTGGTTAAGAGCTCAGGCTGCTAACCAAAAGGTTGGCAGTTTGAATCCACCAGGCACCCCTTGGAAACCCTATGGGGCAGTTCTACTCTGTCCTATAGGGTCGCTATGAGTTGGAGTTGACTTGACAGAACAGATTTGGTTTTTTGGTTTAGGATGGCTAACATAAAAACAAAACAAAACAAAATAACAAATGTTGGTGAGGATGTGGGGAAATAGGAACCCTTATCCATTGCTGGTGGGAGTGCAAAATGGTGCAGCCATTGTGAAAAACAATGCAGCAGTTAGTCAAAAACCTAAAAATAGAACTACCATATGACCCAGCAATTCCATTCCTAGGTATACACAAAAGACTTGAAATCAGAGACTCAAAAAGAGACTTGTACACGAATGTTCATTGCATCACTATTCACAATAGCCAAAAGGTGAAAACAACCTAAATGCCCAACAACAGAAGAATGGGCAAACAAAATGTGGTACTTACTTACAATGGAATACTACTCAGCCAGTAGGAGAAATTAAGTCTTGATAAATACTACAGTATGGATGGAGCTTGAAAACATTATGCTAAGCAAAATAAGCCAATCACAAAAGGACAAATATTGTATGGCCTCACTTATATAAAAAGAGAGGAAAAGGCAAATATACAGAGACCAAAGTGTATTAGTGGTTACCAGGGGTGGGAAGGGAGGGAAAGGGGACTTAATGGTGATGGGAAAATCAGATTGATTAAGGGTAGAGTTGCACAGCTGGTTACTGAAATTGCTACCAATAAGTTAGTTGTACACTTGTAAAAAGTTGAATTGGCAAAGTTCTGTGATAGATACATTTACAACAATGACAAAAAAGAAAAGGAAAAGAGTAGCTGCTGAGGCTGCTTATGTACAACCAAACACCTCATGGAATTTGGTTCCTTGGTTTGGAGGTTTAGGGTCATGCTTTCATGAGACATCCCGGTCAGTTGTCCTAATAACGTGTTTAGTGTTTCTGTTCTCCTAGTTTATTGAGCAATGTCTGGGGTCTTAAAAACTTGTGTCTTAGTTAACTGTTGTTGTTGTTAGGTGCTGTCGAGTCGGTTCCAACTCATAGTGACCCTATGTACAACAGAACAAAACACTGCCCGGTCCTACTGCATCCTCACAATCGTTGTTATGGTTGAGCGCATCGTTGGAGCCACTATGTCAGTTCATCTCCCTGAGGGTCTTCCTCTTTTTCCCTGACCCTCTACTTTATCAAACATGATATCCTTCTCCAGGGAACGGAGAATAACACGTCCAAAGTATGTGAGACGAAGTCTCGCCATTCTCGCTTCTAAGGAGCATTCTGGCTACTTCTTCCAAGACAGATGTGTTTGTTCTTCTGGCAGTCCATGGTATATTCAGTATTCTTCGCCAACACCAAAATTCAAAAGGCATCAATTTTTCTTTGATCTTCCTTATTCATTGTCTAGCTTTTACATACATATGAGGTGATTGAAAACACCATGGTTTGGGTCAGGCACACGTTAGTCCTTGAAGTGACATCTTGGCTTTTTAACACTTCAAAGAGGTCTTTTACAGATTTGCCCAGTGCGTCATTTGATTTCTTTACTGCTGCTTCCAAGAGTGTTGATTGTGGACCCATGTAAAGTGAAATCCTTCACAACTTCAATCTTTTCTCCATTTATCATAATGTTGCTTATTAGTCCAGTTGTGGGGATTTTTTTTTTTTTTTTGAACATTATGTTCTTTTTTTTTTTTTTAACAAAATTTCCCAGGGGATTCTATACCCATGCAAATTGGAAAACCTCTGAAATAATGAAGGCAAAGGAGATGTAGGGTTGAAATATCTGAATGATTGGAAAGGTAGGAGATGAACACAAGAGAGCAGTTCATATTAATTTTCAGGTTATTGCCTGTGGTGACCAGTTTTGCCATTGGCCAAGATGGGGAGGGGTAATTAGCCCTGCGGTTGTATTATTGGTAGGAATGTCAACATAATCTCTTCATTTTGCTGATGTCTGGACTCTGCAAGGGCTACCCAGTTGGTCAGTAGAAAAATTGAAGCCAGAATCCCTCCTGATATGATAGACGAGATTATAAGGGAATTCATATTTTCTAATTGCAAGTTCATGATAGAGTCTTAAAACTTACAGCTAATAAATTACACGACTCCTTTAGAATATTCCTTTTTCCCTCTAAGTGTGCTACTGCTCAACAGTCAACTTGATTTATCCATGAAAGAAAGCATGTGAAACTCACAATACCAAGTGCTTTTTTATTTTGCTGGTTAAGTATTTGCCCAGTTGTTGCCAAATCTTTTGTGATTCATACAAGTTTAGCATTAGCACCCAAACTCTGGGTAATATTAAATCTTGTGAAAGATCAACTGGAAAAGTGTTTGTTGATTAATGGAATTTTAAGAGGAACCACCCACACACTAGCATAGTGCTAATATTTGCTGATCATTAATGCTGCTACTGAAATTTTTTTTTTACTTTTTAAATTTTATTTATTTTGTTGTTGTTGAGAATATACACAGCAAAACATATGCCAATTCAGCAGTTTCTACATGAACAGTTCAGTGAGATTGATTACATTCTTCAAGTTATGCAACCATTCTCACCTTCCTTTTCTAAGTTGTTCCTTCCCCATTAACATAAACTCACTGCCCCCTAAGGTTCCTGTCTAACCTTTCAAGTTGCTGTTGTCAGTTTGATCCCTTATAGACAGTTCTTAAAAGAGTATAATGCTTGTTCTGTATCCCACTTTGGTGAGTGGTGTCTGCGGTCTTAAAATCTAGCAAGTGGCCATCTAAGATACATTAATTGGTTCCAATCCACCTGGAGCAAAGGAGAATGAAGAACACCAAAGACACAAGGGAAAAATTAGCCCAAGAGACAGAAAGAATCATGGTTTCATGAGACATCCCAGTTAATTGTGCTGGCTTCCCCAGTACTGTATACTGTCTCACCCTTCACCAAAGTTACCACTTATCTATTGTCTATTTAGTGTTTTTCCATCCCCACCCCTCCTCTCCCTCATAACCATCAAAGAGTGTTTCTTTTTGTGTGTAAACCTTTTCACGAGTTTTTATAATATTTGTCCTTTGTGATTGACTTATTTCATTCAGCATAATGCCCTCCAGATTCATCCATGTTGTGAGATGCTTTGCAGATTCATCATTGTTCTTTATTGTTTTGTAGTATTCCATTGTGTGTATGTACCATAGTTTATCTGTTCATCTGTTGATGGACATCTAGGTTGTTTCCATCTTTTTGCTATTGTGAACAATGCTGCTATGAACATGGGTGTGCATATGTCTGTTAGTGTTAACGGCTCTTATTTCTCTAGGATATATTTCTAGGAGTGGGATTGCTGGATCATATGGTATTTCTATTTCTAGCTTTCTGAGGAAGCACCATATCGTCTTCCAAAATGGTTGTATCGTTTTGCATTCCCATCAGCATTGCATAAGAGTTCCAGTCTCCTGCAGCCTCTCCAACATTTGTTAGTTTCTGTTTTTTTGACTCATGCCAGTAATGCTGAGGTGAGATGGTATCTCACTGCGGTTTTGCTTTGCATTTCTCTAATGGCTAGTGATATCAAGCACTTCCCCACGTGTCTGTTAGCCGCTTGAATGTCTTCTTTGGTGAAGTGTCTGTTCATTTCCTTTGCCCATTTTTTTAATTGGATTATTTGTCTTTTTGTTGTAGAGATTTTAGAGATTAGAACTCTGTTGGATTTGTAATAGCCCAAAATTTTTTTCCCAGTATGTAGGTTCTCTTTTGATGGTCTTTTGATGAGCATAGTGTTTAATTCTTAGAAGATCCTAGTTATCTAGCTTATCTTCTGGAGTTTGTATGTTGTTAGTTATGGTCTATATCCTGTTAATGCTGCGTATTAGGGCCTCTAAAGGGTGATCCTACTTTTTCTTCTATGATCTTTATAGTTTTTGGTTTTATATTTAGCTTTTTGATCCATTTTGAATTAGTTTTTGTGTATGGTGTGAGGTATGGATACTATTTCATTTTTTTGCAGGCATCCCGTTTTGCCGGCACCTTTTATTAAAAACTCAGTCTTTTTCTGTAATTCGATTTTTATGAAATGTTCAGATAGGCAAATCCAAAGTAGATATTGCCAGGGAATGTGGGGAGGAGGGAATGGGAGGTACAGAACTTTGTTTTCAGGTGATGAAATGTTCTGAAATTAGACAGTGGTGATGGTTGCACAACATTATCAGTATACTAAAAATCACTGAATTGTACACTTTAAAATAGATAAAATGTTAAGTTTTATGGTATATGAGTTTTATCTAAAAAGTTTTTAAATAAATGGAATGTTAGAATGGTAAAAATAATAAATTTTAAATAATAAAAATATTAAAAACTCTTATACTTAATGTTACCTCACAAAAGTTAAGAAAATAACATGAAGTTTATGGTATTGTTATTATTATATTTATTTATATAAAAATAGGAAGGAGCACTGGCAGTGCAGTGATTACATGTTGGCTGCTAACAGAAAGGTTGGCGATTCGAACCAACCAGCCACTCCATGGGAGAAAGATGTGGCAGTCTGCTTCCGTTAAGATTTACAGCCTTGGAAACCCTGAGGCAGTTCTGCTCTGTCCTGTAGATCTTTATGAGTCAGAGTCGACTCAACGGCAATGGGTTTGGGTATATAAAAATATGTATATAACATATTTATATATGAGAACTGTATTTCTCATATGTTTATTATATTACATATACAAACTACCAGAATGTCTTGATGACATGATTTTCCCTAAATTTTTATATGCTTACTCTTTGATTGCCTATTGATATAATATCAATGTTATAATATTATTTTCTACAGAGAAAACAGAAATAATCCTGTCTTTTTAGTATTTTTCATCAAATTATATTGTATTATTGATATTTGGGGTGAAAAAATATGCAACTTCACACAATACGCTCATTGTTTAGAGTTCTGCTTCAGGTTTTTGTCCTGCAAACACAGAAATTCTGATAAATTCTATTTCACATGTTTCCCATCAAAAAGAAGAAAGGTATATGGCATATTTACAGTTGTATTGATTGAGTTTTGAGTATATTCTATGAGGAGGAAACAATTCCATTTTGATTAGGGAACAATGAGAACCAAATATTCTACTTACAATTTCACGTATGTGATATTTGGAAATTTTCCATAGACTGGCTTGCTCCTCCATGTGCTTTAATTCTTATTTACCTTCTACTCCTCACATTTACCTTGTGCCAGAGCACATTTATACCATGAGACGCCTGTACCTATTGGGCCTACACATTCATATCACAAGTGCTTTGACATAGTAGGCAGTAGAATGTTTTTGTTCTGAGAAGTTCTTCCTATACTGGAACAGGTAGTGATATCTTAACTATAAAGAGAAGTGGTCCCCCCCCGCCCCAATAAGCTGTAAGCATATCCTACTAAACACAAATGAAATGCATTCCTAATTCAGCTTCTCCTTAGCTGCTATTGTTGTTGCTGTTAGGTGCCTTCAAGTTGGTTCCTATCACTGACAACGTTGTACTTCAGGATAGATCTTGAAATGTTCTTTTTGACCATGAATTCAATGCCCTTCCTCTTCAAGTTATCATTGCTGGCATAGTAGACCATGTGACTGTTCGATTCAGAATGGCCAATACCAGTCCATTTCAGCTCACTATTGCCTAGGATATTGATGTTTATGTGTTCCATTTCATTTTTGATGATTTCCAATTTTCCTTGATTCAGACTTCGTACATTCCACGTTCCTATGATTAATGGATGTTTGCAGCTGTTTCTTCTCATTTTGAGTCATACCACATCAGCAAATGAAGGTCCCAAAAGTTTGACTCTGTCTAGGTCATTAAGGTCGACTCTACTTTGAGGAGGGAGCTCTTCCCCAGTAGTATTTTGAGTGCCTTCCAACCTGAGGGGCTCATATTCCAAGCACTATGTCAGACAATGTTCCGTTGCTATTCATAAGGTTTCCACTGGCTAATTCTTTTCAGAAGTAGACTGCCGGGTCCTTCTTCCTAGTCTGTCTTAGTCTGGAAGCTCAGCTGAAACCTATCTGCCACGGGTGATGCTGCTGGTATTTGAATACTGGTGACATAGCTTCCAGCATCACAGCAACATGCAAGTCCCCATAATACGACAAACTGACAGACACGTGGATCTCCAAAAGTCCCCTGGCCCTCCAGTGCTACAAAATGGGAGGGGAAGCATTGGAGGAGAATTTTCAGTGAAAGAGATAGTGGTCTTAAGAGAGTGTGATTAAGATGGCTTACTTTTGCAAGTTTTACACAGGTATATCACCATGTGAGTCCATTGCCTGGGCCACCCACAGAGCTGTAAAAGGGGCTTGTGCAAGTAAGAGGTCCTGAAGCTTATGCACATTGAACAGTTGAGGCTTCTAGCTGGTTCTTATATTTTAGTGACAGTTTGTGAGTCTGTTTACTTACTCATGAAATTTTTCACTCTTGACACCTGAACAAACTTTAGATTTGGTAGGATAAGCTGAATAGGAACCCTTCCAAGGAATTTAATGAGAGGACTTAACAAAAGCTAACAGACCACTTCAAACTAATGCTCACCATATGTAAATGTGTGTCTTTCCTCTAGTGAACGAAAATAGAAACACAATTAAGAGAAAAACTTGAATATCAGAGCAGAAGATGTCTGCACTGTGGGTTTAATTTTAATAAGTATTTTAATATTTCACTACCATTTTAGTGAACTAATAGTTTTTGAGCAAGAATAAAGTGCCATGTTAATTTACAAAATGAATATTCTCATATTCTATAGCATCTGGTTGCATTTTCAAGCAGAGAAAAGCTTTCTTGTTTCTTGGACTTTGTTTCCTTTGACTTGAGCTGGTCATTGATCTACATAATCTATAAAGCCCCTTCCACCCAGCCCATTTTTTGTTTTAGGATCTCTATTAACTGTTTGCTGGGTGGCTCAAACAGTTTATGCTTGACTTCTAATGGTTGGTGGTTTGAACCCACCTAGAGGCTCTGCTGAAGAAAGGCCTGGTGATCTGCTTCCATAAAGATTACAACCAAGAAAACCCTATGGAGCTGTCCTGCTCTGTAACATGGGGTTGCCATGAGTCGGAATTGCTTTTGGTTTATTTATTTATTTTTAATTAATTATAGTTCTTTTAAATTTTTTATGTTTCTTTTATTAAATTTTAGTGAAATCTGAAACCGAATCTGTCATTCCCACGTCTCATTTTTTGGAATTATTTTTCATTCATTCACTCATTTTATTCTTCTTTGTGTATTTTTGTTTAAGTGCTGAAATGACATTATGCCAAAGGGTATAGTGGGTATAGTTCAGTCAATTCTATTGAAAAGTTGACAATCATTCAACAGATTCAGTGACTTCTGAGTTGAGTGTTTTCTTTCACTTCCTTATGGTGGCATTAGGTTGATCTAAGCCGTACACAGTGCCCCCAATATAGTAGTCATGGCCCTAAGTTCATTTATTGACTTGCTATGAGTAAATCTGTTGCATTTCTAAGCTCTGGCATCATTTATTAGGGAGATAAATGAGAGTAATTAGGCTTCAAGGCCAGAAGTGTTGAAACTGTTTGGAATTAGTGTGCTATTAAAATGACGTTCAGCCTGGCTGTATGAGCTAAGTCATGTTCTTTCACCTCCAGCTCTGCTTCTTGGAAGTGACCTCTAAGGTGGCCCTCCTTACAGTCCATACTGTTTCCGTAGGACTGAATATAACCCTACAGACAGAGGAACACACAGATGGCCAGTTGTTATTAAATGCCATCTCTTGCTAGACTGGAAACCCTGGTGGCATAGTGGTTAAGTGCTATGGCTGCTAACCAAAAGGTTGCTGGTTTGAATCTACCAGGTGCTCCTTGGAAACCCTATGGGGCAGTTCTACTCTGTCCTATTGGGTTTCTATGAGTCGGAATTGTTTTTTTTATTGCTAGATTATTTAGTGTTCAGCTGGACAGGTGATAAGAATTATTTTAGTTCATGTTTGTTAATCAGTTCACTTGTATGACTGGGCTAGATGCTGATAAATGATCTCTTCAGGAAGGATATAAGTTACCTGTTTTTACAAAGTAGACCTAGGTGTTTTGGTGTTTCCTGATTTTTCTTAAAAATACCATACCATACCAGTTGCCATTGAATTGATTCTGGCTCATGGTGACCCCATGGGTGTCAGGGTAGAACTGTGCTCCATAGGGGTTTTCAAATGACTGATTTTTCCAAAGTAGACCCTGGGTCTTTCTTCCAGGGTGCTTCTGGATGAACTTGAACCTTCAACCTTTCCATTAGAAGCTGAGCGCGCTAACCGTTTGCACCACCCAGGCACTCCAGAGCAAGATTAGAATTTAATTATTTAAAACAGCTAAAATGTAATGAATAAGATCATATTTGTTTAGTTGTTTTTACTTGATACAAACTAAATAATCAAGCCTCTTAACTTCTTAAGGGAGAAAATGACTATAATTGGCAAATATGAACAGACTTGAGAGATTGAGAGAGAAATCTATTTGACTTATGTCTTCTTTCTAACTTTATTCCTGAATTCCTGCATAGTTTAGCAGCTTCTAGGTGTGAAAATGTTGTATACCACAACTCTATGAATTTGTGAATTATTGTCGTTTTCTGTTTTTTCATTACCTAAGCACCCACAACGCATCAGGGGACTTTGCTAAGCACGATGTTGCACATAATTTCCCTGGACAGTGCCCTACCATTCTAAACTGGGCAGGCATTATTTTGCACGTCATGTCTTTCTCATTATAGAAATTTTATTCTGATGTGCACCAACACTTTCCTTCCAATGAAGTGGCAAACATTTTTACAATGCTGTTTTTTCTCCAAAATATGAGTGATTTCAATTTATAAAGAAAATTTCAAATGAGACATTACAGCATCATTTCGTAGTGGTTAAAATGATGTAGAACATCAACAAAGCAGAAGGCCATACTAAAGTATCTTTATAGCTTAGTTAAATAGAACATTCTAATTATAACCTTCATGCTTTTTTTACCATATGAAAAGGCTATTTTAATATTATTTGTAGTCAGAAATACTTCCATAGGGTTTAACCCTTCTTGAGTTTCAAAAGTCCACTATAAAATTTAAGAACTTTAACCATAAAGAAAATGTTAGATTGTTGAATGTGCTAAACTTCTAAGAGTAGTACTCTGGCAAGCTATTTACATTCTACTGGTTCCTCTATCTTTCAAAGGTATCGTCTGCTTTCTCCTTCTAACTCTTCATTGTTGTTGTTGTAACCAGACACAAGTATGTGTTTTAAAAATTGTCCCAAAATATTGACCATATTTCTAAGAAAGGAAATGGTAATTATACTGCATTATTTAAAATATTTTAACATTTTAAAAGTATTAAAAAGAAGCTATTGTTTTAAAAAAAAACATTGTATAATTCAACATATCAAAAACAAGATATTTTCACAAAAATAAGCGTTCAGACCAGAATGTAAATTTCATGAGGACAGAAACTCTTGTTACTCGCTATAAATCCCAGGAAGGAGACAGACACCATTGTCTTCCGCAGCTTTGGAATTCCAAACACATTTGTTCTGCCATTAGTTGTCAATTAGTTTTTCAACAAGTTCAAGACTAAAACCACCTCTACAGTTTTTGCCACTGATCTAGGAAAGTGAGAGGAAGAAAGAGAGAAAAGGAAGAGAGAGCTTGCTTCCCAAAGAAAGTTCTCTGATAGAAAAACCAAGACAGAAAACAGAATTCTTGTGTTTTAAAGGAGTCTTCACATACTCCCATCGGTGGTTTTGCAACTGATGGATCTTCCCCAAGAGCAGGAGTTCTCCACGTGTCATCCCAGGACTGTCACCAGCAGCTGTAGAACAACACTTGTGAACTTGATAAAAATGACTTTTTTTTTTTAAATTAAGATAAGAAGTACTCTAAAATGTGGGTCATCTGTATGGTTTTTTTTAAAAAAGAACAACTAACCAAGCACTCTACATTTCCAAGTTTTTTCTTCTCATCCTATCTATGAAATCAATTATTCATTAAAAATTCATTTGCAAAATTCAACCCTTTAATTTTAATAAAACTTTCACATCTCCTCTAAGGCCCTCAAAATAAAACAAATGGTTAAGTGATCTCCGACATTGTATCTATCACCAAGGCTATATTTTCCAACTACCAATCTTTCTTCTTTGTTTCCAACTTTCGCATTCCAAGCACCATTGATTATCAGTGTTTCTTGATTGCATGCTTGATCAATTTCAAACTACAGAAATTGGTCGAAATCTTGAATTTCTTCATCTTTGGCATTAGTGGCTGGTGTGTAAATTTGACTGCTAGTCATATTAGTTGATCTTCCTTGTAGGCGTATGAATATTATCCTATCACTGACAGCGTGTTCCTTCAGGAGAGCTCTTGAAATGTTCTTTTCTGGGATGAATGAGACACCATTCCTCTTCAATTTGTCATTCCCGGCATAGTAGACCATATGATTGTACGATTCAAAATGGCCAATACCAGTCAATTTCAGCTCACTAATACCTAGGTTATCGATGTTTATACATTCCATTTCATTTTTAATGACTTCCAATTTTCCTAGATTCATATTTCATACCTTCCATGTTCCGATTATTAATGGATATTTCTTCTCATTTTCAGTCATGCAACATCAGCAAATGAAGGTCGCGAACGCTTTACTTCATCCATGTCATTAAGGTCAACTCTAATTTGAGGAGGTAGCTCTTCCCTAGTCATATTTTGAGTGCCTTCCACCCTTATGCAGGGGGGGTAGGGGAGGGGAGTACTCATCCTCTGTCGCTATATCAGACTGTGTTCCACTGCTATTCATAAGGTTTTCACTGGCCAGTTTTTTCAGAAGTAGACTGCCAGATTCTTCTTCATAGTCTGTCTTAGGCTGGAAGCTCAGCTGAAACCTGTCAACCATGGCTGACCCTGCTGGTATTTGAAACACCTGTGGCATAGCTTCGAGCATCACAGCAACATGCAAGCCACCACAGTAAGACAAACCGACAGACGAGTGGAGGAAGATGTTAATAGGTGCCTCTTAATCCAGAACCTTGGCACACACTCTTCTCTCCACCAGAAATGGTTTTACCACTTCCATTTTGGTTAACAAAATTTTCATCACTCTTTAGAGCTTTATTAACTGACATGACTTTCTCAAGGAAAATGCTCTACCAAAACATATATTTGGTTACAGTTTACCTCCAGCATCAGATCTTAGTCTTCAGGAGAGAAGAGGCCATGAATGTCTTTGTCATCATTGTTCCCCAGCACTTAGCACAGGGTGGTCTGGCACTCAAAAAAATATTTGCAAATGAATGAACATTCCTTTAGAGATTGGTGGTTAGGGTGCATTTATAGACTACGCCTGTCTCTGAGTAGTACCATTAACCAAATGATCATTCAGCAGATCATCAAGTTGGAAGAGAAATTTTCTTTAATACTCTTTTGTCAGCATCACTGCCTGCCCCGAGCACAGCCAGTAAGATATATTAGCAGGGAGGAGCCCCCCACTTGGAGTCAGAAACCGAATATATGTTTTGCAGAATCTGATACATCTGTGAATGTCACTCTCAGAAAAAGAAATCATATACTCAATACCAAGTGCAAGATAGTAAACATCTTTTAGAAGAAGTCACTATTCTAAGAAATAGTGAGATAAGGATCACTCCATGTTCCGTCAATATGTCCTTTAAGTTCTGTGTATTCAACAACTTTCTCTTTACTTTCATTTTTCTAATCAGCAAATAAATATGCTCAGGTCTTCCATCTTTTAACACCCTCCATGCAACCCCAAACTAACCACCTTAACCTTATTTTCACAGCCAAGCTTCTTGAAAGAGTAACCTAAAATTAACTGCCTGTTTTCTTCACTTCCATTTACCTTTCTACCCATTACAATCTGATTTCTGGCCTCAGTACTCAATACAAAAACAAGTAAGTCCTGAATAGTTGTTAAGTACAATGGAAACATTTTTTGTTGTTGTTGTTTGACCACTTTGTGTCATTTGGCTCTGTTGAAAAATCTCTCCTGTTTCCCCTCCCTGGTTTTCCTTCTGTCTCTCTGGACACTGCTTTCTCAGTCTCCGTTGTGGAGATGGCCCCTTAAATCTTGATATGCCATGAAGTTCTACACATGCTCTTCTTCTCCTATTCTGTGATACTCTCCCTGGGAAATTTCATTCTTATACAAATAGAGGACATATTAGTGATTTCAAAATCTGCTTCTCTAGCCAGAATCTCTTCTAAGGAGATGCCTATTGGTTATTCTCCATGTGGATGTCTCATAGTTACCCCTAACCTGATATGTCCAAAGCTAGAAATCTAGCAATTAGTCTCAACATCTCCTTCTGCCTCATCTCCTACATGTAGATGTTTCTATGTTCTTTTGAGTCTGCCTCTTAAATTATCACTCACATCTGCTCTTCTTCTTCTCTTTCCCCAAGACTAAAATCTTATTTCAAGCTGTTTTTCATCTGTATTACTATAACACCTTTACGTGGTCTCCAGGCTTCCCAACCCTAAGTCATCTGCTGTCAGGACCATACTTCAATGTGGTCCAGGGCAGAGGTAGAAATACCTCTAGATTAAAGAAGACTAATTTATCCAAAAAGGGATACCATAAAATAATCTACACCCTCCTCTAATTCTAGGCTTACCAAGCAGTGTTTAGATTTATAATTTGATCTCTTAAGAGGACCTAACAACTCAGATATAAGTTGGAGGTAACATTTATCACCTTAGTTGGTATCTCATTGTCAGCTGTAAATTCTAGTGTGTAGTTCATTCCCTTATGAGTTTGGTCAGCAAAAGTCTATTTCCTATAACCTGACAAATTGGTAACATTAAGCTTTTAAATATGCAAAGCTTAGAACCAGATCAGGATTGATGGTGAACTGTGCTAACCATGGAAACTTCTACTGGCATCTTCCAGCATGCAAATATCTAATAATGCCTTGCCTGAATATCGTATCTGCTGGTCTTAGACATACAATGACTATGACATTATGTCATTTTTAAGGGGCAATAAAAGACAGTCCTTTCCAAAATATCTACACCATGACCTTACCAGATCTGAAATATTTCATTTTGTTGAGATCAAAGAGAATAAGCCTTTTAGGTGGTTCTGTTGGCTTGTTATTGTGATTCTTGGAGTCATCTGGGAACATCCTGTAGTACCAGGTTCAGGAATACATTTGGCACAGCCTCTGTTAGCCTTGAAGCCTGAGTATGATGGACCACACATTGTTCTTTCCTAAGAATAGGTACTTTACCCTGTACCCTATAATCACATAATCCAGTATTGACAAAGCACATTAGGGACAGAAGACATGGCCCCTGGCCTATACCCAGACTAGGCTACATATGAACTACTCTAGCCTGGAGTTTTGAGAGAGGCTGTTATGCTGCCAAAAGATCTCCTAAGCTGCCAAACTTCCTCCCTTCCATTATTCACTGACTCCATAAACCATCTCACTTCCTATAGATTCTTCCTTCAAAATGTCTCTTAAATTCACCAGCATCTCCCCATTCTCAAACTGTTGCTTCACATGGAACTCTCATAAAAAGACAATAATAGGAGAACATCATGAACTTCGGAATCAAAGAGAGCTAGACTCAGATACCAGCTCTATCTCTTCCTTATCCCTCTGAAACTTGAGTGAGTCCCTTTTAGAGATTCAGTTTCCTCAGATGTAGAGTAGCAATAATTATTTTCACCTCAGGAGATATTACTTGGATAAGAGAAAAATAAGGACCACATATCCAGTGCTTTATATGCACTCACATATTTAGTCTTTGCAATGATCTTAATACATGTATATTATTATTATTATTTTACAGGTAACAGAACTATGGCACAGGGAAGTTAACCAACTTACATAAAGTCACATAGCTAGTAAGTGGAGGAGTCAGGGTTTAAATTCTCGTGCACTGGCTTCAGAGCCAGCGTTTTCAACTGCTATACTTTAATGTACATGGAGAAAGCCTAGCATAGTTTCTGGTGCAGAGGAGAAGCCAGTAAACCTCTCATTAGAACAACTGCAATGGGCTCTCTATAATGATTTTCCTTCACTTGGTTATTCTCTTCCAATTTATCCTGCAAGTTTTCCTAGAGCCAGATCTCTGAAATGCAAATCTTATAATGTCTCTGATTAAAAAATAAAGATATAAAAATTTACAGTATTTTCCCACTGTCTAAGGAAAAAAGTCTGAACCCTTAAGTATGACATTCTAAGCCTTCCATAATTTGATTCCAACCTTCTTTCCAGAATCATCTTCTGACACTCCACGTTCCAGTCACACATCATTCTATGTTTTTGCCACAGCAGATTACAAACCATTTCTCAGTTCCCTTGTACATTTTGTTACCCGTGCCTGCCTGCCTTTTCCTTCTGCACTTGGCAAGCTCCTATTCAGGCTCTAAGGTCAAGCTCAAATTCCATGCTTTAGCAAGTTATCCTTAGTCCTTTGACCCCACTCCAAGGGTACTCCACTGATCCTTCCTCTGAACGCCATAGCAATTTATTTATACATAATAACTTCCGAACCACAAGCCTGTGAAAATGAATATACACATGATCCATTGTATTCTTGGCGATCAGATAATTAAATTATGGTTTTTTTTGGTACTGCTTCTGCGGGAAAGTACAAGGAAATCCCCTTCTGTTTTGGGAAGAGTTGGGTGGAAAGCTAAATGTTGCTGAAGTTCATCACTTCATCAGGAAAGAAAGTGTTCCTCCATCCTTCCTACTTCAAGGAAAGTAAACATCCTTTTTATGTTTTTAAATATTTTTGATGACTGGAGACTTCCTGAAAGGAAATAAAGCTCTTAGTAGGAAGAAGTTCCTGAATAAACCTTTTGCATTTTGTGGACTAATAAAGGAAAGCAGTCAAACCCCAGTGTCTGCCTGGGACTGGCAAGAGGAT
This sequence comes from Dugong dugon, assembly GCA_030035585.1. Taxonomy (NCBI): domain Eukaryota; kingdom Metazoa; phylum Chordata; class Mammalia; order Sirenia; family Dugongidae; genus Dugong; species Dugong dugon. The sequence continues at coordinate 19,978,393 of CM057474.1, read as the reverse complement.
TAGTGGGTGTGTGTTCCTCAAAAGACAAATATCTGAATTCACTCATGTTCTAATTGACAAGACTTTGGAGAAGAAACATCTAAAAGTTTCAGCAAATAAGAGTGACTGTTAAGTAACTAAGCTTAACATGGAGGGATGGACCCCAAAGCAGAACTCCCTAGAGTAAGGACTACCAAACAGAAGATATACCAGACAGGACTGGCGTGGTGCAGCGAGGAGTTAATGTAGTCATGGCAACATTAAACTTACCCAGTTGAAAGGCTGTCTAGTCATTTGCCTAGCCAATGGCTGTATCTCATTTTTGGCCCACTTTAGGCTTGGGGGTGAGTCCCTGGGTAGCGCAAATGGTTAAGCACTTGGCTACTAACCAAAAAGTTGGAGATTTGAATCCATTCAGAGATTCCTTGGACAAAAGATCTGGTTATCTACTTCTGAAAGATCACAGACATTCAAAACCCTATGGAGTACAGGTTGACTGTGAAACACATGGAATTGCCATGAGTCAGAATCAACTTGATGGCAACTTTTTTTTTTATTTAAGTCTTGGAGTCCTTTCGTGATTCAGGTAAGTCCAAGAGTATGATAACGGACTTCTTGCCAATAAGGTATCTGGAGTTTTTATCTAATTTGAAGAATAAAAAATTTGACACAATTTATACCACAAAGCATGAAACAGTTCATGCCCTTATTGTGCATACTTTTTGGCACTTAAGATGATGTCTTCATATTTGTCAGTTTTATCTCCTAAATATTTCTTGAATGTGTCCATGTCACTCCATTTACAGCCACCAGGCTAGTCTAAAATACAACCATCTCTCACATGGATCATTGCAACAACCTTTCTCAATGAGTTTTCCTGCTTTCACTCTTGCAGTCCTCCAATCCATTCTTAATACAGGAACAATTATTTTAAAACAAAAGTCCAGTCACACCAACCCTTTATTTAAAACTTGTTAATGGCTTCTCATTGCTCTTTGGATGAAGACAAAAATCCATAGTTCTCAGCCTGACCTAGCCCCTGTCTGCTGCTTGAACTTTATCTCATACGACACCTGCACTTGAACTCTAGGCTCCAGCCACCCTGGCCTTTCAGTTCTTCCCAGGCACTAGGCTTTTCCACCTTAGGAGCCACACGCATGCTTGTTCTGTCTGTATGGAATGTTCCCACCTGTGAAGGAATTAAACACTATTCATCCTTCAGATCTCAGTTCAAATGTCAGCAGAGTTCCAAGAATCGCCCTTGTCACTCACTCCCACATACCCATACACACACATACTCAGGCAGGGTTCGATCCCAGCATTACTTGCTTCCCTAGCTTCTGGTACTTTTGTGTTATATCACTTATTTCAGTTTTCAAATACAGGTTAATTTTTATGATGATTTGTTCAATGGCTATCTCTCTAATAAATACTTAGTCTATTTTAGTCAGCAATCTGTCCTTCACCAAACCTAGTACTTGACACCAAAAAGTCAAACCAGTTGCTGTTGAGTTGATTTCTACTCACAGCAAACCCATGTGTTTCAGAGTAAAATTGTGCTCCACAGGGTTTTCCATGGCTGTGATATTTAGGAGATGGATCACCAGAACTTTCTCCCAAGACATCTCACGGTAGATTTGAACCACCAACCTTTTGGTTAGTAGCCAAGCACTTAACCATTTGCACCACCCAGGGACTCATCTAGTGCTTGACAAACCAAAAACCAAACTCATTGCCATTGAGTCGATTCCAACTCATAGCGACCCTGTAGGTGTAGGAGGTATTTTAATATATATTTGTAAATTCAGTCCCTGTTTCACATAATTATGAAAACATAGAAATGGTATTTGAAGACAGAACTGAGATTTAAAATGGGGGTAAGGAAGAAGATATTTGTGTGGTGATACACTGTAGAAGATGAAACCAAATGAGAGAAAAAGAAGCTGATCATAGAACAGCTCTTCAGTGGAGTTTGGAAACTATGAAACTGACACCTGTCTACAGTTACTGAGATGGAATCGGGGAGGCAGAAGATAAGGGGGTTTTAAGAATGAAACCCAGGGAGGCAGGAAGTGAATCTCTGAGGCAGGAAGCAACAACTTCCAGGCCATAAATTCAGAAATGCTTTCAACATTTGGGTTGGAGACCAGATGCAATGGTAAAATAACTGTGCATATAACTGGATAATAAAGTAAATAAAGAAGACCAAAATAATTCCCATGGAATAGGGTATGTAAATGCAAATTAATATTGCTAAGTACAGAATTACTAATCATGGTGATATAAAATATATAATTTATATTATCTTTAGTGTAACATTTTGTAGTTTTGTTTCCAGAAACAAATATATATAATTAGTTTTATACATACTCTCCTGACTTCAGTTCCATTTATCTATTTTATTTTTCATCAGATCTTAAATATCTCAACTGGGGATTCTCTTTCTCCTATTTTCAGGAATAACATGCCAGCAGTGAGAGGTATAGCAGCCTCAGCCCATCCAGTCCTACCATTGGTAGGTGTACTGGCCAGCTGCCAACTGCCAGCTTTTGCATCTCTTAGCCTGAGGGCATTCTCTGAGCTCAAGCTGCCTTGCCAAGGAAGAATGGAAGTGCCAGACCATTAACTCCTCCTTCTCAATTCCTAGTAACCCTCAACCAAGCCCTTGTTCTATGGGTGGGGTAACTGAGGCACATATTCTACTCCAGCTTCCAGAGTTGCCCAGTGGGAGTAAGTCTCCGTGAGGGCTTAGTGGTTCAGTGGTAGAATTCTCACCTTCCATGCAGGAGAACTGAGTTTGATTACTGGCTAGTGCACCTCATGCACAGCTACCATGCATCTGTCAACGGAGGCTTGTGTGTTGCTATGATGCTGAACAGGTTTCAGGAGACCTTCCAGACTAATGGATTAGAAAGAAAGGCCTAGCCATCTACTTCCAAAAATCAGCCAATGAAAACCCCGTGCATCACAACAATCTGAACCCCAACCGATCGTGGGGATAGCCAAGTACTGAACAGCTGCTGTTGTGCACGGGGTCCCATGAGTCGGACGTCCACTTACTGGCAACTAACAATAACAACAACTTTCACAGTGGTAATTTGCCTGATGGCTGTTGTTGTTGTTGTTAGGTGCCATCGAGTCAGTTCTGACTCATGGCGACCCTGTGTACAACAGAACGAAACACTGGCTGGGCCTCCATCATCCTCACAATCGTTATTCTTAAGCCCATCGTTGCAGCCACTGTGTCAATCCATCTCGTTGAAGGTCTTTCTCTTTTTCACTGATCTCACCATTCCTGGCTGCTTTTGCTGCCCCATCTCACTTTCCCACTTATCTACCACTGTTCTCTCTACTCGCGTCTCCAAAATGAGCTGCCTACATTCACATCTTTGTCTCAGGGACTTCTCCTGGGGGAATCCAAAGTAAGACAGTGAGGAGACAACCTGGGACCCCTGCAGGCCTTTCCTGGCACGTATTCATGTTACTGTTGTTGTTTTACATTCTTTCTCCTTAATTTAAATTCCTTGAGAAAAGAGACCAGTTTTTAAAATTTCTAACACTCATTTAGAGTAGCCTATATAGTACTGCTTTATGCCGTCATTAAACAATACGACTATCAATAACTGACTCGGGTAGCACTTTCATGCTGGACACCTTCTAAGGAACTATTCATTAACTCATTTACTCCTTGTTAACAACCTTATGAGCACATGCATTACACAGACTCACTTCAAATACAAGTCTTCCTCAACGATGAGCTTTTCTAACAATTAATAAAGGAAATGAGAAACAAGCCACAGCCACAGATGCAGTATCTGAGATTCCCTGAACTGTCAGATGCAGCTTCCTTTTCCTGCACTGGAATGCATTTTAGTTTTGAATTAATGGAAAAACACTGTGTGTGAAGTACAATTAGGCTCGTGGAAGCAGCTTAGTCTTAGGTGCTCCTATATTTATATCTCCTTAATCACAAAGCTAAGAGTCCATGTTATTTAGTAATTTCTATTCTCTAGTGGAGCTATGACTCATAAATTTATAATTTACAGGTCTGTTTATAATAGGCAGTTAACACAGACCGGGTAGATCCTCCTAAAAGCCCTCTCAGAAAAAAAAACAAAAAACTTAGAAGAGAATAGTAGATGCTAACAGCCTTTGCTGTTACCTTGCAACTATTAAAAACAATGAGTATGTTTGATATGGTCAGGTAAATATTGCCTGAGGCATCTGTGAGGAAGTGAGGACTGAGTTATAAAGCTAGGTAGTTACTGCCCTTACTATCTCATTTTACAGATGAAGAAACTGAGGCTCAAAGAGGTTAAGTGACTTGCCCAGGTCACATAGCTAGCAAGTGAGGGACTGGAAATGAACCCAGGCCTGAGGACTTTGGAATGCACACTCTTAACCTACTCTGAGAAATAGGTAATAGGTTAGGGTCACCAAGGACACCACACTGCGTTTGATTTTGTCAGGGCAATTTAATCTGGCTTTTGTTTTTCCTTTTCCCCAATAAAATCTGAAAGAACAAAATATCTTGTCACGGTTTAAGTATGGCAAAGATTACAGCTTTCAAATTAGAAAACAAAGAACTACAGAGTTGTTCAAACAGAGAGAGAGAGATCCCTTAGGTGGGGTAATCCATTGCAGAGGCCATTTTGCAGAGTACATTAAAAGGAAAGGAAACCTTCTAAATTTCAGTTAGAAATTCTACTGTTACTACACATCTACTGTTATTACAGTTCATGAAGACTCTTTGTGTAGAGTCAGAAATTTGAGGAAACAGAGGCTAAGAGTTTTCTCAAACTATTAATAAAGGCCTTGATGCATGGAAATGACTCTTTCATCACAAATGATACAGAATGCATATGCAGTGAGAATCAGTGAGCATGGACAACAAGAGGAGTAGAGAACCTCCTAGAAAAATTGCTCAAAAAGAAAGGTTTCTCTTAGCTACCTCTTTGAAAGGGTTTTTATAATCACTTAGGGGGGAGAGACTGACAACACCACTAGAATCATATTCATAGAGGTTTCAGTTTGATACATGTGATTTATGTATATGCTGCTAAAGCTAATTGTAGCAAATTGTATGTAGTCCTTATTTTATAATGTTTAACTTGTTCTTTTAATAAAGGTATCCTTTGTTAGCTTGAGTTTCAATGTCAATGTATTCATTCCGATATTAATTTTGATAAACATCTGAACTCCAAATCACAAGTATAATAAATATTCTGGTACTAACAATTGTTGGACAGGTAAGCAGTGCTTCTGAGGTGTGCTCTTTTAGCAAATCCTATTCTTGGCAAGATCCATTATAATGCTATCTGTACTGCCATTCCCATCGAAGGCATTCAGTGGGTTTTTCTGGAAGAAAAGAATTGCTTTGCCAGTATCTTTTTAAGTTTACCCTACCAAACACCCTGCTCCCACCTCCCCCCCCCCCCCCAAATACATGATTTTAGGAAGGATGATCCTGATGGGAAATTGACACAGTCACAGATGTCTCAATTATATTTCTATTTTTTTTGCATAAACACACTCTGTTCAAAACTGGAATTTTTATCCCTTCACTGTCTAAGAAATGAAGCACTGAAAATCTACATTTGCCATCTCACCTCTGTCACCTTCTTGGGCTTCGATGTAATGCACCAGAATGACAGCTCCTATTTAATTAAACAGAAATCTGGATTAACTCCAGCTGTGGGCTATGCAATCAGTGCTTGTGTGAGCAAAAAGGGGTGTAATCCCTGGCCCATAGATCATGTCTGCATGGAAATCTGCTCTCACTCAAAGCCATCAGCAGGCTGCCGAAAATGATTTTCCCCCAGTATGAATTACTTAGAATGTGCAGCTGCCCCCGCCCCACCTTATAAAAAGAATCAGAAAGGTTAAAAGAGCTTGATTTGTCCTCCTCCCGTAACACTTTTAATCAGAACAGGCCCTGCCTGTTGATAATAGCCAGCATTTCTTTGTTTACAGGGAGAAACCCTGTAGACGTGGTTTGCTGATTAATGCGGTTTTCTTCTTTTTTTTACACGCGATCCTTTGATACATATTGCACAGATTTTTTAGAAACAGCTTTTTCAGAGGCAGATTTCTGTTGCAATATGACTTCATCTTCCAAAAGGAGGTATCTTGATCTTTCTGCATTGTCAATGGGTTTACTCACAAAGCCCAGCCTTTTAATACAGCAGGCTGTAAGAGTCTGTCTGCCGTAGGTTCAGACCAGCCATCGGAAATGGAAAGACAGGATGATGCTTGTTTTGCTGGGGCTGAGGCAGGTTGACAGACATTCGTTGATGTGGGCAGTGTGCTGACAAGGAAGCGTAAATAAAACCCTTGGAGGTACTCAAAGGACAGAGTGGGTAAATATGCACACACAGTAGCTCAATTATTATGGGTAGCTAAGAAGAGGATGAGCTGAGCTCACAGATATCCTTAATATTTCTACCGAGGGTGGGTGAAAGGGCATCTTTTTGCCAAAGAGGGGTGGGGGCAGAAAGGGTTCTAAACACATCTTGGATTTGTACAGTTATTCTTGATGGCAATAAGTGTACAACAAAAAGTAACTAAACTGTCAAGTTTTCTCCAGGGTGTGCCTGGTACATGTATAGTGAAATCTGTGAGCCAGAACTCAGTGGGATTGCCTTGTTTTTTGGGTCTTGCAAGTTTTCCGCCTTTGATAAGGTCCAGTCTTACCACTTTTCCGTTGCTCATTTTAGTGGAAAATATTTGTGTTCCCTCTCTGGCAGGTTTCTGCCTTACACAGGTTCCGACTTTTACAGGTTTTACCATAATTCTGCAAGCCAAGTCAAAATTTCTGTTAATGCATGGAAGGTTTTGCAATTCGGAGTGTTTTGCAACTCTAAACACAGTGTTGATGGGTTTGCTTTGCTAAAAATAAACAAATAAAGGTGTACCTCAGAGATATTGTAGGTTTGGTTCCAGACAACTGCAATAAAGCAAATATCACAACAAAGGGAGTCGTACGAATTTTTTGGTTTCCCAATGCATATAAAACTTACGTTTACACTGTACTGTGGTCTGTTAAATGTGCAATAGTATTATGTCTAAAAAAATGTGCATACCTTAATTAAAAAATACTTTATTGCTAAAAAATGCTAACCATAATTTGAGCCTTCAGCGAGTTGGAATCTTTTTGCTGGTGGAGACGCTTGCCTTGATGTTGATGGCTGCTGACAGATCAGGGTGGTGGTTGCTGAAGGTTGGGGTGGCTGTGGCAATTTTCTTAAAATAAGCAACAGTGAAGTTTGCCACATCAATTGACTCTTCCTTTCATGAAAGATTTCTCTGTAGCATGTGATGCTGTTTGATAGTATTTTACCCACAGTAGAATTTCTTTCAAAATTGGAATCAATCCTCTCAAACCCTGTTGCTGCTTTGTCACATAAGTTTATTTAATATTCTAAATCCTTTGTTGCCATTTCAACAATGTTCATAGCATCTTTCCCAGGAGTAGGCTCCGTCCCAAGAAACCACTTTCTTTGCTCATTCATTAGAGGCAACTCCTCATTTGTTAAAATTGACTGTGAGATTGCAGCAATTTAGTCATGTCTTCCAGGTTCCACTTCTAATTCTGGGTCTCTTAAGTGGATGGTGCCCGGCTACCACCAGTGACCGCCCTGACAGGGAACTCTAATAGAGTCCTTGATGGAGTGGGGGAAGGGTGGGATGCGAACTCAAATTCTAGTGAAAAGACCAGATTAATGGTTTCACTGAGACTGGAGGAACCCCAGAAAGCATGGCCCCCGGACTCTCTGTCAACCCAGAAACAAAACAATTCCCGAGGGCAACTCTTCAGACAAAGATAGGACTGGACTGTGGGACATAAAATGATACTCATGAAGTGTGTGCTTTTTAGCTCAAGTAGATACATGAGACTAAATGGGCAGCTTCTGTCTGGAGGTGAGATGAGAAGGCAGAGAGGGTCAGGAGCTGGTTGAATGGACATGGGAAATCAGGGATGAAAAAGAGGAGTGTGCTGTCACAGTATAGGGAGAGCAATTAGGGTCACATAACAATGTATGTATAAATTTTTGTATGAGAGACTAACTTGAATTGTAAACTTTCAGTTAAACTACAACAATAAAAAACAAAATATTTCTAGGTCTCTTGCTCTTTCCACTGCATATGCAGTTACTTACTTCACTGAAGTCTTGAACCTCTCAAAGTCGTTCACGAGGGTTGGAATCAACTTCTTCCAAACTCTTGTTAATGTTGATATTTTAACCTCCTCCCATGAATCTTGAATGTTCTTAATGGAATCTAGAGTGGTGACTCCTTTCCAGAAGGTTTTCAATTTACTTTGCCTAGATCCATCAGAAGAATCACTATCTTTGGCAACTATAGCCTTATGAAATGTATTTCTTAAATAATAAGACTTGGAAGACTTGGGAGCAAGTATGGCGAGATTTCATCTCATGTACTTTGGACATGTTATCAGGAGGGACCAGTCACTGAAGTAGTACATAATGCTTGGTAAAGTAGAGCATCAGCAAAAAAAAGGGAAGACCCTCAATGAGATGGATTGAAACAGTGGCTGCAACAGTGGACTCAAGCATAACAATGATTGTGAGGATGACACAGGACCGGGCAGTGTTTTGTTCTGTTTTACGTAAGTTCACTGTGAATCAGAACTGACTCAATGGCACCTAACAACAACAAGACTTGAAGGTCAAAATTACTCCTTGATCCGTGAGTTGCAGAATGGACGTTTTGTTAGCAGGCATGAAAAGAACATTAATCTTCTTGTACATCTCCATCAGAGCCCTTGGGTGACAAGGTGCATTGTCAGTGAGCAGTAATAGTTTGAAAAGAATCCTTTTTTCTAAGCAATAGGTCTCAACAGTGGGCTTACAATATTCAGTAAGCCATTTGTAAACAGATGTGCTGTCATCCAGGCTTTGTTGTTCCATTTATAGAGCACAGGTAGAACAGATTTATCATAATTGTTAAGGGCCGTAGGATTTTCAGAATGGTAAATGAGCATTGGCTTCAACTTAAAAGTCACCAGCTGCATTGGCCCGTAACAAGAGAGTTTGCCTGTCCTTTGAAGCTTTGAAGCCAGGCATTGACTTTTCCTCTCTAGCTATGAAAGTCCTAGATAGCATCTTCTTCCAATATAAGGCTCTTTCATCTACATTGAAAATCTGTTTAGTGTAGCCTCCTTCATCAATTATTTTAGCTAAAACTTCTGGATAACTTGCTGCAGCTTCTACACGAGCACCTGCTGCTTCACCTTGCACTTTAATGTTTTGGAGATGGTTTCTTTCCTTAAAACCTCATGAACCAATCTCTGTTTGGTTCAAACTTTTCTTCTGCAGCTTCCTCACTTCTCTCAGCGTTCACAGAATTGAAGAGAGTTAGGGCTTTGCTCCGGATTAGGCTTTGGCTTAAAGGAATGTGTGGCTGGTTTGATCTTCTATCCAGACCACTAAAACTTTCTCCGTATCAGCAATAAGGCTGTTTCGCTTTCTTATCATTTGTGTGTTCACTGGAGTAGCACTTTTAGTTACTTCAAGAAATTTTCCTTTGCATTCACAGCTTGGCTAACTGTTTGGTGCAAGAAGCCTAGCTTTCAGCCTCCCTCAGCTTTCGACACGCCTTCCTCACTAAGCTTAATCATTTCTAGCTTTCGATTTAAAGTGAGAGATGTGTGTCTTTTCTCTTCCTTTCAGTTGAACACTTAGAGGCCACTGTAGGGTTGTTAACTGGCTTAATTTCAATATTGTCCTGACTCAGGGAATAGGGAGGCCTGAGGAGAGGGAGAGAGACGAGTGAATGGCTGGTTGGTGGAGCAGTCAGAACACACACAGCATTTATTGATAAAGTTCACAGCCTTACATGGGCATGGTTCGTCGTGCCCCTAAACAATTACAATACTAACATCAAAGATCGCTGATCACAGATCACCATAACAGATATAATAATAATGAAAAAAAAAAAATGAAATATCGCAGGAGTTACCAAAACGTGACGCAGAGACACAAAGTGAGCACATGCTGTTGGAAAAATGGTGCTGACAGGCTTGCTTGACTCAGGATTGCCACACCAATTTGTAAGAAATGCAGTATCTGTGAAGCACAATAAAGCGAAGCACAATAAACCAAGGTATGCCGGTAAATAAAAAGTCCAGGTGGCCTGAATTTTTCTCTGATTGCTGAGACTCACCTGTCAGAGCAAATTGAAATCTCAAAGAGCAGCACTTTCAGTAACACAGAGTCAGCTTGGATCTGGAAATGCCTTCGGCTGCACAGCTGCAATGTCCTCCACCTTCGAATGGCAATGAGAGGAAAGGTAGCAGGAAGTTTTTCAAGAGCAGGGGTTCTCCACCCTGACTGCACATTAAATCTCAACCTCTTTTGATTTAATTGGTCTGAGGTTGAACCAGGGTGTCAGAAGTTTTTAGTAGGTCCCCATGTGATTTGAATGTGTACCGAGAACCGCTGTTGTAGAGAGATAGGAATTCTAGATTAAGTATCATTGTTAAAACAGGCCTTGATTGCTCCAGCTACAGATCCTACACAAGTTGCAAACCTTAATTCAGATAGAAAACTAAATTCTAGCCCATAGTGAGAAGTGATTATCGTCCTCTCTGTTTGGGCGAAATAGTAATATGAAGCTTAGCACTGATGTTAGCAGACCCCAGGCCTTGTGCAATTCATTATGAGACAGTGGCACAAAGGGCTACCATATAAGAGTTACCCTATCAGCTCATCACCGTGGACTACAATGCCCATGGCACTGGCAGCGTAAGTAGCTGGGCCAAGTGTACTTTTTTTGTCTTTTCAGGAACACTGTTTAGGCTAGTGCTTTCTTAAGGGGCAAGGCATCCAGTGACCTCATTATTATGCGGTAAAGGATACAAATTGGTTACTTCACCCCCCAGATAGAACCCTGGTGGTTATCATTCACTCTCATCTACTAACAGTGGCTCTTTTAAGGGGCTGGATCAATCAGAGAATGCCTTAGGCCATAGTTATGTCTCAGAAAAGTACCACTGTATCAAATCCTATTGACTAAGACTATAATTTCAGATATGTTTGTTTTTACTCGGTGTTTTACGATGAGTAAAACTGGTTTGAAAATCATTAAGCAAGATTCTTGTCCCAGATCTGTCACTCACCACCAGTTGTGTGATGCCAGAGAAGTAAATAATAATAATAAAAATAGCAATGGTAGTGATTTATTCATGAACACTAAGACTATACACATTACCGTCAAGTCGATTCCGAATCATAGCATCCCTATAGGACAGAATAGAACTGCCTCATAGGGTCTGTTGTCATGTGCTGTCGAGTTGGTTCTGACTCATAGCAACACTCTGTATAACAGACGGAAACACTGCCTCATCCTGTGCCATTCTCACAATTGTTATGTTTGAGCTCATTGCTGCAGCCGCTGTGTCAATCCATCTCATTGAGGGTCTTCCTGTTTTTTTGCTGACCCTCTACTTCACCAAGCATGATGTCCTTCTCCAGGGACTGGTCGCTCCTGATAACATGTCCAAAGTATGTGACACAAAGTCTCGCCATCTTGCTTCTAAGGAACATTCTGGCTGTATTTCTTCCAAGACAGATTTGTTCGTTCTTTTGACCATAGGATCTAGGTATACTTTATCTCATTTAACTTTCACCCAAAAACTATGAAACAAGTATTATTATTCCATTGTAATGGTGGGGTTTAGAGATATTAGGTGCATTGTCTAAGATCACACAGTTCACAATGGACAGAACCAAGACTGAATCCCACGTGCTCCCAAGCCCATGCTCCTGATTATTATGTGATGATTAAGGGGTCCTCTATACTAGTTTAAAAAATTATGTTTTATTTCAGAGTATCATCTGACAGTACCATCCAATTCTATTTTAAATTTCACTGTGCGATAATTTACTCAGCCCTAAACAGAATTTTCCAAGTAATTAGCGCTCAATTACTCTTTCCAAAGAAAGGTGATCCAATAAAATGTGTAAATTATTGAACAATATCATTAATATCACACACAAGTAAAATTTTGCTGAAGCACATTCAAAAGCAGCTGCAGCATTAGATCAACAGGGAACTGCCAGAAATTCAAGTCAGGTTCAGAAGTGGACATGGAGCAAGGAATATCATTGCTAATGTCAGATTGGTCCCAGCTGAAAGCAGAGAATACCAGAAAGATATTTACCTGTGTTTTATTGACTGTGCACAGGGATTTGACTGTGTGGATCATAACTGATTATGGATAACACTGAGAAGAACAGGAATTCCAGAACACTTAATTTTGCTCATGAGGAACCTGTACTTTGACCAAGAGGCAGTCTTTTGAACAGAACAAGGGGATAGTGCATGGTTTAAAGTCAGGAAAGGTGTGCATCAGGACTGTATCCTTTTATCATACTTGTCCAATCAGTATGCTGAACAAGTAACCCAAGAAGCTGGACAATATGAAGAATAATTGGACATCAGGATTGTAGGAAGACTCATTAACAACCTGTATTATGCAGATGACACAACTTTGCTTGTCAAGAGTGAAGAGAACTTGAGCAACTTACTGATGAAGATCAAAGACTACAACCTTCAGTATGGATTATACCTCAACATAAAGACAACAAAAATCCTCACAACTGGACCAATAAGCAACATCATGATAAACAGAGAAAAGATTGAAGTTGTCAAATATTTCATTTTACTTGGCTCCACAATCAACGTCCATGGAAGCAGCAGTCAAGAAATCAAATGACATATTGCATTGGGCAAATCTGCTGCAAAGGAATTCTTTAAAATGTTAAAAAGCAAAGATGTCACTTTAAGGACTAAGGTGTGCCTGACCCAAGCCATGGTGTTTTCAGTCGCCTCATATGCATGCAAGAGCTGGACAATGAATAAGGAAGACCGAAGAAGAATCGACGCCTTTGAATTATGGTGTTGGCGAAGAATGTTGAATGTACCATGGACTGGCAGAAGAATAAACAAATCTGTCTTGGAAGAAGTACAATCAGAATACTCCTTAGAAGCAAGGATGGCAAGATTTTGTCTCACATACTTTGGACATGTTATCAGGAGGGAACAGTCCCTGGAGAAGGACATCATTTTTGGTAGAGTAGATGGTCAGCGAAAAAGAGGAAGACCCTCAGAGAGATGGAGTGACACAGTGGCTGCAACAATGGGCTCAAGCATGAATGTTTCTTAATCATTTTTGTTGACATTTTGACCCAATTTCACAGTCTGGCTTTAGGTGTCCTTAGATTTATAGTCTGAGGGATGTATTATATGAGGACCAGCTGCTAAAGCTAAGAGGAATAGGAAAGAGGGGAAGGAAAAAAAAAATCAACTGATAAACAGGAGTCAGAGAGTCTGGGAAAAGTAACTTAAGTAAACTTTATTTTTTCGCCTAACAGACATCCCTTTAAAAGTATTTCTCAGCTGTTGACTTTGAAAAATAATTACTTTGCCTACTTTGGAGCTTGTAGATAAGTAAGATGGATAAGGAAATTATGATTTCCTTTAACTAGTTGCACGGTCAGGCTGCCCTCCTTCCACAGCAAAGAGCAGATGGAAAGAGTAGGGACAAATTCATCATCACTGATAGAAAAGCTTCAGGGTATACATTCAATTTTGCCTAGGTGAGAAGCACCAGCTTTTAAATTTTTTTATTATTTTTAAATAGGTAAAACATTCAAATAGTTTAAAATTCAAAAAGCACAAAAGAATATAGAATGAAAATCATCCACTCATCCAGTCTTCCAAGCATATTTGCTGACTGGCTGATCTGTGCAAGGGAGTATGTGATAGAAATTAAAAATGGGGAAGCGGAGCCAACATGGCGCTACAGACGCAAGTACCATACTGTCCCTCCACAGCAAAAACCCGAAAAACTCAGTAAGACAGAGGCAAATGGCAATCCTGGAACCCGAAGCATCACATGAAGAGATAAAGAACTCAACCAAGCACTGAATGGAATAGGAAAGTGACAGAAAACAGAGATTGAGGAAGGATACAAGTGGAAGTACCTGTCATGGTTTGAATTATGTCCCCCAAAAAATGCGTGTATCAATTTGGCTAGGCCATGATTCCTGGTACTGTGTGATTTTCCTGTATGTTCTAAACCTGCCTCTATGATATTAATCAGGGAGGATGGGTGGCAGGTGTGTTAGTAAGGAAGGACCTGATCTACAAGACTGGATTGTGTCCTGAGGCAGTCTCTTGAGATACAAAAGACAGAAGTGAGCAGTGAGACAGGGGGACCTCATACCATCAACAAAGCAGTGCCAGGAACAGAGCACATCCTTTGTACTGGGGTCCCTGCCTGGAGAAGCTCCTAGTCTGGGGGAACACTGATGAGAATGCCAAGAGAGAGAAAGCCTTCCCCTGGAGCTGACACCTTGAATTTGGACTTTTCGCCTACTTTGACTATGAGGAAATAAACTTCTTTTCATTAAAACTATCCACTTATGGTTTTTTTGTTGTAGCAGCACTAGATGACTAAGACAGTACCCTATCAGCTATCATAGCACATAATCACCATCTTGGACTCCTGTGTTAGATCAGCAGACAGGGAGTATAAGAAAGCAGCTTCATGGAGCTCCCACAGGAGACAGAGCACCCACTGGACCTGCCCTGCTGCACCACAGCTGAGCGAATGGCCCTACCCATTGGACAAGGAAGTGAAAAGTATATCATGCCCACAGACCAGCAAACAACAAAGAACACCCAGTCCGCCTGCTCAGATATAACCAAATAAAACAAAAAAGCAAGATGAAAGAAACAAATCTACAATCAATAAAATAACTACTGAATGTCTCAAAGACAGCAGACAATATCAAAACATATTTTAAAAAAAAGGACAGGATGGTTCCAGTAGGCATCCAAAATAAAATACCAGATGACTTCCAGTAGAAGAAAAGTCACTGGAACTATGTTATAGGAAATTCAAAGCTCTAATATACAGACTTATCCAACAGTTGAAGCAAAAAACACACAAAAATGAGGAAAAAATAGCCAAATTAATGGAAAAGGCAGACGAATTCATGGAAACTACAGACAAAACAATGAAAGAGTTCAGGAATATAATACAGGACGAAAATGTCAAAATAAATTCACAACCAGAAATCATACAAAAACAACAATTAAAAATCCAAAAGATAAGCAACAAGATTTCAGAAATGGATAGCGTCATAGAAGGTCTGAGGAGCAGGTTTGAAACAATGGAAGACAGGATCAGTGAAATTGAAGACAAAACTTGGACACCTCTTTGAGGAAAAAGCAGAAATAAGAAGGAAGAAAAATGAAGAAACCCTGAGAATTATGTGGGATAAAATAAAAAGCAAAAATTTATGAGAGATCAGAGTTCCAGAACAGGGGGAGAAAATGGAAAGCGTGGAGAGGATCATTGAAGAATTGCTGGCAGAAAACTTCCCTAATATCATGAAAGATGAAAAGCTGACCATCCAAGAGGTTCAACAAACCCCATATAGGATAGATGCCAAAAGAAAATCACTAAGGCATATCATAATCCCACTCCCTAAAACCAAAGACAAAGAAAGAATCTCGAGGGCAGCTTGAGAAAAACAAAAAATCACATACAATGGGGAAACATAAGACTAAGCTCTGATTACTTGGCAGAAATCAAGCAAGCAAGAAGGCAATGGAATGACATATATAAAACCTTGAAAGAAAAAATTTGCCAGCCAAGAATATATCCTGTAAAACTCTTGTCTAAATACGGTGAGATTGCGGCAATTCCAGATAAACAGAGATTAAGGGAATATGTGAAAACCAAATGAAACTTACAAGTATTATTAAAGATAGTCCTTCGGTTTGACCAAAAAAAAAAAAAAAAAAAAATCAGACCACAAGTAGAATCTAGGATGCAAGATCACACCCGCCAGATACCAGCCTAGGAAATGAACTCCCAAGGACTATTCAAAACCAAAAGATTTACAACAGGGAACCAGAGAAGTTAATCTGTAAATGACAATAATTTCAGAACACTAAAAAAGGGAATAAACCATGTAGGTATAGAACTCTCTGATGGAGAGAAAGGCAAGGCCATACCAAGTAACAATGGACTGGTTCAAACCTAGGAAGATAAGGGTAAATTTCAAGGTAACCACAAAGAAAGTCAATAAACCTACTTATCAAAATAAAGAAGAAAAACATAAAGTCTTAGTAAAAACAAAATCTACAAAAACAAATGAAAAAAATCCACAAACAAAAGAAATTCAGCACAGGAGAGTTAAGAGGAACAAAGAAAACATCATCACCACACACACACACACACACACACACAAAAAAAAAAAGCACTACAAAATGACAGTAATAAACTCACACCTATCAATAATTATACTGAATGTACATGGCCTAAATATACCCATAAAGATACAGAGAGTGACAGAATGGATGAAAAAACAGGATCCATCAATATGTTGTCAACAAGAGAGACACCTTACAAACAAAGATGTAAATATATCAAAAATCAAAGGATGGAAAAACATATATCAAGCAAAAGCTACCAAAAAAGAGCAGGAGTGGCAATACTAATCTCAGATAAAATAGACTTTAAAACAAAATCCACCATAAAAGACAAGGACACTATATTATGATTAAAGGGATGATCCATTGTGAGGAGATAACCATAATAAATACATACGCACACAATAACAGGGCTCCAAAATACATCAGACAAACTCTAATAACACTGAAAAGGGAAATTGACAGTTCCAGCCTAATAGTAGGAGACTTCGACATGAACTCTAAGGAAAATTCTAAGGACAGAATATCTAGAAAGAAACTCAACAAAGATACGATTCAAAGGCCACAGTCAACCAACTTTAAGTCATAGATACGTATAGAACACTTCACCCAACAGCTGCAAAGGGCACATTCTTTTCCAACACACATGGAACGTCCTTCAGAATAGACCACATCTTAGGCCACAGAGCAATCCTCAACAAGATCCAAAATGCTGAGATAATTCAAAGTATCTTCTCTGACCACAATGCCATCAAGGTAGAAATTAACAATAGAAAGAGCAAGAAAAAGAAATCAATTCCATGGAAACTGAATAATACCCTGCTTACACATCAGTGGGTAATAGAAGAAATCAGAGATGGAATCAAAAAATTCCTAGAATCAAATGTGAATGAAAACACATCATCCTAAAACCTTTGGGACACAGCAAAGGCAGTGCTCCGAGGTCAATTTATAGCAATAGATGCACACATCAAAAAAGAAGAAAGGGACAAAATCAAAACATTAACTACGGAACTTGAACAAATAGAGAACAGCAAAAGAAGCCCACAGCCACCAGAAGAAAGGAAATAATAAAGATCAGAGAAGAAATAAATGAAATAGAGAATAGAAAAACAATAGAAAGAATCAACAAAACCAGAAGTTAGTTCTTTGAAAGGAGCAACAAAATCAACAAACCACTGGCCAGACTGACAAAACAGGAGAGGATGCAAATAAACCAAATAAGAAATGACATTACAACAGACCAACTGAAATAAAAAGGATCATAACAGACTATTATGAAAAACTATACTCCAACCACTTTGAAAACATGGAGGAAATGGACAAATTTCTAGAAACACACTACTTACCTAAAGTAACACAAACTGATGTTGAAAATCTGAACAGATCCGTAAGAAGAGAAGAGATTGAAAAGGTAACAAAAAGCTCCCAACAAAAAAAAGCTCAGGCCCAGATGACTTCACTGGAGAATGTTACCAAATATTCAGAGAAGAGCTTACACCAGTATTACTCAAACTATTTCAGATTATAGAAAAGGAAACAATACTTCCAAATTCATTCTCTGAAGCCAAGATAACCCTGATACCAAAACCAGGCAAAGACACCACATAAAAAGAAAATTACAGACCAATATCTCTCATGAATATAAATGCAAAAATTCTCAACAAAATTCTAGCCAATAAAATTCAGCATCATATCAAAAAAATAATACACCCTGACCAAGTAGGATTCATACCAGCTATGCAAGGATGATTCAGCATTACAAAATCAATCAATGTAATCAACCACATAAATAAAAGGAAGGAAAAGAATCACATGATAATCTCAATCAACACAGAAAAGGCATTTGACAAAGTCCAACGCCCATTCCTGATAAAAACTCTCAATAATATAGGTATAGAAGGGAAATTCCTCAACATAATAAAGGGCTTCTATACAAAACCAACAGCCAACATCATTCTTTATGGAGAGAAGCTGAAAACATTCCCCCTGAGAACAGGAACAAGACAAGGATGCCCTTTATCACCACTCCTATTTAACATTGTGCTGGAAGTCCTAGCTAGAGCAATAAGGCAAGAAAAAGGAAAAAAGGGCATTTAAATTGGTAATGAAGAAGTAAAACTGTCCCTATTTGTGGATGATATGATATTATACATAGAAAACCCAAAAGTCTCCACAAGAAAACTATTGGAACTAATAGAAAGATTCAGTAGAGTAGTAGAATACAAGCTAAACATACAAAAATCAGTTGGATTCCTATATATCAATAAAGAGAATGAAGAAAAGGAAATCAGGAAAACAATACCATTTATAATACCCCTAAAAAAATAAAACACTTAGGAATAAATCTAACCAGGGGTGTAAAAGACCTATGCAAAGAAAACTACAAAACACTACCGTAAGAAACCAAATGGATCTACACAAATGGAAAAACATACCATGCTCATTGTTGGGTAGACTTAACACTGTGAAAATGACAATTCTACCCAAAGCAATTTACTTATACAAGGCAATCCCAATCCAAATATCAACAGCATTCTTTAAAGAGATGGAAAAACTAATCGTTAACTTTATATGGAAAAGGAAGAAGCCCCAGATAAGTAAAGCACTATTGAAGAAAAAGAATAAAGTAGGAAGACTTGCAGTACCTGACCTCAGAATCTATTGTACAGCTATGGTAGTCAAAACAGCCTAGTACTGGTACAAGGACAGGTACATTGATCAGTGGAACAGAGTCGAGAACCCAGATGTAAATCCGTCCACCTACGGATCTTTGACAATGGCCCAAAGTCCATCAAATGGGGAAAAGACAGTCTTTTTAAGAAAAAGTGCTGGCCAAACTGGATGTCCATTTCCAAAAACAATGGAACAGAACCCATACCTCACACCATACACAAAAAATTGTTCAAAATGGCTCAACAACCTAAATATAAAACCAAAAACTGTAAAGATCATTGAAGAAATAATAGAATCAACCTGGAGGACTTATTGCACAGCATTAATAGGATACAAGCTATAACTAACAACAGACAAATTCCAGAGGATAAGATAGATAACTGGGATCTTCTAAAAATTAAACACTTATGCTCATCAAAAGACTTTACCAACAGAGTAAAAAGAGCACTTGCAGACTGAGAAAATTTTTTGGCTATTACAAATCCAACAAACGTCTAATCTCTAAAATCTACAGGAAAATCCAACACCTCTATAACAAAAATACAAATAATCCAGTTAAAAAATGGGCAAAGGAAATGAAGAGACCCTTCACCAAAGAAGACATTCAAGCAGCTAGCAGACACATGAGGAAATGCTCGAGATCACTAGCTGTTGGAGAAATGCAAATCAAAACCACGATGAGATACTATTTCAGTCCGGCATTCCTGGCAGAAATAAAAAAAACAGAAAATAGCAAACGTTGAAGAGGCTGAAGGGAGATTGGAACTCGTATGCACTGCTGGTGGGAATGCAAAATGGTGCGACCATTTTGGAAAATGATATGGTGCTTCCTTAAAGCTGGAAATAGAAATACCATTTGATTCAGCAATTCACTTCTAGGAATAGATCCTGGAGAAATAAGAGCCATCACACAAATAGACATATGCACACCCATGTTCATTGTAGCATTGTTCACAATAGCAAAAAAATGAAAACAACCTAGATGCTCATCAACAGACGAATGGGTAAACGAACTATGGTGCATATACACAGTGGAGTACTATGCAACAATAAAGAACAATGATGAATCTGTGAAGCATCTCACAACAAACATGAATCTGGAGGACATTATGCTGAGTGAAAAAAGAGTCACAAAAGGACAAATGTTGTATGAGACCACTACTATAAAAACTCATGAGAAGGTTTATACACAAAAAGAAACAATCTTTCTTGGTTACAAGGGATGGGAGGAGTGGGAGGGGGAAACACTAAATAGACAATAGGTAAATGGTAACTTTGGTGAAGGGTAAGACAGTACACAATACTGGGGAAGCCAGCATGACTTGTACAAGGCAAGGTCATGGAAGCTCCATAGACACATCCAAACTCCCTGAGGGACAAAATTGCTGGGCTGAGGGCTGTGGGGACCATGGCCTCGGGGAACATCTAGCTCAATTGGCCTAACATAGTGGATGAAGACAATGTTCTACATTCTACTTCTGTGAGTAGCATCTGGGGTTTTAAAAGCCTGTGAGCGGCCATCTAAGATATTCCACTGGTCTCACACCATCGGGAGAAGGAGAATGAAGAAAACTAAAGACACAAGGGAAAGATTAGTCCAAAGAACTAATGGACCACAACTACCATGGCCTCCACTGGACAGAGTCCAGTATCACTAGATGGTGCCCAGCTACCCCCACTGACTGCTCTGACAGGAATCACAGGAGAGGGTCCAGGATGGACCTGGAGAAAACTGTAGAAGGAAATTCTAATGCACAAAAAAAACCCCACCAAACTTACTGTCCTGACAGACTGGTGAAACCTCAAGAGTATAGCCTCTGGACACCCTTTTAGCTCAGTAATGAAGTCACTCCTGAGGTTCACCCTTCAGCCAAAGATTAGACAAGCCCATAAAACAAAATAAGACTAAAGGGGCGTACCAGCCCAGGAGCAAGGACTAGAAGGCAGGAAAGGACAGGAAATCTGGTAATAGGGAACCCAAGGTTGAGAAGGGAGAGTGTTGACATGCTGTGGCGTTGTTAACCGATGTCATAAAACAATATATGTACTAACTGTTTAATAAGAAGCTAGTTCTGTAAACCTTCATCTAAAGTACAATTAAAGAAAAAGAAATAAAAAAATGGATGAGATGGTCCCCATACCTCAAGGATCATTCGGTTGTAAGGAAAATGATTTCAGAAAATTTCAGTGTATTGAAAAAAGTGCCATAAAAGAGACACTGTTTTGTAAAGCACAAAAACCTTTTCTGTAGTTAGTAAAATCAAACATCCCTGAATCAGTCTCATAATTTTGTATTTTCCTGTATCAGGTGCTGTAGTCAATAGTTCTAACAAGGTTTCTTGAGTAAACATAACTCACATAATTATACTTGAATCATGCATTTCATTATGCCTTCCAATTTCCCATTTGATTCACACATTTGGGGATTTGTTTCTTGCAGAAGGGTGTTGGCAGGACAAGTTCCTGGTGTCAGCAGCATTGGTGTCTGAGTCTTTGACAGGCCTTGGAGGAAACCCAAATTCCTACCAGTGGACTCACCTCTTTGGGTTAAGTCTTTGATAAAACATCAATGTGATATATCAAATGGCATAAATCCATCAGTGCTTTCTGAGCACATGCTTAAAAGACCCTTTATTGAGGATAATTCAGGGTACCTAGGGTCGCTATGAGTCAGAATCAACTCAATGACAATAACAAAAAAAAAACAAACCCATTGCTTTTGAGTCGATTCCAACTCACATTAACCCTATAGGACAGAATAGAACTACCCCGTAGGGTTTCCAAGCAGCCCCTGGTGGATTCGAACCGCAGTTCTTTCGGTTAGCAGCCAAACTCTTAACCACTACGCCACCAGGGTTTCACAATGATAATGGGAAGGGAATTAAATAAAAACAAGATGGAGAAGTTTTGATGAGGTGTGGAAGAACTGGGCAAAGTCCAGAGCACTGGAGGATGACTAAAGACAGCAGGATTATGGAGCTGAAATACATGGTGGTCCTGGGATGCAAGACACATTTGGCAGTAGATGCTCCCAAAGAGGATATAAAAAAGCATGGGATACACGAGACACACTTGCTGTCTTAGTTTAGATTCTCATAAAAGCAGAGCCTGAGATAATGTCGTGGGTACGAGAAGTCGGTTTAAATTTGATCCCAGGAAGCGGGAGTGAGGTTGTGGGGACGATGAGACAGAGAATGGCAAAAAGCCAATAAAAGGTATGCTAGTGAACCATTTACCACTCAGGACAACTGGAGCTCAATACCTCTGGTGACCCTCTGAAGAAGTATGTAGAATGTGCTTTGAATTTGATCCCCTTAAGGACAGGAAGCAAGGTCCCTGGGTGGCACAAATGGTGTGCATTTGACTACTAACCTAAAGGTTGATGGTTTGAACTCACCCAGCAGCACCAAGGTAAAAAAGGCCTGGTGATCTGGTTCTGTAAAGATTATCACCAAGAAAGTCCTATGGAACAGTTCTATTCTGTAACACATGAAGTCGCCAAGAATCGAGAGCGACTTGACAGCAACAAGTTTGATTTTTTTTTCTTTTCTTTTGGAAGGACAGGAAGACTTAGGCCTTTATGCACCAACTCCCAATACCCTCATTGTTTGAAGGTTGCCCCCAAGGCATCAACTTCTTTTCATTTCTAGATATCATTGGTGATCAGGTTTTGGAGAAACCTCCAGGGATACAAAGCAGAGGGATCAAATGGTTGTGCCTGATATGAGATACTGCTCCATTCAAGAAACTGTCTTCCATCTTTGTGCTGAAGTGAGATGTCCGAGGAGATGAGAATGGTGCTCTGCAAGAGTGTGCCAGTGCTATTCGAGTTTTGTCAAGGATGAGCCCTGGGCTTTGTCATCTCCATTTTTCATTCATTCGAATAACTCAAAATATCTTTCTTGACTTGCTCTAGTAGTCTCCATGAAAAAGAGACAGATTAATAGCCTCTACTCTGCCTATGAAGATGAACTAGAACATGCTCTCTATTTCAAAATAGCCACCAATAAAAAACAGACCAGTAATGCCTGTTCAAACAGAAAACAATCTCCTTTTAAACAGTGTAGATAGAGACTCTGTCCCTTTATACTCCCTGTTCTCATAACTGTGACGATATCAATAGTTAAGACCATCTTATCCTATCCAAAGTTACTGAAGACTCAAATCACTGACAGTTTTCACTTACGGAAAGCATCGATCACTCCAAGATAGGCCTATTCTACCCAACTTAAAGGAAAGATTATGGTCCCACTTAGTCTTGCCTTGGCAATCATGTTAAAAGGGCATCTGAAACCTCTTCACTGATTCATAGCAGAACAAGATGTTCAGCTCTTACTGATGATTAGGGGTAGGGGGAGAGAAACCAGTAATCACACATAAAATACAGCGACTGTTTTCTGCATTTTCAGTGGGATATATATACATAATTTCTACTTGGAGATGGTTCCAAAGGGTGGGATTGGGACTAGCAGCATAGGGAAAGGATAAAGTATCCTTGCACAGAAAGAGTGCTGTTAAAATTGTATCAATATTCCTGTTATAATGATAAACCCCGAGCTCAGTGCGGTCAAGTTTTACATGCCTGAGCGGACATGCCAATCTGCCAGCAGTCATATGCTTCTCATATGGCGACACTCCACAGATGCCAGCAAAATGTGAGAAGTTTCTGGCTCATTTCCTTTCATTTTCTTGAGTGCCATGTTGCGTGTACACATGCACACTCGCATGTACACATATGAGTGCGTGTACACACACACACACACACACACACACACACACTGATCTTTTTCATATTATAATAGCACTGCTATAATCCACTCAATCCTAGCAGGTCTATTAAAATTCTCTTATCCCTGCCTCTCTAGAGATGTATAATAATTCATCCATTAACATTAAATACGGAGTTTTTTATTTCAAAATTTCAAACTGATTACATTTTCTGTTTTAGACTGAATAAGAATTTTCTTGTGAGTCTGCATATTTTCTTTTGAGCAAAATATATTTTTGATCATTTTTGATAAGGGATCATTTTTCACACTTATCATTAATTTTTTAATATTCTCTTTCTTTGAAATGAATTTTATAGCAAATATGCTGAAAACTAGTATTTCTATGTATGATTGAAAATATATGCATGCAAAAAATTAAACAATTTTGTTCTTCCCATTTCAAAACTGATGTGTGCCACTGTGTTTACAGAATTTATTGTTCTAGTTATTGTGTAATATTGTTACATAATTTCACGTAATAAAAATTGTAATTTTTCAAATGTTTAAAAAATTAATTGTGTGTTTCCTCATTAGATCAATTGAATCATTGAGTTTACACCATGCATATTTCAACAATGCACTCTTAAATCAACTCAATTCACATAGAAATTCTTTGCGATTACTTTGCAAGTGGCACCAAGCAAAGTAAATGGAAAATGAAATCAAAGTGTCACATTCAAACAGTTATGACAAATGCAAGTACGTATATACACAAATGATTTAAGCTTCTAGCCAAGCTTTATCCTCCACCCCCAGTTTTGAGCAAAAATGGCATGTCTGTTTCAACTCTGCTTTTCCTTTATTCAGACCTTAATGACACATAATATTTGAAATTGAATGCATACAGTATTTACAAATATAAATACAATATGCTCTACCTTTATCATCTAGACCCTTATATGGAGTGAGCTCTGTAGGCATACTGTATACAAAATGGATGGCAGATGGCAATTGGATAAAACTAATACACTGTCTGGCTCACAAATGACGAAAAGTATCTAATGAGTACTATCTTCCATCCCCTCCCTAAGGATGTTGCCATTACAGAAGATATGATTTCAATAAATATAATGAATTATTTTCATTATAAACACATCACTGCCAGTTTTTCCCCAAACAATGTTTACATAAATATATCCCAAAAGCAAAGAGAAATACATTCAAATTTAAATTGAATTTATTACGAAGCCTATAATCACAGTGGATCTCTTAGAAACTTCCTTCCAATGTTCAAATAAAAGAACATCCACAAATTAGATCAAAATGTCTAAAATATTTTGAGAGACAAAAAAAGACTCTAACCCATTTGCATTTTTTGATACTGGCCATAATTTTGACAAAACCTCATGTTCTCTCCAGTTTCTGAGCAACTCAATTAGAATGTAGCAATAACAAAACCATTATCATAGTTTCAATTATTACAAATTCTTATGTCTTAGAAAAAAGAGTTTAGCTGTATTCTGTTTCCTTATTGTTCCTACAAGAGGAAGAAGGATAACACACATCACCCCTACACTCACTTTAAGCATGCCGTGTACCAAATATTCAGTTTGATACAAACAATATTTTTGGAAAAGATTCTCTTTAGTCTGATTACAGTACAGGGTAAGACAGAGATGAGGACATTAAATAAATACAAACAGTTAAAGTGATTGGCTCCTAACCAAAAGGTTGGTGATTCGAGCCACCCAAAGACACCTCAGAAAAAAGACCTGGCAATCTACTTCCAAAAAAAATCAACCATTGAAAACTCCTTATAGAGCATGAGGTAGCCATGAGTCAGAGCTGACTGGACAATAACTGGTTATTGATTACTGAATGCCGAAAGATTGTAGGTGTTGAAATACAAACATTTAATAAGACACAAAGATCCTTTTCTCAAGGAACTCACACTTATCAACTCACTTTGGAAATTGTTAATGAGCAGTGCTTGGACCAAGAATTGAATGCATTGAGGGGTACAGAACAAAGGAGACCTCTGTAACACATGCAAATTAAAACTAGTTCCTAAACTCTCTTAGTAGAGGAAATTGTACTGTGCTCAAGGCATTTAGAACTCACACACTCTCATTTGCCAATTATTATGGTAAAATTTCATAAATTCCGTCTTAAATAATTCATACTATTTTGAATTTTATATAAAGTCTGCACTGAGATTAACCTTTTAACACACTCTTTCTTCAGGGATAGAACATTGCAAATTCTGCAAATGAAATAAAGGCAAACATTTTAAGCACATGAGAAGCATTTTGCTTTCAGGCAATTAATGAATTAATTCTCATTCTTATAATTCAATAAAACAGCACTCTTAATAAAATCTCATATATGAAAAAACCTTAGCCTGGACCATAATGAGTAGATAACGGGATGCCATTTCTCATATATGAAAAAACCTTAGCCTGGACCATAATGAGTAGATAACGGGATGCCATTTCCTAAAAAAAGTAACTTTTTTTTTCTTTTTGTGGCTTTTTTCTTTTTCTGTTTTTTTTTTTTTTTTTTTTTTTTTTTGCTTTGGTTCATCTAAATGAATGAAGCTTTATTGTAATTGAAGATCAACGTCATTCTATTATCCACATTGTATGGTCAGTTAAATAGGACTGTTTTAGTGTTTTTAAATCAGATGCTCTGATGGACAAGGACACTTAGAAGCTTAAGAAGCTAGACCTGGGGTTTTGACTCCCCATTCCATCACTTTTGATCAGTGTTACCTTGGCCATGTTACTTAGTCTCTCTACACCTTAACTTTCTGATCTATAAAATAGGAGCAATAACAGTTCTTATATAAATTTGTTTTGAGGGTTAAATGAGAGCATGCATGAAGCCTCCTAGAACAATGCCTGACAAACAGGAAGTATATAACGAACATGAGTAAATATTATTAAATTGTATTCTGTCTTAGGTCATTCAGGCTTTATAATTAATGTTTCTTCTGGGAACAAAATGATGTGCTATCATTGCAGAAATTATGGAAAAGTAAGAAGAGTAAGTACAATGAAAAAGAAATGAACCATACTTCCAGTCAAATATACACCATTACTCAAAAAAAAAAAAAAACCCACAAAATTTTGAATATGTATTGCTCTGATTTTCAACATCAACAATTAAATAGTGTTGACTACCCTGTAAGTAACAAATCAGCATCATCTCTAATTCAAACAGCAATGATATTTAACAATTTTGTGAATATTCTTTTAAACTTTTTTTCCTGGGCAGATAGACTTTTTTGGTAAAACTAATATTGTAAGCAGCTTTCTCTTTTTAAACCAAAAATGATTTCATTAATAGTTTCTTGTATCATTAATCTTCTATAAGTGTGATTTTCATTGGCTGCATAGTATTCTATTTGATAAAAATACCTAACTTTCCCCAAATTTCTCTTGAAATAAATTTGAACTGTTTGCAAATTCTGTCCTTTAAAAATCAGTTCTTGGGCTCCATGAAAAAGCCATCTATGTGAGATCAAAATGTAGACCATTACTCTAAAGAAAAGATAAGAAGACAAGGGGAAAGGGAAACGAGTACTGGAAACAGAACAACCAGAACACAATGAGAATGTTAACATACTGTGAAAAATGTTGCTAATGTCACTGAACAACTTGTGTAGAACTTACCAAGTGGGAATCTAACTTGCTGTGTAAACTTTCACTGAAAACACAATAAAATATTATTTAAAAATATATGTCAGCTCTTCATATTCGATCATGTTTAATTCATCTTAGAACTATTTTGGAGGGCATGCCTTTGATTGTTTCTTTAAGGTAAATTTCTAGAAGCACAATTACTTAGTCAATGGAAAAGAATATTTTTATGTTTTTGATATATATTGCCCAACTACTCCTAAAAAATTCTACCAATTTTTATGCTTAATTATATCACCACACCTTACTGCAAGCAAAGTGTTACCATATTTTTAAAATTGCTAATATGATTGAATAAAATGGTGTTGAATTTATAAATTTGAATTTTCTTGTTATGCTTAACATAGTACATATTCTTCTCACTTGATTTCATTATTCTGTAATTATTTACTTTCTTTGTTTATTTTTCTGTTAAGGTATTTATTTTTATGTTAATAATTTATAAATAATTTTTACATATTGACCCCTTGATTATGTCATATATATTGGACATTTTTTTCTCCACTTTTATTTGTCTACTCTTGAACCACACTGCACTGTTTAAACAAGTGTATCATTACAATATTTGAAAATTTCAGCTGGTGGAGTAATTCTCCCTACTTTCTCTTTTTTCAAAATTTCTTGATCGTTTTCTAGATAACATTTATAATCATTCTATAAATATCATAACAGGGAGACTTAGGACTTTTGTTGGAATTACATTGAATTTATAAATGTTTTGTGGATCTTTACAATATTGAGTTTTCTCATAATAAAGTTTTTATTTCTCTTTATTTATTTATGTCTTCTTTTATGTTCCTCAGTTAATTTTTTGAAGACTTCTTTAGAGAAGATGGGAATATGTTTTGTTAAGTTTTTTACTAGCTATTTTATATTTTTGGTTGCTATTGTGAATGTGCGAAGCAGAAGACCAAGAGACAGAGAGAGAGAGAGCTGTAACCTTGAAGATGGTGAGAAATGGTGGCAGGAGAGACCCGACAACAGAGAGCTGGCAGCAGGAGAAGGCGTGGTGGGCTTCTCTGAGTGCCTTTGGGCAGAAGCCAAGGGCCAGGGAGAGGTGTGCCTGAGAGCACAGCTGGGGAGAGGCTGTTCTGATGGAAGAACTGTATCCTGAGTGATCCTGAGCCTGAATTGTAACTGTTACTTCCAAATAAACCCCATAATCGGGAGTATGGTCTGTGAGTTCTGTGTGGCCATTGCAATGAATTATTGAACCCAGCAGAGAAGTAGAGTGCTATGCGAAGGATGATTGGTGTCAGAATTAGTAAGGATGTTGGAGAGAGGAGGCTTGTCTAGCCTCCACCTCATGGGAGTCAGCCTTGCACTGTTGATCTTGGGTCTCTTTCCCCCTTGTGCGGTTGGAGGAGGTCAGACACTGCCCCCAGGCCATTTTTACAATTATGTAATACTGAGGATCATGGCTTAGCTCAGTTGACACATAACATTAACTATCACAGCAGCAGTAGATAACTAAGACAAGTGGTATATTTTCCGAGCCCTTGAATATTAAAAATGTTTATTAGGTAACATTACACATAAATTACAACTTTCTGAATACAAAATTCTTGGGTAACAAATATTTACCTGAAATGCAAAGGTGTTACTCTTTATATACCATCTTCTAGTGTTTAACATTGCAGAAGAGAATTTCTATGGTCAGGGTGATTTCTTTTTAGTAGGTATCGCATATATTTTTAAATCTTTTGGTGTGTGTTCATAATTATAGTATTACTTCTTTGTTCTTAAAAGTCTAAATGATATGCTTGGACATGTCTAGTGACTAGGATTTTGCATAATATTGACTCAGAGCTTTCTACCTGAAGTTTTAGACATTTTTTCATCTCAGGAGAGTTTTCTTCAGTTGCATATAGTTGGTTATTTATTGGATCTTAATTCTTTTTCTCCATATTAAGCATCTTGTTGTCCTCATTTTCATCTTTTTTTTTTTTTTCCTTCTCTATTCTGGAAGTATTACTCAATATATTACTCAATGTATATTACTCACTGTAGTATTACTCAAATGAATTACATCATTGATACAATACTGGAGATGGTAGATTCTACTTTTCACAACTTCAACTACTGTATAATTTCTGCTATTTTCCCTTCTGTTTCAATACAATCTTTCCTTATCTCACCCAGTTCCCTTTATATTTTTGCTTGTCTTAGTCTGTCTTTTCATAGTAGTGTGCTGTTCTGTCAGCTCATCCTTTATTTCTCATTTGATCAAAATCATATTTTCTTGAATTTTACTGAGTGTACAAAGATGAATTCTAAATGTTGTATCTTTCCCATTGTGCTTCTGTTTAGAAAGTGTGCTTCTTTGATTCTTAAGTGCTTTGCTTTCTTTTTGTGGTGTTCAACCTTTTCATAAACTCTGTGTGTGTGTGTGTGTGTGTTATACACAAGTGCTTAGGTGGTTAGTTGGTTTTGAATGATGAGCACTTTATCTTGGTCTTGTATTACACATGAAGAGAATGGGTGAAGTTTTCTTGGATCTCTTCCTCCCTCTTGGAATGGTGTTGAAATCCTTCCCATAGATCTCAAATTGCAAGGCAGTTTGAGGTAAATTTCCATTACCAGTTCAGTGATTTAGCAGTCTGAAATGAGTGGAAAAAGGAGTCATGAGTATACACCCTGCAGGGAAGTTTTTACATTCTGTCTTTTCTATGTTTAGTGCAGCAGCTGCACAAGACACATGGATCATCTTTCCATAGCTGGGATATTCCTTTGAATGGAGGATAGGCTTTACTCAAGATACACAGTTGGACTGCATCATTGTCTCTTCTCTCTAAGAGAAACCATGCTGAACCTCTGCTTGGTGTAGTGGTGTACAGCTTGGTGTTACCCTCCAAAGACTGCATTTTTGACCTTGGACAAGTCCCCAGACCAGACAGAGACTGCAAAAAAGAAGAAGAAAAATTCATACCAGTATCCCTCATGAATATAGACTCAAAAATCTTTTAAAATTTTAATAAATATAATTCAATTATATATAAAAATAATTACACACCATAACAAAGTGGGGTTTATTCCAGGTATGCAATGCTGGTTCAATATTCAGAAAGCAATCAGTAAAATTCACCATGTTAACAGGCTAAAGAAGAAAAATCTCATAATCATGTCAGTCAATGCAGAAAAGAATTTGACAAAATCATTACCATTCATGATTTAAAAAATTCAGAAAAATAGAAATACAAGGTAACTTACTCATCTTAATGAAGAGCACATAAAAAAACACACTGCTGGCATTATACTTAATAGTGAAAGAAAAAATGTTTTCCCTCTAAGAACAGGAACAAACCAAGGATGTCTGCTCTCATTTTTAAACATAATGCTGGAAGTTCTGCCAGCGCAGTAAGGTAAGAAAATAAAACAAACTGCATATAAATTAAAAAATTAAACAGAGACCTGTTTACAGATGACTTAATTGTCCACATAAAAAATTTCAAGGAATCTACAAAACCTTCTAGAACCAATAGAGAAAAACTGTAGAATTCCTAGAACTAAACTCCTAGACCTTAGAAGGTCATAAAATAAATATGAATGTACAAAAATAAATTATATTTCTATATACTAGCAGTAGAGGAGCCCTGGTGGTACAGTTGTTAAAGCACTCGGCTGCTAACCAAAAGTCTGGCAGTTTGAATCTACCAGCTACTCTACAGAAGAAAGGTGTAGCAGTCTGCTTCCGTAAAGACTACAGCCTCGGAAATCCTGTGGGGCAGTTCTACCCTATCTTATAGTGTCACTGTGAGTCAGAATCAACACAAAGGCAACAGACTTTGTTTTTTCATTTTTCATACTAGCAATGAATGCATGGACAACAAAATTAAAAATAAAAATGCTAATTATAATTGCTTAAAGAACAAAATGCTTATATGTATAGATACCAAAACATGTCCAGGGCTTGTATACTGAAAACTATGTAACGCTGATTAAGGAAATCAAAGATGTTTTAAATAAATAGACATACGTGTTCAGGGACTGGAAGACTCAATAATAAATATGAAGATTTAACAACTTCTATCAAAATCAAGCAGTTTTTTTTTTTGTAGATATAGAGAAGACTATTTTACAATTTGTATGGAAAGGCAAAGAAATGAGAGTAGCTAAAACAATTTTGAAGTAAAAACAAAGAATAAGAAAGTGGGAGGAATCAGTCTATCTGATATCAACAGTAATTTTATAACTCAGTGTGTTGTACTGGTGAAGGAATGGACACATAGATTAATGGAAAAGAATAGAGAGCAGGAAATAGACCCACACAAGTATGCCAACTGTTTGACAGTTGGCATGTTGTTTACAAATATGTAAAAACAATTCAATAGAAGGATGTAGCTTTTACACAAATGTTGCTGGATGAATTGGACATCCATAGGTAAAAACAAAACAAAACTAATCTCTCAACCTGCATATCATAAATTAACTCAAAATAGATAACAATATTTAATGTGTAACATAAAACTACAAATCTTTTAGAAAAAAATACTGGAGAAAACCTTTGTTATCTAGGGCTAAAGAGTTTGTAGACTTATCAAAAACATGATACATAAAAAGAAAATTAATAAATTGTACTTCATCAAAATTAAGAGCTTTTGCACTGTGAAAGACCCTACTAAGAAGATGAAAAGAGAAAATATTTTCAAACCACTTATCAAAAAAAAGGACTAGATTCTAGAATGTATAAAAAACTCTCAAAATTCAACAGTAAAAAATAAAAACCAAAATAATCCAATTAAAAAATTGGCAAAAGATAGAAACATTTCACCAAGAGTATATACAAACAGTATATAGCACATGAAAAGATGTTCAACATCATTAACCTTTGCTGTTGATAGGTACCACCCAGTGGATTTCGACTTGTAGCAACTCTATGTACAGTGGAACATAACACTGCCCAATACTGAGCCATCCTGACAATCGTTGCTATGTTTGAGCCCATTGTTGCAGCCACTGCGTCAATCCATCACGTTGATGGTCTTCCTCTTTTTTTCTGACCCTCCACTTTACCAGGCATGATGTCCTTTTCCAGGGATTAGCCCCTCCTGATAACATGTCCAAAGTATATGAGATGAAGGCTCACCATCTTCATTTCTAAGGAGCATTCTGGCTGTACATCTTCTAAGAAAGATTTGTTAATTCTTCTGGCATTCCATAGTATGTATATTTAATATTCTTTGCCAACAGCATAATTCAAAGACATTAATTCTTCTTCAGCCTTCCTTATTCCCTATCCAGCTTTCACATGTATATGAGGCCATTGAAAATACCATGGCTTGGGTCAGGAACACCTTAGTTCTCAGAGTGACATCTTTGCTTTTTAACACATTAAAGAGGTCTTTTGCAGTAGATTTGCCCAATGCAATGAGTAGCTTGATTCCTTGACTGCTGCTTCCATGGGCATTGCACTGGAACTATCTGATAGTGAACTGAAATCTCTAATATTCAGAGCTATCCAAGAGTTGAAGCAAAAAGCAGACAAAAATGAAGAAAAGCTATACAAATTCATGGAAAATGCAGACAAATTCATGGAAAATACGGACAAAACAATGGAAGAATTCAGGAAAATAATGAACAAAATGTCAAAATAAATTCACAACTAGAAATAATACAAAAACAATAATTAGAAATCCAAAAGATAAACAACAAGATTTCAGAAATGGACAGTGTCATAGAAGGGCTGAGGAGCAGGTTTGAAACAATGGAAGACAGGATCAGCGAAATTGACGGCAAACACTTGGGTACCACTTTGAGCTAAAAATCAGAAAAAAGAACAAAGAAAAATACAGAAACGCTGAGAATAATGTGGGATACAATCAAAAGCGAAAATTTTTGAGTGATCAGAGTTCCAGAAAAGGGGGAGAAGATGGAAGACACAGAGAGGACCATTGAAGAATTGCTGACAGAAAACTTCCCTAATATCATGAAAGATGAAAAGCTGACCATCCAAGAAGCTCAACAAAACCCATGTAGGATAGACCCCAAAGGAAAATCATCAAGGCATATCATAATCACTCTCCCTAAAACTAAAGACAAAGAAAGAATCCTGAGACCAGCTCGAGGAAAACAAAAAGTCATTTACAGAGGGGAAACAATAAGACTAAGCTCTGATTACTGGGCAGACACCATACAGCAAGAAGGCAGTGAGATGGCTCCACAAACAAAAGGAATTCAGCACAGGAGAGTAAGAGGAACAAAGAAAATGTCTGCATCACATAAAAAAGCACTACAAAATGACAGCAAGAAACTCACACCTATCAATAATTACACTGAAAGTAAATGGCCTCAATGCACCCATAAAGAGACAGAGAGTGACAGAATGGATTAAAAAACAGAATCCATAAATATGCTGTCTACAAGAGACACACCTTAGAAACAAAGATGTAAATTTATTAAAAATCAAACGATGGAAAAATATATCAAGCAAACTGCTACCAAAAAAAAGCAGAACTGGCAATACTAATCTCAGATAAAATAGACTTTAAAACAAAATCCACCATAAAAGACAAAGAAGGGCACTATATAATGATTAAAGGGATGATCCATCATGAATATATAACCATAATAAATATCTACACACCCAATGACGGGGCTCCAAAATAGATAAAACAAACTCTGATGACACTGAAAAGAGAAATTGACAGTTCCACAATAATAGTAGGAGACTTCAACACACCACTCTCGGTAAAAGACAGAACATCTAGAAAGAAACTCAACAAAGATACAGAAGATCTGAAGGCCACAATCAGCCAACATGACCTCACAGACATATATAGAACACCCCACCAAACAGCTGCAAAGTACACATTCTTTTCCAACTCACATGGAATGTTCTCCAGAATAGACCACATCTTAGGCCACAGAGGAACCCTCAACAAAATCCAAAACATTGAGATAATACAAAGTATCTTCTCTGATCACAATGCCATCAAAGTAGAAATTAACAACAGGAATAGCTAGGGGAAAAAATCAGTTACATAGAAGCCGAATAGCACCTTGCTTAAAAACCACTGGGTAATATAAAAAATCAGAAACGAATAAAAAAAATTCCTAGAATCAAGCGAGAATGAAAACACATCATACCAAAACCTTTGGGACACAGCAAAAGGCAGTGCTCAGAGGTCAATTTATAGCAATAGATGCACACATCAAAAAAGAAGAAAGGGACAAAATCAAAACGTTAACTACACAACTCAAACAAACAGAGAACAGAAAAAGTAGCCCACAGCCACCAGAAGAAAGGAAATAATAAAGATCAAAGCAGAAATAAATGAAATAGAGAATAGAAAAATAATAGAAAGAATCGCTCAAACCAAAAGTTGGTTCTTTGAAAAGACCAACCAAATCAACAAACCACTGGCCAAACTGACAAAAGAAAAACAGGAGAGGATGCAAATAACCCAAATAAGAAATGAAATGGAGGACAATTACAATTGACCCAACTGAAATAAAAAGGATCATAACAGAGTACTATGAAAAACTATTTCAAGAAATTTGGAAACCTAGAGGAAATGGACAAATTTCTAGAAACACATTACCCACCAAAACTAACACAAGCTGATGCTGAAAATCTGAACAGAACCCATAACAAGAGAAGAGATTGAAAAGGTAACAAAAAAACTCCTCCCCCCACCCCCAAAAAAAAGCCCTGGCCAAGACAGCTTGACTGGCGAATTCTACCAAACATTCAGAGAAGAGCTTACACCAGTACCACTCAAACTATTTCAGAATATAGAAAGGGAAAGGATACTTATGAATTCATTCAATGAAGTCAGCATAACCCTGCTACCAAAACTAGGCAAAGACACCACATAAAAAGAAAATTATAGACCAATATCTCTCATGAATGTAGATGCAAAAATTCTCAAAAAATTCTAGCCAATAGAATTCAGCATCATATCAAAAAAATAATACACCATGACAAAGTAGGATTCATACCAGCTATGCAAGGATGCCTCAACATTAGAAAATCAATCAACATAATCCACTACATAAATAAAAGAAAATAAAAGAATCACATGATCATCTCAATGGATGCAGAAAAGGCATTTGACAAAGTCCAACACCCATTCCTGATATAAACTCTCAATAAAATAGATAGTGAAGGGAAATTTCTCAACATAATAAAGGGCATCTGTGCAAAACCAATGGCTAACATTCTTAATGGAGAGAGGCTGAAAACATTCCCCTTGAGAACAGGAGCAAGACAAAGATGCCCTTTATCACCACTTGTATTTAACATTGTGTTGGAAGTCATAGCTAGAGCAATAAGGCACAAAAAAGAAATAAATGGCATCCAAATTGGTAATGAAGAAGTAAAACTGTCCCTATTTGCAGATGATATGATACCATACATAGAAAACCCAAAAGACTCCACAAGAAAACTACTGGAACTAATAGAAAGATTCAGTAGAGTAACAGGATATAAGATAAGCATACAAAAATCCATTGGATTCCTATACACCAATAAAGAGAACAATGAAAAGGAAATCAGGAAAACAATACCATTTATAATAGCCCCTAAAAAAAATACTTGGGAATAAATCTAACCAGGGAGGTAAAAGACCTATACAAAGAAAACTACAAAACACTACTGCAAGAAACCAAAAGAGAGCTACATAAATGGAAAAACATACCATGCTTATGGATAGATAGACTCAACATTGTGAAAATGACAATTCTACCCAAAGCAATTTACTAATACAATGCAATCCCAATCCAAATACCAACAACATTCTTTAAAGAGATGGAAAAACTAATCATTACTTTTATATGGAAAGGGAAGAAGCCCCCAGTAAATAAAGCACTATTAAAGAAGAAGGATAAAGTAGGAGGACTTGCACTACCTGCACTACTTGCACTACTATACAGCTATAATAGTCAAAACAGCCTGGTACTGGTACAACGACAGATACATTGACCAATGGAACAGAATTGAGAACCCAGATGTAAATCCATCCACCTATGGTCACCTGATCTTTCACAACTGTCCAAATCCATCAAATGGGGAAAAGATAGTCTTTTTTACAAATGGTGCTGGCAAAACTGGAATTCCATCTGCAAAACAATGAAACAGGAACCATAGTTCACACCATACACAAAAACTAATTCAAAATGGATCAAAGACCTAAATATAATTCCAAAAACTATAAAAATCATAGAAGAAAAAATAGGATCAATGCTAGAAGCACTAATACATGGAATTAACAGGATACAAACCATAACTAACAACACACAAACTCCAGAAGATTAGCTAGATAACTGGGATCTTCTAAAAATTAAAAACTTATGCTCATCAAAAGACTTCACCAAAAGAGTAAAAAGAGAACCTACAGACTGGGAAAAATTGTTGGCTATTACAAACCCAACAAAGGTCTAATCTCTAAAATCTGCAGGAAAATCCAACACCTGTACAATAAAAAGACAAATAATCCCATTTAAAAATGGGCAAAGGAAATGAATAGATGTTTCACCAAAGAAGAAATTCAAGTGAATAACAGATACATGAGGAAATGCTCGCGATCACTAGTCATTAGAGAAATGCAAATCAAAGCCACAATGAGATACCATCTCACCCCAGCATTACTGGCACAAATCAAAAAACAAAAAATAACAAATGTTGGAGAGCCTGTTGGGAGATTGGAACTCTTATGCACTGCTGGTGGGAATGCAAAATGATACAACTGTTTTGGAAAATGATATGGCATTTCCTTAGAAAGCTAGAAATAGAAATACCATATGATCCAGGAATCCCACTCCTAGGAATATATCCTAGAGAAATAAGAGTCATTACACTAATAGACATGCACATCCATGTTCATTGCAGCATTGTTCACAATAGCAAAAAGATGGAAACAACCTACATGCTCATCAACAGATGAATGGATAAACAAACTGTGGTACATACATACAATGGAGTACTACACAATGATAAAGAACAGTGATGAATCTGTGAAGCATCTCACAACATGGATGAATCTGGAGGACAGTATGCTAAGTGAAATAAGTCAATCACAAAAGGACAACTATTGTGCGACACCACTATTATAAAAACTCATGAAAAGTTTTACATGCTAAAAGAAACAATCTTTGATGGAGGGGAAAGGTGGGATGGAAAAAAACACTAAATAGACAGTAGATAAGTGGTAACTGTGGTGAAGGGTAAGACAGTACACAATACTGGGGAAGCCAGCACAACTTGTACAAGGAAAGGTCATGGAAGCTTCATGGACACATCCAAACTCCCTGAGGGACTGAATTACTGGGCTGAGGGCTGTGGGGACCATGGTCTAGGGGAACATCTAGCTCAATTGGCATAACATAGTTTATAAAGAAATTTTTCTACATTCCTCTTTGGTGAGTAGCGTCTGGAGTCTTAAAAGCCTGTGAGCAGCCATCTAAGATACTCCACTGGTCTCACCACTTCGGGAGCAAGGGAGAATGAAGAAAACTAAAGATGCAAGGGAAAGTTTAGTCCAAAAGACTGATGAACCACAACTGCCACAGCCTCCACCAGACTGAGTCCAGTACAACTAGATGGTGCCCGGCTACCACCACTGACTGCTCTGTCAGGGATCACAACAGAGGGTCCCAGATGGAGCTGGAGAAAAATGTAGAACAAAATTCTAACTCACAAGAAAAGAAGGCCAGACTTGCTGGCCTGACAGAGACTGGAGAAGATGCCCCCTGGACACTCTTTTAGCTCAGTAATGAAGTCACTCCTGAGGTTTGTCCTTCGTCCAAAGATTGTTGGACAGGCCCATAAAACAAAATGAGACTAAAGGGGCATACTAGCCCAGGGTCAAGGACTAGAAGGCAGGAGGGGACAGGAACACTGGTAATAGGGAACCTGAGGTCGAGAAGGGAGAGTGTTGACATGTTGTGGGGTTGTTAATCAATGTCATAAAACAGTATGTGTACTAACTGTTTAATGAGAAGCTAGTTTGTTCTGTAAAACTTCATCTAAAGTGCAATAAAAAAAAGAAAAAGGAAGACCGAAGAATTTATTGAGCTACTATACAACCTAGCAGTTGCACTCCTGGGCATTTATCCTATGGAAATGAAGATTTATGCTTAAACAAACATCTATATATGAATATTTCTAGCAGCTTTATTCATAGTAGCCAAAACTGTGAACAATCCAGGTGTCTTTCATAAGGTGAGTAGTTAAGCAAACTGTAGTATACCCATACCAAAGAATACTTAAGCAGTAAAAAGGAATGGATTATTGATACACACAACAACCTGGATAAACCTCTAGAGAATTATGTTGAATGAAAAAAAGCTAATCTTTTTATTTTATGATTCCATTTATATAACAGTCTTGAAAAGACAAAATTGAAGGAGAGTTTAGTAGTGGCTAGGATTAACGTGAGGGTTGGAGTGGGTGGGAAGTGAGTATGGCTGTAAAAGGA
Organism: Dugong dugon; assembly: GCA_030035585.1. NCBI lineage: Eukaryota > Metazoa > Chordata > Mammalia > Sirenia > Dugongidae > Dugong > Dugong dugon. Next base: position 19,939,660 of record CM057474.1, on the reverse strand, counting down.
CAGTGTGACATATCCTGTGGTGATGGAAATGTTCAGTTTCATGACTGTATCAATGTCCCTATCCTGGTTGTGATACTGTACTATAGTTCAACAGAACATTACCATTGGGGAAACTGGGTAAAGTGTACACAGGATCTCTCTATATTATTTCTTACAACTACATGTGAATCCACACTTTTCTCAATATGAAAAGTTTATATTAAAAAAATCCTTTTCCCCCAAAAAAACGACATTGTACAATTTTAAACAAATTGGGTTTATGTTCTAGAACCTCAAATGATTAAACAAAATCAGGAAAACTTAGAATCATTGGAATAAATGCTAAAGAATTTTACATTTGTATAATTTTAACCAAGCCCTGGTAAATATTCATCAGACCAATTCATGGCAACCATCCTGCAATGCTTTTTTGTGTTATGGAAATTATGGGATATTAAAAAGTGTGCATTTGTCTTAATTCAAGGCAATGACTTAGAGTTCCCAACTCTCAATTTATTTTAAAGCCTGACCTCCAATCATTAGGTTAATAATTGACTGAATAATGATATCAAACAAATATAAAACAGCTCAGGTATAATCACCTGTTAAATATATGTAAGGGCTGCCTTAGGTAGATATCATTGTGTGCATGAGTTTGTGAGCACATAATTTGCGTTTTTATTTGATGTATAAAACTTTTATCAACACAATTCTCCATCCCTTTTAAAATAAGACATTTATTAAAAAATAAGTTATTCTACTTACCTAAATATATATAGAAATAAAAATTTAATTAAAGATAGCCAGTAGTATGAGACCTAATATTTAACAACTGAGCTAAGATAAAATATATATTACTTAGGTGATACACTGTAAGCTTTCTTCTTATCTTATGGCTTAGTTCTTAAAGTCACAGCACACAAGTCCTCAAAGGCGGCACATTAATACATTATGGAGTATCAATTCTTCCCTATCAAATTTTCACAGATAAGAAGATAGAGAACACCCAGTACTATTCAGAGTATGAAGAACTGGGTACTCTCCTGTCATGTTACTAGTTGTGTAACTTTTCCTGAGAGCAATTTTATAATATTGAATAAAATTAAGAATGCTTGAACATTTTTAGTAAACCCCATTTTAGTAATTTACGCTATATAATTTACATACAAGTTATATATACAAGGATGCTCACATCAGCATTGTTTATAATAACAAACAAAATGAAATCAGTCACATTAGTAATACAGATTCAGTTAAATAAATCATGAAATGTTTATATATAATTCATAGAACATTATGCATGCATAAAAACGATGTAGAGTGTACTGGTATAGAACAATATCATGTATATGTTCTAATACCTTATTTAATATAAATAGTTTAAAGTAATATAGATACAGATGAGTACATGCATAAAATGTTTTTCTGAAAAAAATTACAACAAATTACTTTGGGGGAAAAGACTGAAGAGTGGATGGAAGAAAGAAAAACTAGTAAGACCTACAAGTGGTCCAGAAGTATCATTCAATTTTTTTTTAACTTTTTTAATTGGGTAGGAAGCAATGATATGTAAACTATACAAAGAGTGTCACTTTATTTCAAGTTTTGGTTTTGCTTAGTCCAGAGAGAGAATACGTAGGGATTTAGTTCTGATAGACTATGTGGAAAAACAAAAACACATTTTTAATTGTGTGAAAATAAACAGAGAAAAGTCATCACAGCTGGGAATTCTCATAAAGAAACCAGGAGTAGAAAAGAAATAAAAATATAAGGCAAATAATTAAAGGTTCTAATGCCATTACCAGAAAAGTTAAAGAGCGAGAAGCTCTCTACAAAGAACTTTTTAGGAAGTTTAAATTAACACTTAACTCTAAAAACAAGAAGAACAAACCAGATTTAAAATAGTAAATAATGATAATAACTAAGTGCATAAATCTTTATTTAATTATTGTTTAATCTAGTATTTTGGATGTTGTTGTTAGGTGCCGTCAAGTCGGTACTGACTTACAGTGGCCCTATGTATGACAGAACAAAACACTGTCCAGTCCTGCACCATCCTCATAATCGTTGTCATACTTGAGCCTATTGTTGCAGCCACTGTGTCAGTCCATCTCGTTGAGGGTCTTCCTCTCTTTCACTGACCCTCTACTTTACCAAGCATGATGTCCTTTTCCAGGGACTGATCCCTTCTGATAACATGTCCAAAGTATGTGAGACTCGCCATCCTTGCTTCCACGGAGCATTCTGGTTGTACTTCTTCCAAGACAGATTTGTTCATTCTTTTGGCAGTCCCTGGTATATTCAATATTCTTTGCTAACACCACAATTCAAAGGCGTCAATTCTTCTTTGGTCAATGTTAATAAAATAAAAAGTTATAAACAGTAATGTAAGTTTGGTGTAATTTTTCCATGAAAAGTTGTATATGTGACTTTATGCAATTATTTCCTTTAGAAGTCCCTTCTCTTTTGTTTAGGAAAGCAAGATTAACTGCATCATGTGCTTAGAAAGCCTACTACTCACTTGTCCATTGGAAAAAACTGTCATAAACAAGGCATGTCACAATCATCGGCTAAATTAGAGATAGACAATCACCACCTGATTTCAGTGGGAATTAACCTTTTCAAACTGAAACGTTTGTTGAATTCTTAGCATGTGTCACAAACTTTTGTCTAATACGGTTCCCCTGATGCATATTCGGAAACTCTGGTGGCATAGTGGTTAAGAGCTATAGCTGCTAACCAAAAGGTTGGCAGTTTGAATCCACCGGGCACTCCTTGGAAATTATATGTGGCAGTTCTACTCTGTCCTCTAGGATCACTATGAGTCCAAATCGACTCAACAGCAGTGAGTTTGGTTTTTTTTGTTTGTTTGTTTGTTTGGATGTATAGTTAGGTTTTCCTTCCCCCTTCCTTTTACAGGAAAGCTAAAGAAAAAGCAATAGACACTATTTCTATTATATTCTTTCTTTTCTTTGTTTTATCTTTTCCCTCCTAAAAGCAAATGTATATAGCTTTTCCTTCTAAATTGTGCATTTTATTCATCATATTAGTTTTCTGTCCTCTGGCAGAATTCTGCAAATAAAGGGTAATGATGGTATTTATAGACATCCAGGTGAAAATGGAAGCTTGCCTAAAACATTTCTGCTCAACTTCCTGTTAAAATACCCAACAACGGGTTTGGTTTGTTGTTGTCATAACAGAGAAGACACACATGAGACACTCACCCAGATTATAGAAGAAAAAAATAAAACAACAAGAAACCTCTGAAAGAAGAAAACTGCTACACGGGACAGAGTACCACCACAGAAAGAACATGGGCACTAGGTACAGAAATGATCATCATAGCTACTCACAGAATTCATACCTATTTGAAGAATTTACAGGCAAAGAGAGATCTGAGCCCTCAGAAAAATGAATGGAAAAAGTACGCTCAGAATATAGCTAGGCTTGCCATTTAGTTCTGTTTTTCTTTTTTCCCAAAGAAAATATAGCTCATTTATTTCTTTAAAATTGATTTCATTTTCACAATTCACTGCATAGTAGAGAACAAAACATTTAACTAAATTTAATCCAACCTGGTGAAAAACCTAGTCTGATCTACTAAATTTAACAGTCTTTTTTTAGGTTTAACTCAGTTACTTTAGAACAGATTCTCTTCAGATTCCTTCTCTCCCCACCCCTCCATCTGCTACTGCATGATGATCTCTGGCTATATGAGAGGACATTCTCTGTTCTCATGGCTGAGAAGGGCTTTTGGAATCCATATTGTTTCCTGTCATTCCTTTGGGCTCCAGAGTGATAGCCTCTGTCTCCTTGGTTGCTTTTATCTTGGTGACAACGTGACTGAAGACGTTGTTGTTGTTAGTTGCCATCACGTTGGTTACGACTCACAGGGACACCATGTACAACAGAAGGAAACACTGCCTGGCCCTGTGCCATCCTCACAATCATTGCTCTTTGAGCCCATTGTTTTAGCCACTGTGTCAATCCATCTCATTGAGGGTCTTCCTCTTTTTCACTGACCCTCTGCTTTACCAAGCATGATGTCCTTCTCTAGGGACTGGTTCCCCCTGATAATATGTCCCAAGTATGTGAGATGAAATCTTGCCATCCTTGCTTCTAAGGAGCACTCTGGCTGTACTTCTTACAAGACAGACTCCATATGATACTTCATATCAGTGTCATAGGTTATTGAGAAAATAAAAATACTACATATCAAAAGTAGTGTAAGTGATCAAAACTGATTAAAAGTAAATTCATATTTATCAATTCTTTCATCATTAAAGAAGCAACAAATCGAGTACATGAATAGTGAATACAATCTAAGTGTCTAAAAAGTACCAAATATCTAAAAAATCATTGCCAGGAAAAGTAGGAGGAAGGTCATGATAAGGATGACACAGACAAGTGGATTAGAAAAAACATTTAAAGAGGTGAATACATCAAATTAATTGTTCCTTGAATACTCAACAATACTGACAAACTTCTGAGAAATTTAATTGCTAAAAATGGAGAAACAAGTCAAAGAACAGAAATGATAAATAAGAGAACTTTGTCTAAATTCAAAAGTCAGTTGTCATGAAGTTAATTCCGACTTATAGTGACCCAATGTGTGTCAGACTAGAACTGTGCTCTACAGAATTTTCAATGGCTAATTTTTTGGAAGTAGATTGAGTGCCCAGTGCCTCTGGGTGGACTCAAACCTCCAACCTTTCGGTTTGCAGCCAAGTGCATTAACCACTTGCACCACCCAGGGACTTCTTGTTTAAATTACCAAGCAATGATTGCTCAGTTGGTTGGTAATACTCAAAAATATCAAGGAATGGTCATTGGATAAAAATCTGTAATATCCCAACTCATTCAAGAGATAGGAAACTATCTAGATCAATAATCATGAAGGAAATGGAAACTGCTCCATGCGGTTTTTAATGGTTGATTTTTTCAAAACAGATTGCCAGGTCTTTCTTCCAAGGTACCCCTGGGCAGACTCAAACTTCTAACCTTTCAGTTAAAGTCAAGCATGCTAACCATTCGCACAACCTAGGGACTCCTTGAAGAGATAGGGACTAAGAATTTTCTAAAACTATGAAAAATCTCAACCCACAGATTCAAAAATCCCATCAACTGCAAAGCTAGATAAATAAAAAGAAAAGTACACCTAGACACGTTATATTAGATCCAAAAACAAACAGGAAGAGTAGCAGGAGAGAAAAAAAGACATTACTTTCAAAAAAGCAAAAACTTAGACAGTTGACTTCTCAAACTAAACAGTGAAGGCAGAAAGATACCTTCAAGGTGATGATATAAAATAACTGCAAATTAGGATTAGGTACCAATTAGATTATTCTCCAGAAGTGAGTCTGCAACACATGTAACAGACAAAGGGCTTCTATTCGGAAGATGAAGAGAACTCCTAGAATTCAACAAAAATAAGGTTAAATCAATTTAAAATGGGAAAGAGACTTAAGAGACACTTCACAATAAAGAATTTCCAAGTAACCATAAAATATTAGTAGTAATTCTGGAAAGGCAGATTAAAATCATAATGAGAGATCACTATATAGCCATAAAAAAAACTCTTTGCTCTTGAGTAGATTCTGACCTATGGCGACCTCATGTGTCAAAGAGAAGAACTTCTCCAGAGTTTTCTTGGATGTAATCTTTATAGAAGCAGATTGCCAGGCCTTTCTTCTTTGATGCCATTGGATGGGTTTGAACCACCAACCTTTAGGTTAGTAGTCAAGTGCAAACTGTTTGGGTCACCCAGGAACCTACACAGCCATGGAAGAAAAGAAATTGAAAATGATTGGCAATATCAAGTATTGGCTAGAATACAGAACAATTGGAACTCTTATTGCTGCTGGGAGTGCAATTGGTATTACCACTTTGATAAAGAATTTAGCATTATCTACTAAAGTTGAAGATACAACCAACTGATGATCTAATAGTGCTACCCTAGTTACATAATCAAGGGAATGCATGCCTATGTGCATTAACAGAGATGTAGTAGTCCCAAACTGGAAAAATAAAAAAGTTCAAAACACATAAATACAGTATGGCGTATGCATGCAATGGAACACAATACGGCAAAGATAATGAAAGCTCTACAACTACATGTGACAACGTGGATGAATGGAAAAAATGAACGGAAGAAACCATACACAAAATAATGTAAACAGTCCACGATTCCATGTGTGCTAAGTTCGTAATCAGCAAAACTAAACCACAGTATTTGGGATGCATACATAGGTGATAAACCTATTTAAGAACAAAGAAATGATTATGATAAAACCTGGGACAGTGGATATATATATGGGAGAAATAGAAATAGGCATAAATGAAAACAATATGGGAGTGCTCTAAGAAATTAAGATGCTTCCATAAAAAGCAATATTTTGTAGCCTTGTAGTGAAATGAGTTCCTTTATGTGGCCTTTGCCTTGGTTCTTTGGAAAAACAGCTTGGAAGATTATCTTTGCCCTAGTGTTCTACTCCAAAGGGTTTGTTACTTTTGTCCAGGTTGACTGACATTTCCTGGGCAAGTCATAAATAATTTGAGATTTGTGTGGCCCTGGGCTGCAGCCTGCCCTGTGCTTGGTATGCAACTTTCAGGGATTGGTCAATACACCCATGCAAAGAAGTGACTGTGGACTATGCAAATGAGGTGACTATAGCCTACTATGCAAATGAAGTGTCTGTGACCTACCAAGAGGGTATTGGTCAGTATGTGGCCCCTGCTGGAAAGGCCCATGTCTTGAAATTGACAAGGAGTTTTGTATATATGCAACCAGTCCTACAGAGGTTTTTCAGACAGAAAGAAGCAGAAAGAGAAGCAGCAGGAAGAAGCAGAAGGAAAAAGATGAGAAAAGAAGCAGAGAGAGAGAGGAGGCAAGGAACTTCCTAAAAGGGCTGTAATACTGGTCAAGGGCTGTAACACTGAGACAGTGAGAGGCCCAGAACAGGCCCAGCAGCAGAGCCAGTGGCAACAAGCCTGGAATGGGCCCTGCAGTAGAGTTGTTGTTGGCAGATGGCAGGGCCAAGAGGAGACCAGGCTTGAGGGGGCCGAGAGGGGACCAGTTGTGATGGGGTCGAGAGGAGCCTGTCTTCAGGGGGTGGGCGGAGAGGACGCCTGCAAGGCCTGAGAGGAGCTGAGAGCTGTTCCGCACTGAAAAAAGGGAGACTTTGCCTACATGCTTCCTGATCTTGATTCCTGTGCTGTAGCCTGTTGATCCTGATCTCAAGTTATACCCTGTTCCTTAATAAACCACTTAACTGTGTGTGCAGTTAGTTAGTTCTGTGAGATGTTGCAGAGAACTATAGAACTCAAACTGGGGAGAGAAGAGTGCTGAGTGGCAGGAGAGCGGCCAGTGTCAGAAATGGAGTGGTACAGCGGCGTATAGCAGCTTGGAGAATGTGGAACTCTGGGATATATTTGACCTCCACCTCATAGGAATTAGCTTTGTGCTGATTCTTATATTTGAAGTTATTTATACAAGCTTTGATAACTATGTTTTTAGATACTAATAGCATGATAAAGTGCTCATAAATTAAAAATGGTAACTAAAATGCAAAAATCAGAAGAATATACAGAGTATTATTTTTAATTATGTGAAAGATGTAGTTATGAATTACTTGGGTGTATGAGCATAAAACACCTAACACACATACATGGCTCAAAGAAAAGACTGGAAAAAAACATGCCAGATGTTTTGTTTCTGGGCATTGGGATTGCCATGGACTGTGTTTTTTTACTTTTTCTTCTATAGGTATCCACTTTTTCCTATTATTTTTCAATGTTTATATCTACAATGTATGTTGCTGATGAAAGCGGAAAGTTACATAGTTCATTTCACCATCTTCAAAAACATCTCAAATAGATGAAAATAATCCCTGGTTATGCAATTTGACATAAGAGAAACTATAACTTTTCTTGGTAATTTATCCCAAAGGTTAACATTTTTTATCTTATTTAGATCCTAAATTCCTCAACCTTTTCTTAAGTTGTACATATGTGTTAAGGTTATACTTAATATAGACCCCGGACAGTAATTTATCTGCCTACGCTTGGGCTTAATAATTATTGAGGCACTTGGTGAGTTTTTCTCTGTTAATGTTAATACATTTCAATAACATATAAAAGCAATAAGATTCCAGTTACTGCAAGTACCATTTTATTTTTTAAGCAACAAAGCATTGTAATTTGTCTCAGATGCAGCATTGATACAGCCTGGAAAGCAAATAGATTGGAAGCAGGTGGTCTTTATTGGTTTCGCCCCGTTTGAAGATAAAGCATTTTATTCAGTGTAGTGCACATATCAGTTTATGAGCAGACAGAGAATCCTACAGCTTCGTGTCTTTAGAGCTTGGAAGACAATTTCTGGTTTTAAAAACAAATTTTGTGAAAAATCCCAAAGAACTTCTTTAAATTAAATTGCAAATTTTAATCGTATAACTCTGCCTGAATATAGTTACAAATCCAAATAAGTAAAATAGGTCTAATTTTACACCGAAAAACTGTTAATGGGTAGCTGTTTATGTCTGTATCATTGTAACGGTTTCCCCAGCATAAAGTGCATTCAGCTTAATCCAAGAAACCACTTTATGTTATACTCATGGATGAGCCGAAAGGTTGTAATGTGCTCCAACCTCAGATGTACAAATAAAACTCAACCACCTTTAAAAGTAATCACTAAAATCAGTAACAAGCATGAATCTAATCATGCTTCTTAAATAAATATTTTACTTTCCACAAAACTGCATCTATAGAAAAACATAAGTATAAAAATAAAGAACGTGATTAAGAAAAGGAAAAAAATAGATATATCCTCCTGTTTTCCAACTATTTTCTCTTCCTTGAATCTAAACAGGTTGAGATACCTGACTGTCATTTCACTGAAGAAAAGTCAGGTCTTTCCACAATTAATTTTTTTAACTGACTGGGGAAAAATCATCCCACTCTTAAGGTTTTCCACTGAAATTATAAATTACCTCTCTTGGCTTTTCCTTTGTTAAAAACAAATCAAGTAAATAGTGGTGTAAGATTTTAAAGAACTGTCGTGTGGAAGAGAACTTAGAATGGATATATCGTTTAAGATCTGCTCACCCACCCTTGGGAGGGTCCAGAGGACACACCTTTCACCAAGAATGTGAGAGCCCTAGCATCCTTGAAGAGCTCTGTGGTCACTCTTCTCTGTAGGTCAGAAATTACAGTGGGAACTGATACCATAGAACTGGGATTTCTAAATGCAATGGGTTTAATGCGGTCCCAGAGTGGCAGACATCAAGTGTCAACACTTAATCACCAAGGACAAGGTGGACATGGTTACTGAAATGGACAGCAGAGCCAAAGCAATAATCAGAACAGTGTGACTTGCAGAGACCTAATTGCATCGGCTAACTGATAAAAGTGTCCCTAGGAAAGATATATTTTGACAGTCTACTAATTTCTTGATCTATATAAGCAAAAGAGGTCTAGTAAGTGGAAGTCAAACTTGAATCATCAAAAACTGAGAGTCATGGCCCCTCAATTTCCAGACTTGAGCCAGTTTACCCAGAACTTGAATGGAGGGAAGCCTGAGTACCCTTGAAGAAGGACCCTGATACACAGTCAAAGATTATGCTGTTGATCTTTATCCCAGCCTTCCCCAAAGGGACATACAGCAATTTACCAAGTTGACTATGCATGGGAGAATGGGAAAAGACCAGACTTTTTGGGAATTACTGAACAGTGGCTCTGAACTCATTCCTGGAGACCAAAAACATTGTTGTGGTCCATCTGTCAGAGTAAGAGATTATGGAGGTGAGGTAATCGATGGAGTTTTAGCTCAGGTCCATCTCGCAGTGGGCCCATGGGGTTCCTGAACCCATCCTGTAGTGATTTCCCAGTTTTGGAAAGTATCATTGGAATAGACATACTCAGATCCATCAGAATCCCCACAATGGTTTCTTGACCTATGGAGTGAGGGCTTTTTGTGGTAAGAAAGGTCAGATGGAAGCCACTAGAACTGCCTCTATATAGGAAAATAGTAAACCAAAAGCAATACCACATTCCTTGAGGAGTTTCAGAGATTAGTGCCACCATCAAGGACTTGAAGGATGCAGAGGTGGTGATTTCCACCACATCCCCCTTCGACTCACCTATTTGGCCAGTGCAGAAATATCTGGATCTTGGCAAACGACTATGAATTATTGTAAATTTAACCAGGTAGTGACACCAATTACAGCTTTGTTCCGGATGTGGTTTTATTGCTTGAGCAAATTAATACATTATCTGGTATGTGATATTGAGCTATTGATCAGGCAAACGCTTTTTTTCTCTATACCTGTTAATAAAGATCACCAGAGACAGTTTGCCATCATTACACTTTCACTCTCCTACCACAGGGATATATCAACTCTCCAGCCCTATGTCATAATTTAGTCTGCAGGGACCTTGATTGCCTTTCCATTCCACAAGACATCACACTGGTTCTTTACATTGGTAACATTATGAGGTTTTGACCTAGTGAACAGGAAGTAGCAATTACTCTAGGCATATCACTAAGACCTTTACATGTCAAAAAAACAGAAATAAATCTCACAAAAATTCAAGGGCTTTCTACCTCCAGTGACGTTTCCAGGAGTCTAATGATATGGGATATGTTGAGATATCGCTTTTATTTTTTTAATTTTATTGTGTTTCAGGTGCAAGTTTACAGCACAAATTACTTTTTCATACAAAAATGTATACACAGATCATTTTCGTGACATTGGTTGCAATCCCCACAATGTGTCAGTGCTCTCCGCCTTTCCTTTCTCACCCTGGCTTCCTTGTGTGCATTCGTCTGCTTTTCCTGTCCCTTTCTGCCTTCTTGTCTTTGCTTTCGGGCAAGTGTTGCCCACATCTGGTTTCATATACTTGATTGCACTAAAAAGTTTAAGTTCCTCACGTGTGTTATTGTTTGTTTCATAGGCCTGTCTAATCTTTGCCTGAAAGGTGCACTTCAAGAATGGCTTCAGTTCTGAGTTAGCAGGACATCTGGCAGCCATAGTCTCATGGCTTTCTCCAGTCTCTTATCAGACCAGTAAGTCTGGTCTTTTTTTGTGAATTTGAATTTATTCTACGTTTTTCTCCTGCTCTGCCTGGGACCCTCAATTGCGATCCCTGTCAGAGCGGTTGTTGGTGGTAGCCGAACACCATCTAGTTCTTTGGGGTTGGGCTGGTGGAAGCTGTGGTTCATGTGGTCCAACTAGTCCTTTGGACTAATGTTTTCCTTATGTCTTTGATTTTCTTCATTATCCTTTTCTCTGAACATGATGGGACAAATAGATGTGTCTTAGATGGCCACTTGCAAGCTTTTAAGACCTCAGATGCTACTCACCAAAGTAGGGTGTAGAACACTTTCTTCATGAACTATGTCATGCCAATTGACCTAGATGTCCCCTGAAACCATGGTCCCTGGCCCTCAGCCCCAGCACCTCAGTCCCTCAAGGTGTTTGGATGTGTCTGGGAAGCTTCTGTGACTTCGCCTTGGTCAAGTTGTGCTGCCATCCCCTATACTGTGTTTTGTCTTTCCCTTCACCAAGGTTAACTTGTCTACTATTTAGTTAGTGATTTCCCTTCCCCATTCCTCCCCTCACTCATAACCATCAAAGATTGTTTTTTTCTGTGTGTAAACCTTTTCTTGGGTGTTTGTAATGGTGATCTCATACAATATTTGTAGTTTTGTGATTGACTTATTGCACTCAGCATAATGTCCTCCAGATTTATCCATCTTGTGAGATGTTTCATTGATTCATCATTGTTCTGTATTATTGTGTAGTATCTCATTTTGTGCATGTACCATAATTTGTTTATCCATTCATCTGCTGATGGGCACTTAGGTTGCTTCTATCTTTTTGCTGTTGTAAATAATGCTGCAATGAACATGGGTAGGCATATGTCTATTCGTGTGACCGCTCTTGTTTCTCTAGGATATATTCCTAGGAGTAGGATTACTGGATTGTATGGTATTTCTATTTCTAGCATTTTAAGGAGATTCCATATTGTTTTCATAGTGGTTGTACCATTTAGCATCTCCACCAGCAGTGCAGAAGAGTTCCAATCACCCCACAACCTCTCCAACATTTGTTATTTTATGTTTTTTTGATTAGTGCCAGTAACATCGGGGTGAGATGGCATCTCATTGCAGTTTTGATTTGCATTTCTTTAATGGCTAATGGTCGTGAGCATTTCCTCGTGTATCTGTTACCCACCTGAATGTCTTCTTTGGTGAAGTGTCTGTTCATGTCCTTTGCCCATTTTTTAAATTGGATTATTGGTGTTTTTGCTGTTGAGGTGTTAGAGTATTCTATAGATTTTAGAGATCAGGTCCTTGCTGGATATGTCATAGCCAAACTTTTTTTCCCAGTCTATAGGTTCTCTTTTTACTCTTTTGGTGAAGTCTTTTAATGAGCATAAGTGATTAATTTTTAGAAGCTCCCAGTTATCTCATTTATCTTTTGTTGCTTGTGCATTGTTAGTTATGGCTTGTATTGTATTTATGTCATGTATTAGGGCCCCTAGCATAGTATCTGTTTTCTCTTCCAAGATCTTTATCACTTTAGGTTTTATATTTAGGTCTTTGATCCATTTTGAGTTAGTTTTCACGTATGGTGTGAGGTATGGGTCCTGTTTCACATTTTTACAAATGGACATCTAGTTTTGCCAGCACTGTTTGTTAAAAAACACTGTCTTTTTCCCATTTAATGGACTTTGGGCCTTGTCAAAGATCAGCTGACCATAGGTGGATGAATTTACACCTGGGTTCTTGATTCTGTTCCATTGGTCCATGTGTCTGTCATTGTAGCAGTACCAGACTATTTTGACTATCATGGCTGTAGAGTAGGTTCTGAGATCACGTAGTGTGAGGCGTCCTACTTTGTTCTTTTTCTTCAATAATGCTTTGCTTATCCGGGGCCTCTTTCCTTTCCATATAAAGTTGGTGGTTATTTTCCATCTTGTTAAAGAATGCTGTTAGTTTTTGGATCGACATTGCATTATATCTGTACATCACTTTGGGTAGGATTGACTTTTTCACAACGTTGAGTCTTCCTATCCATGAGCATGATATGTTTTTCCATTTATATAGGTTTCTTGCAATAGTGTTTTGTAGTTTTCTTTGTATAGGTCTTTTACCTCCATGGTTACATTTATTCCTAAATATTTTATCTTTTAGGGGCTATTATAAATGGTATTGTTTTCCTGATTTCCTTTTTGAAGTTCTTTTTGTTGGAGTATAGGAATCCAACTAATTTTTTATGGTAATCTTGTATCTTGCTACTCTGCTGAATCTATTAGTTCCAGTAGTTTTTTTCGTGGAATATTTGGGGTTCTCTGTGTATAGCATCATATCATCTGAGAATAGGAATAGTTTTACATCTTCCTTACTAATTTGAATGGGCTTTATTTCTTTTTCTTGCCGTATTGTTCTAACTAGGACTTCCAGCACAATGTTAAATAGGAGTGATGATAAAGGGCATCCTTGTCTTGTTCCCAGTCTCAGGGGAAGCGCTTTCAGCCTCTGTCCCTTGAGAATGGTGTTGGCTATTGGTTTTGTATAGATGCCCTTCATTATGTTAAGGAATTTCCCTTATATTCCTATTTTACTGATATATATATATAGTACTTTAGATGAAGGTTTACAGAACAAATAGTTTCTTGTTAAACTATCATAACTGTCATAAACTATCATAAACTGTCATAAAACAATATGTGTCGGTACACATATTGTTTTATGACATTGGTTAACAACCCCACGACATGTCAACACTCTCCCTTCTCAATCTTGGAGGACACTTTTTTTTTTTTTGGTAAAAATGTACAAAGCCAAAGTTTCACCATTTCAAAAGTTTCTACATGTACAATTCGGTGACATCGATTACATTCTTCCAGTTGTGCTGCTATTCTCACTATCCTTTTCCAAATTATTCCGTCACCATTGTCTTCAACTCACTGCCCCCTAGGCTTCCCATCAAACCTTTTGGGTTGCTGTTGTAAATTTGATCCCACATAGATAATTCTTTTTTTTTTTTTGTACCTTAGATGAAGGTTTTCAGAACAAATAGTTTCTCATTAAACAGTACACATATTGCCCTATGACAATGGTTAACAATCCCATGACATGTCAACACTGTCCCTTTTCAACCTTGGGTTCCCTATCACCAGCTTTCTTGTCCCCTCCTGCCTACTAGTCCTTGTCCCTGGACCGCTCTGCCTCTTTAGTCCCGTTTTGTTTTATGGGGCTCTCTCAGTACCAAATGTTTTAGGCTGGGTTCTCTAGAGAAGCAAAAGCACTGAAGCATATATATATATAACATATATATGTTATATATATATATATAGAGAGAGAGATACAGATACAAATATAGATACAGATATATACACACACACACACACACATACATATGTATATATAGAGAGATTTATATTAAGGAAATAGCTTGCGAGGTTGTAGAGACATGAAAGTCCCAAGTCAGGTTGCAGGCTTTTCCTTACTCACACAACTACAAGGCTGATGAGCCCAAGATTGGCAGGTCAGATGGCAGGCCTCTGGCTCACAGGCTGCAGAGGATGACAAATCCCAAGACTGGCAATTAAGACGACAGGTTGCTGGCTCAGAGGCTACGGAGGCTGACAAATCTCAAGTTGGCAGATAAGCTTCTAGCTCAAGTCCCAAGTACTAGAGGTCAGACGCGGGATCCAGAGAGAGCAAAAGTCAGTGAGCTTTGCCAAAAATGCACATATATTGAGTGTGGGCCACACCCCCAAGGAAAATCGCTTTCAATTGATTGGCTGCTTGTAGCAGATCTCATCAAGAACGTGATTACATCATTACATAGCTGTTAAACTACATCATAACTGCCAAACCCCTGAGAATCGTGGCCCAGCCAAGCTTGCACACAATCTTAACCATCACAGTAATATTTATCTATAAAATTTTATGCAGATTTTTTTCCAGTTCATCATTTGTCTCACTCATGATATATTCTGCCTGTCATAAGTCAGTTTAAAAAGAAGAAAACATTAATCAAATCATAACTATCTCCTTTTATCGTTTCTGGATTTAATTTTTTAAATTGTAATGTAACAACAAGACAATGCTCTAAATTTAGGGTATTAATTGCTCAAAATGTTCATTTCAGAACTGTTTGGTAGTTGTAAAATTTGGAAGCACGCTAAAGGACAATCAATGGGGAATGGGTAATTAAATTTTCGTGAAATATACACCATTAAAATAATTACCATGAAGCAACATGGGCAAAGAACGAAGGCATGGACAGAATAGTGTAATGGTTAAGAGTGACCCCTAAAGCCGGACTTTGGGCAATTTACTTAACTTGTCTGAACCTTAGTTACCTCATGTGTGAAATGGAGGTTTTAATAGTAGCTGAATTAGTTTCCTAGGGCTGTCAGCCATAACAAAATACTACAAATCAAGTGGCTTATAAGAACTGAAATTTATTGTTTTACAGTTCTGGAAGCTGGGAGTCTGAGATAAGAGTGTTAACCGTGTTGATTCCTTCTGAGGCTGTGAGGGAGAATATGCCCAATGCCTCACTCTCAGCTTCTGGTATCTCCAGGCATTCCTTGGTTTGCAGCTGCACAGTGGAATCACTAGGGAGGTACAGGGGCTGCAGACCACATCCCCTGACACTGTCAGAGGTGGTGACACCAAAATGACCCTACGGTCCGAGGCAACAGTGGTGGCAGTGGCAGGCAGGTGGGCCGGCACCACTGCAGGAAGGACCTCCAAGGCAGTGGCATCACTAGGGTTGGTATCACCCATGACCAGTGCGGTAATTCATCATCCTCCTCATCAACCACCAGTCACTAGGGTTGGTGTCACCCAGTGCAGTAACTTGTCATCACCCTTCCTCTCCCAGTCACCTACCAGTCAGGGTGCAGGCAGCTGGGTAGCGGCACTGGCCATTGGGCGAAGAGGAGGGTCTCCGTTTTGGCCAATGGGAGAGGAGGAGCTGTGGGGAGAGGTAAGGGTCGGGGCTGGGAGGGGCAGGGTCACGAAACGTCACTCAGCCTTGCATGGGGTAGATCTGGGGCCTGCTGCTCCATCCTCCAGGGGGCTTCAATGGCTGGCCCTGCCTACTCCGTAGGTGGGGGTGACAGCATGAGTTACTGCACTGGATGACACCAACCACAGTGATGCCACTGTATCCTTCCTCTGTCTTCGTCTCTGCACATCTTCTCTTTATAAGGATACGAGTCAGACTGGATTAGGAACCACACAACTCTAGTATGACATCATGTTAACCTAACTGATAGCATCTTCAAACACCCTATTTCCAAACAAAGTCCCATTTACAGATATGATAGGATTTCAACATTTCTTTTTGGAGGACACAATTCAATCTATAACAGTAACTATCTCACAGGGCTGTTGTGGTAAACAGAATAAAGCAAGTGAAGGATTTAGCCTAGCACCTGGCACATATTTCCACTCAATAGCATAAGGTATTCATGCTTGGAAAGATAAAAAGTGGAAAAAACTGAAATAACAATTGGCATTGTGTTAGAATAGCAGGTTAATTTTTCTTTTGTTTCCAAAATTGTCTGTAATGTTAAAGTACGTATGGGAAAGTTTCAAACTGGAGGCACTTATGTTAGAAGCCATCCTGCTCCTGCAGCTTTTGTAGCAAAGAAACTTCTTGAAAACCTTATACGTACCTGTGGAGCACCAAAACTCTTTACAGTGATTAAGGAACTCATTTTACTGGTCAAGTCACCCAAGAACTGTGTCAAGTTTTTCCCCTTTATCAAAGTCTACATTGTCCCTATCATCCTCAGTCTTCTGTTCTAGTAGAGAGAACAAAATGGAATAATAAAGAGCCAAATAACAAAGCTTTGTGAAGCTTTAGATTTATCCCGGTCTAAGGTCCTTCCTTTAGTTCTTTTAAATCTGAGGCCCACACCATGCAAATCTCACAAACTTACCCCTTATGAAATAATTACTGGGAGACCCATGGTCTTTCCTTATGTTGCCTGTACTGACCCTAGCATTGTTCATCCTGAATTACTGAAGTATTGCCAGTCTTTAATCAAATATTATAAGGAATATTACCTTAGTTATCCAGTGCTGCTGTAACAGGAATACTACAAGTGGATGGTTTCAACAAACAGTAATGTATTTTCTCACAGTTTAGGAGGCTAGAAGCCCAAATTCATGGTGCAAGCTCTAGGGGGAAGACTTTCTCTATCAGCTCTGGAGGAAGGTCCTTGTCTCTCCTGCTTCTGCTTCCTGGTTCCTTGGAGATCTCCATGTGTCTTGGAATCTATCTTACCCCATGTCTGCTCACTCATTTGCTTGTTTAATCTCTTTTATATCTTAAAAGAGATTGACTCAAGATATACCCTATACTAATCCTATCTCATTAACATAACAAAGACAACCCATTCCCAAATGGGATTATAACTGTAGGCATAGAGGTGAGGATTTATAACACATATTTTGGGAGGATATAATTCAATCCATAACAAACATCTTTCACAGGTTAGAGAAGGCTTTGCTGAACAGAAACTAAACTCCCCAAGTCTGCCTAACACTACCCCAGGAGAATATGTATATTAGACGAGATACCAAATAAAAGACTTATTAGAACCTCATTGGAAAGGACTATACTTAGTCCTCCTCACCAATCCATGTGCAGTCAAATTACAGGGAATAAAACCTTGGATCTATTTGTCACAGTTTAAAAAAAGGCTAAGACTACTCTTTGGACTAGCCAACTCACCGGTGAATTGAAGGTTACATTTAAACGCCCCTGTGGCCAGAAGCAGATGACATCTGAGGCAAATGGCTGACCCAAGACCCTGGACTAAGCCTGAAAATGCACCGCTTTATCTTTTTACCTTTGTTGCAGTCATGCCTCTACTAATGTTTTCCTAGATTGGGCAGATGCTTATGCTCACCATTTTAAAAGGTTTAATTGTTGGGTATGTGGTGTCCTTCCAACCTCAAGTCAGTCTGGCCTTCCCTGGTGGGTCTGTCTACTACAGTGATCTGACTGGATTGCTCTTGATCTATGAATGCAAGAACAACAGAGAAATAGCTCATTACTGCAGGAAATCACTATTACTAGAATTTCCCTTGATAAATGACCTCTTTTCAGATCTGAATGAAACCCAGGCCACAACTTAACATTTAGTCTTAATACAACCCTTACTTTACTAATAAAGCTGCCCAAGAAGAGCTAGCTAAAGAATCTTCCAAACCCGCAAACAGTATTCTTTATATTGTAGGTCCACGTCAACAATTGTGGGATGGATTCATATGGTTAACTCCCCAAGTGGGGAAGCTAATTCAGGTTGCTGCCCTTTGCTGGGAACAATCTAACTACACCCATGTGAATAACCCAGCCATCACCAGACCTATGGTATGGCTTCCAATGTCTGAATGTGCATCAATTATAACATTACAAACTACTGATTGGTTTGCCACTGACTAATTATGATGCTCAGGTATCTACTGGGTAGCCCCTAATGGCACCTTCAGCTATGTGAAACCAATCTTTGGCCCTGGCTTCCACCAGGCTGGATTGGAAGATGCACTCTGGGTCTGAACTGGACTCAAGGATGCATTTTAACTGAACTCCCTTCATCAGCCAGTGTACCTGTATTAAGAGCTTGCTGGTCTCCATAAGTGCTTCATTGGCTTGATCATTTAGTGGCAATATTCGCAGCTCAGATAGGACTTGAAGATGTTATGGCACATGTAGAAATATTAACCAAATATATATATGACAGCACCCAGGAGCTTCAAGAGATCGATACCAAAATAGCAATGATGAGAAAAGTAGTACTTCAAAATGGAATGGCCCTTGACAGTATCACTGCAACCCAAGGAGGTACTTGTGCCATAATAAAATCTGATTGCTGTGTCTATAGTCCTGACAATAGTGCTAATATTATACTCTATGTTAATCATATGCAACATGTAGTATCACACCTCAATGATCCTGTTACTTCCTTAACTGAGATTATAAGTAATTGGTTTTCCTCTTGGGGTAGAGGGTGGAAAAAATTGCTACTCTATTTTTGCATCTTTATAGTCCTCATTGTTTCTATTATGGTAGTTATAAAATGCTTTTTTGCTTTAGTTCAATGCATTTTATCCACGAAATGCTATACTTCAAAACTATTTGACCCTTCATGTAAAATTATACTAGTTTCACAGGTTTTCAGCAGTGATAATGTTGTTTAATCACCTCCCTTTTGTCTCCCTGGGTATGTTTCATCTTGACCTCTATCATTCTGTCCTGACTGGGAAATGTTTCTTGAGGTCTTTTCCATTAAGATGTGCCCCATAAAATCCTCTTACCCTGAAGATAATGCCTGTTAGCTCTGCAAGGTGAAGAAAATAATTTTTATTAACCAAAGCTCTAGAAGAAACAGACAATGTCCTTGCAGAAGAAAAGCTACTTCATTATGAATGATCAGTGCCCCCTAGCACAGACTTGATCAAAAGGGGTGAAATGTAAAAATTAGAGGCACTCATGTCAGATGTAAGAATGATGAGGCCAACATGCATTTCCAGGAAACAAATGGTCAGGATGTCAACCATTTTGTTCAGGGGAAGAATGTGTCAAGATGTAAATGATTTGTTCCCAGGGAAAAATGTGTTCAGGCCTGCAATCATGCATAACTGAATCGGCTGTCATCACTCACCTAGATGGTAACTCACTCCCTAGTCAAGTGGCTGACCTTTACACTTTAAAGGACTTCGAGCTGAAACTGATCTTATCTATAACCAATCATTAACCCCCACATTTCATTTGTTCTGTATGTACATAGACACTTCTCTCTGCTTTGAATTTTTTACGTAGCACTGCCCAGCTTGAGCTGTATTATTCCTCAATAAAACTCCTTTTCTTTCACTCCTAACAGAGTACGAGATTTTCTCTTTGACAAATTTTATTTCAATACAAATTTAAAATAAATAAGTACATCTATATGTTTGACTCCTAAGGGAGTATGGACCTAAAACACTGAGGTTACCTTTAGAAGAGCAGTTGGATTAATTCAGAGAGGATAGAATAATGATTGTGGTGACAGAGGAGTGAGTTATGAGAAATAATTGAAGATGAAGATTAGGTCTGATGTTGCTAAGTAATGGCTGAGGGGGTACTAATAATTGACTACAAAAATCTGACAGGAGAAATACTGAACAGGTAGGAAGAACTATTTAATCAGGTTTAGGTCAGGATAGCTGGAAGAGTAAAAGAAAAATTTATCCTGAATGGGAGAGAAAATTTTCTGACAGTAAAAATTCTGACAAGAGACATCTTCCAGGAAAAGTGATGAAAGCTCATCCCTAGCGATATTTAAAACAAGGTTGGAGAGAAACCAAGAGAGTATATACAACAGAGAACCAAAGTACTTTGATTCAGTGCTAGCTTCCATCTCTGATTTTAAAACAGCCTTGGAAAAAAATAGGTCACTCAGTCATGGTGGATGATTAAAAGGTGGCTCAGGCAACCATGTGTTTGAGCAGTTCTGAGGTGTCTTGCTTCAACGCTAGACACAAAACTCACCTGAGGACAATCTTTGTGCCTGTAACATAACCTGTTGTGTGTGGCTGGGATTACTACAAAGACATGATATATGTCATAGTGGTGATGGTGGGGGGGGGGGGGTGGAGTCAACAGATTACATGTTGCTAAATCAAAATTTGGATACCAACCAGCTCCTGAATCACAGAACACTACAACTCAAAGAGAAATGATCTAACCACTTCTTCTGAAGATGATAATTAACTTTACTTATTGGGTATGTTAACCCTTGGCTGGTAACCAAAAAGTTGGCAGTTCGAGTCCACCCAGAGTCGTTTAATAAGAAAGGTCTAGTGATCTATTTCTGAAAAGTCAGCCACTGAAAACCCTATGGAGCACAGCTCTACTCTGACACACAAAGCATCGCCATGAGTCAGAATCTACTCGAAGACAACTGATTTTTTGGTGCCATGTACCAAACATGGCATTAGGTGTTTTATCTATATAATCTTACTTAATTCTCAACCTTAAGGATAGCTATTATTATGCAGAATTTAAAAACGAGGAAACTGAAGCTTACAGAGATTAAGTCCTGTCCCAAGATTACAAGGCTAGTAAAAGGTGGAATCAGGATTCCAGTCCAGGTGTATGTGTTTATCAAGCCCATGCTCCTTCCATTCACACACTACAATCTAAATAGACAAGAATGGGAGTGACTTCTGCAAGATCAGTCAACTTTCAGAGTCAAGTCTATAACTTGGAATCTTTATTTTTAGTCTCTGTCCTTAAGCAAAATGAGTTTTCGTCCTTTGTGCTTCTTCTTGGGTGCCTGCTCCAGCTCCCTTACCCTCGCTTCCTTGTGGTAAGGGGCAGAAGAAGAAAGAAAACTATATTGTTTTATGATTTAAACTGGGAATGTTGTTGTTAGCTGCCGTTGAGTCTATTGCGATTCATGGTGACCCCTTGTGTGCAGAGAAGAACTTTTCCATAGGGTTTTCAAGGCTGTGGTCTTCTGGAAGCAAATTGCCATGCTTGTCTTCAGCGGTATCTCTGGGTGAGTGGGAACCACCAAGCCTCTGGTTAGTAAGTGCAGTGCTTAACCATTTGTGTCACCCAGGGACTCCTAATCTGGAAATAGGAGGAAGGAATATGCATATGTAAATTTATTCTTTTGATTCTTTAGGTTATTTTATTCACTTCCAGAATTCACCATACTATTCAACTGATTTGTTTTATCTTCCACTTTTTAAAATTCTCTGAATCAGAAAATGAGCTTAGTTCATCAATAATAAAGTAAGACTTATTGTACATGTAGCTCACATATGTATTTTGCAGTCTCAGAATCTAAAATAAGTTGAACAATTAAAGTAGGAATAAAATGTGTCTGTAAGATGCTTCACTTTTCATTTCCTTACTTATGTTTGTGCTATTGCTTCATTACTTCTTATAAAACAAAGAGAATCTGTAAGAACATAAAATTTATAGCATTAAATTTATAAGCTATGAAATTATTAATACCATTATTTACTTCTGCTTTAATTTTTCTCTTAATAAGTCACGTTCTTTCTGATGCACATTCTTCAATCTCATAAGGTTAGTTAATAACTTTGAGCAATCAGGAGCTAAACAAACAGCAAGAAGAATGAAGATTTCTATCACCTAGAAACTTTCAGGCTATCCTCAACTCACTCAGAACTTGTCACCACATATAGTCTACCTTTCTTTTTTGTACCATCTTCCTATATATGAAGTTAATTATGTCTGGAAGAGGAAATCTGTAGGCTATATTGACTGCGGGCATTCATTCCTTCCTCCAAACCCTAAGAAAGATATTGAATAAAGCTAACAATTGTGAAACCATTTAGTTTCTAGTAGTATTGAATGTGTTGAAAGAGGAAATGGAAGGAGCTGGGGGGAATGGGAGTTGGGGAATTACTGCTTTTATCCTCTTTATGCTGCTATATTATTTGGCTCACAGCTGGAGACACACGGAAATTGGCTTGTGGATGGGGTGCGTGAAAAAAGATTGCCTGCTAGAAAAAACAGTTTTTATTATTCAAAGTGATGTTTCTTCTCTGCAGTGCTGAAGTCGGAGGTACCCAGGACTCAGTGGCCCCTAACAGGATTGGCCACTGGAAGAAACCAGGGAGGGAGGCTTACAGATGAGCCTTATCTAGAGGAACTGAATGTGATACAGACCTAAATACTTAAAATTAGAATCAGGTAAGAGCAGGGTTTGTGTCTTTTGTTGTTGTTGTTTCTGGCAGCGTTTTACAACTTTTAAATGTGCACCCAGAAATGGGCACACAGAGCAACAACCCACACATGAAAGGTGTTTGGAGGCCAGAGAACTGCGTTTTCTGCTCTGAGGCTCTGGACAGATGGGCAGGAGACGCCAAACTCAAAATGGAGTCTGAGCTGTTGAGTACTAGACTCAATGGCTTTCTTTCCCATTTTTCTCATTAGTTGCAAAAGGGATGGGAAGGTTACCTTTCCTTTGACAAGATGAAAATAAAAAGCAAGTAATTTCCTCACGTTTATTGACCTATTTCATTATTTTGTTACTCTGTAGTCCAATGTAAAACCTAGTAATCAACTGACATATATAGCCAAAAATATTATATGTTATATTCTTAAGCCCAACAACACTAAATTTTCATAATTCACTCCGTGTATCTACGGTTTCCATAAGCATCCTCCCCATATCTTCTGCTCTAACAATGAAGTTGACTAAATTGTGACTATTATACCCTTTTGATAACATGCTTATTGGCTAACATTTTGTTTCAATACAGTAATCAGAATAAATCAAATTTAAGTTGTACCTTAAAACTCTTTAGTAGTCTGCAAAATAGAGTTTAGATCGGTAATTTTTTGCAATTATGTTGAATTTAAGAGACACAAACAAATGAGAAATATCAGTTTATCTAATTCATCCCTTAACTGTTCCTTTCCATTAATTTTCAAATCCTTTGTATGTTTGACAGTGTTTTACTGGTAACCAATTGCTTAACAAGTGAATTGTCAGAATAATATGTAATGTAAAACTGTGCCCAGTCTACCATCCACATGCAAATCCATTACTCTAGTTATCTTGTGAGATAGTGCTATTTTAGGTTAAAAAAATTTTCCAACCTTTGAAGACAGAAATATTGGAGAAGTGGGAAGAGAATTTCAAACTTGCATTCTGAGTTCTCGATTCCTAATTAGCCTATAAGGTGATAAAATTTACAACATAACAACACTTCTTTTTTCATAGAACTGGTGATTCTACTATTAACTGGTAAGAAAACTGAGCCCACAGAGAAATTACTTGGCCAAAAAATTGACTAGGAAAGAGTCTGGAGGAATATTTTCTGTCTAGTGATTTTTTAAAACCTCACAGTGCAGCTTCTAGGATTCAAATAGATGCTAGAACTAAAACTTACTTCATTTTAGATGCATTTTTACCATTTTCCCAAAATCTGTTAATTAATTTGAACTACTTTGAGTTTTTCCGTTGTCTTCTTGTTGCTGGCCAACTCTAAAAGGAATTGCTGAGTGCTTGGCAATGGGACAAAGATAGTACAGAAGGAGCTCTGGAAAACTGACATGGAAGACCTCTAAACTTGGGGCATCCAAGGACTGACTGCATTCACCAGGAATGTATCAGTGAACAAAGCAATTACATTTAAGAGTTTCTAAGGATTGCTTCTAAGCTTTTGTACAGAAAGGAAAAAAAAAAATCTAACTTAACTCCATTCTGTTAATTCCAATTTTCATCCTAGTAAAAACAAAAATATTTGGTCACATTCAGAGCTGCAACTTGCTTGACCACTTCCACTCTGGCCCAGATACTGGCTGGCTGGAGGTGAAGGTGAAGGGAAGGTCACAGAAGTGGGCCCCATGCAGATGAACTCACATGAGCAGCTCTTTTGTAAGGGCAAGTTGTGCCCATCTAATTGTGAAACAAAGAACCTCTTTCCAAATGTTGTTTGTGGAGAAGTGTTGGACTGTGAAAATATCTGATGTGACTCAGTTCTCTTCCGCTGAGAGTTGAATGCTCTGCAAAGGGGGCCAGGAAAATGCCCTGTGGCCAGACCAACATAACAAGGGCCACTGTGAAGTGCTGGCTTCACAAGAATAATTTGTTCTAGAGAAAGCTGGATTTTCATCACTGTCTCTGTCAACAAAGTTTTAGGTAAAGTTCTCCTAATCCCCATGTTGGTATGTTTACAATGGTCACTCTGCAATAAACAATCCTATTAACAAATACTTGCCCCATATCTATTCACACACTGGTAATCCTTCTCCCATTTCATCTTTTCCTCAGACTTTATAAAGGAAGATAAAAGGATATGTTGACACAAACCAAACCCATATTGAGGAATTAATCATATATAATGTGTTAAACTTTTAATGTGAGAATGTACACGTAATGGTGCAAATGGTTAACATACTCAGCTGCTAACTGAAAGGTTGGTAGTTTGAGTCCACCCAGAGGCCACTCAGAAAAAGGCTTGGTTATCTAGTTCCGAAAAAATCAGCCATTGAAAACCCTGTGGAGCACAGTTCTACTCTGACACACGTGGGATTGCCATGAGTCAGAGCTGACATTATGGCAACTGGTTTTTTGATTTAACAACTACAAATAATAATGTGATTGTTATTAATTGCTGTCAAGTTGACTCTAACTCCTGGTGACCTTAAGTATAACAGAAGGAAATATTGCCCAGTCTTGTGCCATCTTCATAAGCTTTGAGTCCATTGTTGTGACTATTGTGCCAATCTATCTCGTTGAGGGTTTCCCTCATTGTCGATGACCCTCTACTTTACCAAATGTGATTCATTTTCTAGTGATTGGTCTTTCCTGATGACGTCTCTAAAGTAAGCAAGCCGAAGTCTCACCATCCTCCTTGTAAGGGGCATTCTGGCTGTATTCCTTCTAAGACTGATTTGTTTGTTCTTTTGGCAGTCCACAGTAATTATTATTCTTCACCAACACCACACTTCAAATGTATCAGTTCTTCTTCTTTCTTCCTTTTTCATTATCCATATCATTTACATGCATATGAGGTCATAAACAAACAAACAAACAAAAAAACATGGCTTGGGGCTGACAAATAATAATAGCTAGCATTCATCTGACATTGTTATTGTTAGGTGCAACTGAGTCCATGCCATCTCATAGTGACCCCATGTGACAGAGTAGAATTACCATAGGGTTTTCTTGCTTGAATCTTTACAGGTACAGATCACCAGGTCTTTTTTCCCACTGAGCACTGGGTAGGTTTGAACTGCCAACATTTTGGTTAGCAGCAGAGCACTTAACCATTGCACCACCAGAGCTCCTTAGCATTTCCTTGGGCTTTACTATTTGCTAGGCACTATGTAAGATTCTTACATTCATTATTTCATTTAATCCTCACAAATCTATGAAGTTCATAGGTACTAAAATTATCCATAATTTATATATAAAGAAACTGAAGTTTAGACCGGGTAGTTAAGTTACAGAAGATCACATGGCTTGTGAGTAGCAAAAGCAAGGCTTGAACACAGATTATAACTCATGCGTTTGAACATTAAATGATACAGCCACAGAATGGTTCTCAGTAATTCTGTTTGTTCCTCACTAGAGATTAAGAGTTGATAAAACCTCTATCCAGGAGGCCCTGGAGTGCTTATCTCTGCCCTGGTTCTGTAAAGAAGCTCACATTTTAATTATTCATTAAAAAAATGTTTACTTAACACCTAATTTATACAGCGTACTGCTCTAGATGCTGGATGATGAACAATAAAGACACATTACCTATCCTAATGGAGCTTATATTGCAGTGGGAGTATAGAAAATCAACAAATAAACTTTATTTAAATTCCAGGTACTAATAAATGTTATGAAGACAAATAAAGCAGGGTGAAGAGACAGAGCAATGGGATGGAGAGAGTGGCAGAGGCGAGTCCCTGTAGGGTGATCTGTGGCCTTTCTGAGGAGAGATTGCTTCACCTGAATCAACGAGGGAGCAATCACCATCAGTACCTAGAGGAAGAGAGTTTCGAGCACATGAAACATCAAGGATAAAACCCTGAGGTAGGAACAACCTTGACAGTGGGAAGAATCGGCCGGAAACAGAAGGAGGAAGGGGAAAGTGCTGGAGAAGTTAGGGCCAGATCAAGAACATAAAGATCTTGGAAAAGATTTCTGGGTGTTGTTCATACTGTGATGTGAATCCATTGGAGTTTTCTGGGCAAAGAAATGGCATAAGCTCACTTATTTATTTGTTTTTTTTTAAAGCTCTCTGGCTGCTCTGGTGGCACAGTGGTTAACAGTTTGGCTACTAACCAAAAAGATCAGCAGTTGGAATCCACCAGCTGCTCCTTGGAAACCCTGTGGGGCAGTTCTACTCTGTCCTATCAGGTCACTATGAGCCAGAAACAACTCGACAGTAATGAGTTTGGTTTTGAGCTACTGGGTGGTGGAAAGGACCATTGCTTGGTTCTGTTATTGTTTCACCCAGGTCTACTCTGGCCTGGTCACTGCATCTGGTCAGAAATGTAACTGCTCAGAGTTTCCAACCTTTGGCTTTGATTGTTCAAAGTACAACCTACATTTACTATAGACCTTGTCTTAAGTTTCCTCGGTCTGCCACAGCAAAGTGCCGCAAAGTGGGAGGCTGTAAAGAACAGACATTTGCATGTCTCACAGTTCTCAAGGGTATTTAGTCCAAATTCAGTGTGTCAACAGAGCCTTGTTCTCTCTATCCATTCTAGGGGAAGATTTCTACTTGTGTTTTCCAGGGTAGCCCCAGGCATTGCTTGACATTCCTTGGTATTTAGATGCATCTTCTTCATATGATGTCTGTCTTCCCACTGTGTGACTCTGTCTTCATATCTGTTCTCCCTTTTTATAAGACATCATTCAGAAGGGATTAGGATTCACCCTACTCTGCTATGATCTCATTAACTTAACTGATAACACCTTCGAAGAAAATCCCTCTTTCCAAACAAGGTCACCTTCACAGGTACAGGGGCTATGACTTCAACATATCCTTTAGGGAAACACAGTTCAATCCATCACAGACCTGCCCTGCCTAATACAGTATCCACTAGACACACGTGGCTACTGAGCACTTGAAATACGGCTAGTTTGAAATGAGATGTGCTGTAACTGTAAAACACACACCAGATTTTGAAACCTTAGTCCAAAAGAAAGAAGGAATTCAAATATCTCATTAATAATTTTTATATTGATTGCATGTTGAGATAATAATATTTTGGATATGCTGCGTTAAACTAAATCTATTGTCAGAATTAATTCCATCTGTTTCTTTTTACTTTTTAAACTGGCTCTTAGAAAGTGAAAAATTACTTCTGTTGCTTGCATTTGTGGCTTGCTTTATATGACTATTGGCAGTGGTGCTGTAGAGTCTTCACAAACTTGTAGAGAAACCTGGAAAAAAGAATTATCTTAAGAATTTCTTAAGTGTTGTCATGGAGAAGAAAGGAAAGCAGGTTGTTGCTAACTATAAAAACCCCAACAAAAGAACTATGCCCTACAACCAGCTGAGAATGCCCCAGAAATAACACTTCTGTTAGAAGAGTAAATGATTTTATGGCCAAATAAAGCATTTGCTACAGTGGATTGTTCACCAAGGAGGATTCACTGAAATTGAATCAGCAGTTCATTCACTGCCGGGCGGTGGAGGAGTCTGATGGGAAACAGGAGCCGTTTGCTCAGTGCCAGCCTAGCGAAGACTAAAAATGAGTGTCAAGTAATCAGGAGAGCGAAACAGTGATTTTTCTGTATAATGTTTATTAACGTTTCTAAGCAAGACATAATGCTATAACAGAAATATTGTGCGGAAAGGATTTTTTTAAAAGTCACAAATCTCGTTATTAAAAAACACATGGAAGCTGAACCGAAACACGACAGACAGCAGGTTTGGCAGCGTTTGAAGAGCTGGGCACATCTTCATGTGCCATTGGGCTCCGTTCTGATGTGTGTGGACAGGCAAAATACAGAGACTGAGGGTTGGGCTGGAATCTGACCCAAAAATGCAGTGGCTTGCAAATCCTCCTGTAAGAGTTGCCATGTGCTCAGTCAGTGACATCCTGCTCATGCAAAAATCATATTCCATTTCTTTGTTTCAAAATCAATACAGCTATGTTTGGGCTCTTTTACCAATAGTGACGAAAGCATGTGATGAGCCATTCACACTCTCATTTGATAGAAGACAGCACAGTCATCTTGAAGAGAAGTAGAAAAGGCCCAGTGGAGAGCGAGCACTTGGGAAATTCACATTAATTTATTATTGTTTACGGCAGGACCATTTCAGGCCAGTGGGATGCTTTGGAGACACAAGACTTCTGAAAGATTGCATATCTTTGTGCCTGTGTGTTTAAAAAATTTCTGTGTAGCCACTTCTTTCAGAATTGTATCTATCTTTCCAAAATAAACAACAGTCTCCATGACTAAAATTCACTTTGCCCATCTTGGAGCTGCTTTCCTTGCTACAACCGTGAGTATTGTCCTGTGAGTGCTTTTTTGTGAATTCCAGGAGCAGACAGAGCCAGATTCAATGAAGATGTCTGCATTCTTTCACCTGTTCCTCCTCCCCTGTATATGCACGCACATGTATGTGTGTGTAGCTGGGGGGTTGTATGAACAGTTAATGCACGAGGTTTCTAAACAAAAGGGTGGAAGTTGGACTCCACCCAGAGGCACCTGATCTACTTCCAAAAAATCAGCCATCAGCCATTAAAAACCCTATGGAGCAGAGTTCTACTCCGATACACATGGGGTTGTCATGAATCAGAATAGACTGTTTTATTTATACATAAATAAATATATATATTATATATATACATACATACACACACATGCACATATATACATATATGAAACCCAAAAACCAAACCCATTGCTGGCAAGTCTATTCTGACTCATAGTGACCCTATAGGACAGAGTAGAACTGCCCCATATGGTTTCCAAGGAGCGGCTGGTGAGTTCGAACTGCTGACCTTTTGGTTAGCAGCCATAGCTCGCCGTAGCTCTTAAACACTGTGCCACCAGGGCCCCAATGTACATACATACATACATACATATATATATATTGAGCCGTGGTGGTCCACTGGTTAAGTGCTCAGCGGCTAACTGAAAGGTTGCCGGTTTGAACACACCCAGGCGCTCCAAGGGAGAAAGACCTAGTGATCTGCTTCCATAAAGATTAGAGCCTAGAAAACCCTATGGGACAGTTCTACTCTGTCATATAGGGTCACTGTGAGTTGAAATTAACTTGACAGCACCTAACAACAGCATATGTGTGTGTGTGTGTGTGTATACACACATATATACACACACGTAAATACATATATATATGCACACATATATACATATATATGTACACGTATATGTTATTGTAAGGTGCCATTGAGTAGGTTCCGACTCATAGTGACCCTATGCAAAATAGAACAAAACACCGTCCGGTCCTGCTCCATCCTCATAATTGTTGCTATGTTTGAGCCCATTGTTGCAGCCACTGTGTCAGCCCATCTTTTTTGCTGGCGCTTTACTTTACCAAGCATGATATCCTTTTCCAGAGACTGCTCCCTCCTGATAACATGTCTAAACTACATGAGTGAGATGAAGTCTCACCGTCTCCTCTTATAAAGAGCATTCTGTCTGTACTTTTTCCAAGACAGATTTGTTTGTTCTTCTTGCAGTCCATGGTATATTCAATATTCTTGGCCAACACCATAATTCAGAGGCATCAATACTTCGGTATGTACACACACACACACAGAGTAAAACCTGTGAAAGCCAGCAACTGTGTAAGGTGGAAACCTGTCAGAGAAGGAAAATTTAAATATTTTTCACTAAAAGGAGCAATAGAAAAATGGTAAGACTACACCCTGTCAAAAGTGGGAAACTTTCAAGACCCAGAAAAAAAAGGCAGTCCTGTCAAGTTCCAGCTCTCACAGGTTTCTCTCTCTTTCTCTCTCTCTGTATATATATATATACACACACGCATACACGCACATATATAATGCATATATAAAACATTATAAACAAAAAGCTTTACTACAATTATCTCAAGAAACTAAATTCCTCTAAGCAGTTTATTATTTAGACATGACAGGACATAAAGGAGAACAATAATAGATGGTAACACAGCTTGCCTGTGATCAGATGACACTTGACACCAGAGAGGGCTAGAATGTAATAATCTGAATTTAGGCCAAGCTCTGATGACTAAATTTCATGCTAGATGTATGTCCCAGAACATTTATGTTCCAGAATAAGATATCTTAACCATCTGGACTATGTGCAATTTCCCCACACACACCTTTTCCTTAAGGAAAGCGTTAGACTCGTGAGCCTTACTCTTCACAGCAACTGGGGTCTGAGGGCAGGAACTGCTGCTGAAAGTCAGCCGCCCTCTGTGTGGCCGTGATGATGAACATGTCTCTTATACAGCCTGTTCCAGGGAATCACAAGCCAAGACAGTCTGGGTCCCAGTGTCACGCAGCTGCTTACTGACAGGGATGTGATGTCTCTTCACCAGGATGGGGGGGGGGGGGGGGCCCGTGGGCAGCAAAGCACACACACAGACACACACACACACGCACACACAAAGAACCAAATCCTTTGCCATCAAGTTGATTCTAACTCATGGTGATCTCTTGTGTTACACAGGAAAACTGCTCCATAGGGTTTTCTTGACTGTATTTTTTTTTTTATAATTTATTTTGTTGTTGAGAATATATATATATATATAGCAGAACATACACCAATTCAATAGTTTCTATATGTACAGCTCAGTGACACTGATTACATTCTTTGAGTTGTGCAACCATTCTCACCCTCCTTTTCTGAGTTGTTCATCCCCATTAACGTAAACTCACTGCTCCCTAAGGTTCCCATCTAATCTGTCAAGTTGCTGTTGTCACTTTGATCCCCTATAGACAGTTCTTAAAAGAGCACAATGTTCAAGTGAGACATTCTTTACTAGTTAAGCTAAACTATTGTTTGGTTTTAAGATGATTCAGGGGATATTAACTATAATATCCTAATTATTAGACACTGCTTTAAAATTGTTTTTAATTAGTCAGTTTTTTAAATTCTCACACAATTAATATTGTCTGTAGAATGTGGATTGAATTAGAAGTGGAAACCAGGGACTTTGGTTTTACATCTTGTCCAGGATCAAACATACTTGCTCTTTTCTGCTAGTACTATTTTTTTTTTTTTAATTATGTAACTTATCTTTTTTTTTTTTTATTGTGCTTTAAGTGAAAGTTTACAGTTCAAGTCAGTTTTTTATACAAATATTTATACACACATTGTTAAGTGACCCTAGTTGCTTCCCTATAATGTGACAGCACACTCCGCCTTTCTGCCTGGGTTTCCCACGTCCATTCAGCCAGCTCCTGACCCTCTCTGCATTCTGATTTCGCCTTCGGACAGGAGCTGCCCGTTTAGTCTCATGCATCTACTTGAGCTAAGAAGCGCTCTCTTCACGAGTATCATTTTATATTTTATAGTCCAGTCTAATCTATGTCTGAAGATTTGGCTTTGGGAATGGTTTCAGTTCAAGGCTAATGGATAGTCTGGGGGCCATGTCTAGCGGGGTGCCTCCAGTCTCAGTCAGACCACTAAGTCTGGTCTTTTTACTAGAATTTGAGTTTGGCACCCCACTTTTCTCCTGCTCCATCAGAGACTCTCTGTTGTGTTCCCTGTGAGGGTGGTCATTGGTGGTAGCCGGGCACCATCTAGTTCTTCACATTTCAGGCTGAAGGAGTTTCTGGTTTATGTGGCCCATTCTGTCTCTTGGGCTAATATTTTCCTTGTGTCTTTGGTGTTCTTCATTCTTCTTCGCTCCAGATGGCTTGCGACCAATCGATGCATCTTAGATGGCCGCTTGCTAGCTTTTAAGATCCCAGACACGCCATTCACCAAAATGGGATGCAGAACATTTTCCTAATAAACTCTGTTATGCCAATTGATCTAGATGTCCCCTGAGACCATGGTCCCCACACCCTTGCCCTTGCTACTGTGTCCCTCAGAGTGTTTGGTTGTATTCAGGAAACTTCTTAGCTTTTGGTTTAGTCCAGTTGTGCTGACTTCCCCTGTATTGTATGTTGTCCTTCCTTTCACCTAAGATAATTCTTACCTATTGTCTAGTTAGTGAATACCCCTCTTCCTCCCTCCCAACCTGCATAATCATCAAAGAAATGTTTCTTCTGTATTTAAACCATTTCTTGAGTTCTTATAATAGTAGTCTCATACAATATCTTTCCTTCTGCAAATGACTAATTGCACTCAGCCTAATGCCTTCCAGATTCATCCATGTTATGAGATGTTTTGAAGATTCCTCATTTTTCTTTATCATTGCATAGCATTCTATTGTGTGAATGTACCATAATTTGTTTATCCATTTGTCCGTTGATGGGCACCTAGGTTGTTTCCATCTTTTTGCTATTGTGAACAATGCTGCAGTGAACTTGAGTGTGCATATGTCTATTCATGTGATGGCTCTTATTTCTCTAAGATATATTTCAAAGAGTGGGATTGCTAGATCATATGATACTTCTATTTCTAGCTTTTTAAGGAAGCGTCAAATCAATTTCAAAAATGGTTGTACCATTTTACATTCCCACCAACACTGTATAAGTGTTCTAGTCTCTCCACGACTTCTCCAACATTTAAGATTTTGCATTTTTTGGATTAGTGCTAGCCTCTTTGGGGTGAGATGGTATCTCATTGTAGTTTTGATTTGCATTTCTCTAACGGCTAATGATAGTGAGAATTTTCTTATTGTATCTGGTAGCTGCCTAAATGTCTTCTTTGGTGAACTGCCTGTTCATCTCCTTCACCCATTTTTTAATTGAGTTATTTGTCTTTTTGTTGTTGAGGTTTTGCAGTATCTTGTAGATTTTAGAGATTAGACGCTGATTCGATTTGTCATAGGCAAAACTTTTTCCCAATCTGTAGGTTGTCTTTTTACTGTTTTGAGTTGGTGTTTTGTTTCTCCATCTAGTTAAAAAATGTTGCTGGAATTTGAATCAGGATTGCATTGTATCTGTAGATTGCTTTGGGCAGAATTGATATTTTCACAATGCTGAGTCTTCCTATCCATGAGCATGGTACGTTTTTCCATTTATGTAAGTCTCTCTTGGTTTCTTGCAGTAGTTTTTTGTAGTTTTCTTTGTATAGGTCTTTTATGTCACTGGTTAGATTTACTCCTAAATATTTTATATTCTCGGATGATATTGTAAATGGTATTGATTTGGTGATTTCCTCTTCGAAGTTCTCTTTGTTGGTGTAGAGGAATCCAACTGACTTTTGTATGTTTATCTTGTATCCTGATACTTTGCTGAAATCTTCTATTAGTTCCAGTAGTTTTCTTGTGGATTATTTGGGGTTTTCTGTATATAGGATCATATCATCTACAAATAGAGATACTTTGACTTCTTCCCTACCAATTTGGATGCCCTTTATTTCTTTTTCTAGCCTAGCTGCTGTGGCTAGGACCTCCAGCACGATGTTGAATAAGAGTGGTGAAAAAGGGCATCCTTGTCTGGTTCCCATTCTCAAGGGGAATGCTTTCAGAAAAGCTATTGGCTTTGTATAAATGCCCTTTATTTTGTTGAGGAATTTCCTTTCTATTCCTATTTTGTTGAGAGTTTTTATGATGAATGAGTGTTGGACTTTGTCAAATGCCTTTTCTACATCAATTGATAAGTTCATGTTGTTCTTGTCTTTTGTTTTATTTATGTGATGGATTATGTTGATTGTTTTTCTAATGTTGAACCATCCCTACATACCTGGTATGAATCCCACTTGGTCATGGTGAATTAGTTTTCTGATATGTTATTGAATTTTATTGGCTAGAATTTTGTTGAGAATTTTTGTATCTATGTTCTTGAGGAATATTGGTCTGTAATTTTCTTCTTTTGTGGTGTCTTTACCTGGTTTTGGTATCAGGTTATGCTGGCTTCATAGAATGAGTTTGAGAGTATTCCATCCTTTTCTATGCTCTGAAATACCTTTAGTAGTAGTGGTGTTAACTCTTCTCTGAAAGTTTGGTAGAATTCTCCAGTGAAACAGTCAGGGCCAGGGCTTTTTTGTTGTTGCTGGGAGTTTTTTTATTGCATTTTCAACCTCTTTTGTTATAGTTTTATTTAGTTGTTCTACCTCTGTTTGTGTTAGTTTAGGTAGGTAGTGAGTTTCTAAAATTTGTACATTTTCTTTAGATTTTCAAATTTGTTAGAGTACAGTTTTTCATAGTATTCTGTTATGATTCTTTTAATTTCAGTTAGGTCTGTTGTGATATTGCCCATCTCATTTCTTATTCAAGTTATTTGCTTCCTCTCCTGTTTTTCTTTTATCAGTTTGGCCAATGGTTTATCAATTTTGTTGACCTTTTCAAAGAACCAGCTTTTGGTCTTGTTAACTCTTTCAATTGTTTTTCTATTTTCTATTTTCATTTAATTCTGCTCTAATTTTTATTATTTGCTTTCTTCTGGTGCCTGAGGTCTTCATTGCTGCTCTGTATTTGTTCAAGCTGTAGAGTTAATGTTTTTATTTTGGTCTGTTCCTTTTGGATGTGTGTATTTATTGCTATAAATTGACCTCTGAGCACTGCTTTTGCTGTGTCCCAAAGGTTCTGGTAGGATATGTTTTCATTCCCATTTAATTATGTGAATTTCTTTATTCCATCCTTAATTTCTTCTATAACCCAGTAGTTTTTGAGCAAGGTGTTGTTCAGTTTCCATGATTTTTTATCTTTGCTTTATCTGTTATTTATTTCTACTTTTATGGCTTTATGGTCAGAAAAGATGCTTTGTAATATTTTGATGCTTTGCAGTCTGTTAAGGCTTGCTTTATGGCCTAATATGTGGTCTATTCTGGAGAATATACCATGTGCATTGGAAAAGAAAGTACACTTGGCTTCTGTTGGGTGGAGTGTTCTGTATATGCCTATGAGATCAAGTTGGTTGATTATGGCATTTAGATCTTCCATGTCTTTGTTGAGCTTCTTTCTGGATGTTCTGTCCTTCACCGAAAATGGTGTGTTCAAGTCTTCTACTATTATTGTGGAGCTGTTTATCTCTCTTTTCCATGCTGTTAGAGTTTGTTTTATGTATTTTGGAGCCCTGTTGTTGGGTGCATAAATATTTATTATGGTTATGTCCTCCTGGTGCATTGACCCTTTAATCATTATATAGTGTCCTTCCTTATCCTTTGTGGTGGATTTTACTTTAAAGTCTATTTTGTCAGAGATTAATATTGTCCCTTCTGCTCTTTTCTGAGTGTTGTTCGCTTAGTATAGTTTTCTCCAACCTTTGAGTTTTAATTTGTTTGTGTCTTTAAGTCTAAGGTCTGTCTCTTGTAGGCAGCATATAGACGGATCGTGTTTTTTTATCCATTCTGCAACTCTCTGTCTCTTTATTGGTTCATTTAGTCCATTTACATTCAGTGTAATTATTGGTAGGTATGTGTTTAGCGCTGTCATTTTGATGTATTTTTTTTTGTGTTGTTAACAGTTTCTTGTTCCACTTAATTTTCTGTGCTGATTTGTTTTTTGTTATGTATTTTCATATTTTTCATTTTTGTTGATTTTGTATTTGCTGAATCTTTATGTTTTTCTTGCTTTTTATTTTGATGTGTAGGATTGTTAGCTTCCTTTGTGGTTACCTTAATATTTACCCCTATTTTTCTAAGCTTAAACTAATCTTTTATTTCTTTATATAAACCTTGACTTCCTCTCCATTTGAAAGATTTATGACTACATTTTTCAGTCCCTCTTTTTGTTTTAATGTTGCCATCTTTTACATACTGACATCTCTGTTTCCTTATTTTCAGTGTTATAGCTTTGATTTATGTTTGTGACTTCCCTATCTGGGCTTATATCTGGTTGCTCTGTCTTGTATTCTAGTCTTGGGTTTTTATCTGATGTTATTGATTTTCTAACCAGAAGACTCCCTTTAGAATTTCTTGTAATTTTGGTTTGGTTTTTGCAAATTTCCTAAACTTTTGTTTATATGGAAATGCCTACTTTGCCATCATATCTGAGAGATAGTTTGGCTGGATATAGAATTCTTTGCTCGCAATTTTCTTCCTTCAAGGCTTTATATATGTCATCCCATTGCCTCCTTGCTTGCATGGTTTCCACTGAGTAGTCTAAATTTGTCTTATTGCCTCTCCTTTGTAGATGACTTTTTGTTTATTCCTAGCCACTCTTAAAAT
This sequence comes from Dugong dugon, assembly GCA_030035585.1. Lineage (NCBI taxonomy): Eukaryota > Metazoa > Chordata > Mammalia > Sirenia > Dugongidae > Dugong > Dugong dugon. The sequence goes on along the minus strand of CM057474.1, from coordinate 19,902,931 downwards.
TCTCTCTTTATCTTTGTTTTTGGCAAGTTTAATTATAATATGTCTTGGTCACCCCTTATGTGGGGTTCGATGAGCATCTTGGATAGATATCTTCACATCTCTCACAATATCAGGGAAGTTTTCTGCCAACAAATCTCCAACAATTCTCTCTGAATTTTCTGTTATCTCCCACTCCCTCCCCCGCTTCTGGTACTCCAGTCATTTGTAGGTTATTTCTCTTGATAAAGTCCCATATAATTCTTAGGGTTTCTTCATTTTTTTAAAATCCTTTTATCTGATTTTTCCTCAAACAAGTTGGTGTCAAGGGCTTTATCTTCAATCTCACTAATTCTGACTTCCATTGCCTCAATTCTACTCCTATGACTTTTTATTGAGTTTTCTATTTCTCAAATTTTATTGTTAATCTTCTGGGTTTCTGTGTGCTGGCTGTATATGGATTCTTGCAGCCTGTTAAATTTGTCATTGTGCTCTTCTATAATCATCTTATGTTCCTCTGTTGCTTTGTCTGTGTGTTACTTGGCTTGTGCAGCATTTTGCATGATCTCCTTCCTGATCTCTTGAAGAGTTCTGTATATTAATCTTTTATATTGTACCTCTGGTAAGTCCAAGAAGTTCTCTTCCTCCAGAAAAGTTCTTGATTCTTTGTTTTGGGAGCTTGCTGAGCCATTATGGTCCGCCTCTTTATGTGATTTGATATTGACTGTTGTCTCCGAGCCATCAATATGTTATTGTCTTTATTTATCTTATGTTTGCTTACTCTGTCACAGCTTCTTGTTTTGTTTCATTCTGATATGCCCAAATACACTGCTTGTGTGAGCTAGTTTCATTGTTGGCACCTTTGAAGCTCTAATGTCTTGTTACCAGGTGGTTAGATCTGTTACTAGGCATGTGAGCCCAGGAGTCCATTTACTTTTCTTGTATGGATTCAGCTCAGGTGTCCAGATAGTCGGTCACCAAGTGTGTGGTGTAGGCTCTCATCTACAGTCCTAGATGGGCAGGTGTGATTGGAGTAGGCACAGACATCTGGCTGCAGTAGGGGGTCACAAGCTGAGCAAGGCAGGGGGTTGACAGCTGTGCCTGAGTGTCTGGGATGAAAGCATGTCCTTGTTGCCTAAAGTGCATAGGTGGGTGGGTTTTGCAGCTCGACTATGGGTAGCCAGTGCTGATGGCCGTAAGGACTGGGAGGCACCACTTATTCTTGGACCCCTGTTTCAGGTGGCTATGTGGCATCGGTGAATCCACCAGTCCTCAGACCACTGATATGGGTAGGTGAGGACCCTGGTTAATGGACAAAGCAGTATCAAATGTTATGAACCTGCTGATTCAACATATACCTGATACAGTGAAGTTAGGCTTCATGTATATGCCCTGTTGTATTGTGCTAATGAGGGCGTATGCTGTTGAAATGGGCCCACATAGGACTATGAAGGGGTGAAAGGCATTTAAATTCCTTGGACCCCTTAATGCCTGTGTCTAGGCAAAGGAGCTGTGCCTGCCCTGAGTTCCTGGTTTAGGGGAGCTGGCAGATTATTTTTTCCTGTTAGTTATTTTGTTCCCTCTCTAAGCCCGGGAGAATGGCTCAGGGGGCATGATGGGTCCCACTTCTGGCCCAGGGGTTGTGGCAATCACTGAAGCTGGCCTGGGACCTGGTGCAGAGGGGAGGGAGTAGCTAGATGGGTGAGAGGTTCTTCCCAAATGGGGTATTTTTTGATCCTCGCAGTAGGTTAAACGCATGTTTTTATCTTTTGCTGATAGAGCAGCACTTTTCACTGGCTCTGGAGGCCTGACAAGACTCCTTGCCAATAGGTCTGTCCTGACTTGGAAAGCACGTCCTGAACGCCACTGCTTGCCTCACCGTGCATGCCAGCTGATCCAGCCCTCAGGGTGCCGCCTCCCTCCAGGTCTGGTCTGGCAACTCCTCCCTGCTTCTGAACCATCTCTCCCTCCCCCTGCCACTCAGTCCAATTCCTCAACTTTGCCTTTAATGTTCAGGATTCCTAGATTGTCCTATATAATCAATTCACTTGTTTTTTCAGGTCTTTGCTGTAAGACAGACCACCTGAAGCATCTGCCTACTCTGCCATCTTGGCCCTGCCTCTGGCTGTATTCTTTATGGAAGCAGATTCTTAGGATTTTCTTCTGTGATACCTCTGTGTGGGTTGCAACTGCCAACCTTTAGATTAGTAGTCCAGCACAAACTGTTTCTACCACCCAGGGACCTCAGCAGAGCCATTTTGTACCTTCTTTTCCTTCGTGAAGATTTATTTTTCAGCTCCTAGCAGAGCACGCACATAGTAGGTGTTCAGCGCTCAGTATTTTCTCCTGAATAAATTTAGTCTTCTGCCCCTAGAAGATCACACGCTTAACTGTGACTTATAATGAGCTTCGTATGCACCACGAGAGGCTGATACATGTCTAGAGTTCTTGCCACTCCTGTCACTCAAAATGTGAGCCCCTTTGCAAATTTTCTCTTACTTCATTCACATACATGTACAAACACAGTCCCTTCATTTGTAGTGGTAAATCTCTAGACTAGAACATTAACATTCAGAAGGCATCTATGAGAGGAGTGAAGACTTTACGAGGATCTAGGACCCAACAATAAATTATTTTTCAGCTGTCAAACAAATAATTTACACTTTGGAGGATGGGGACAGGAGCAGAAACAGGAGTTGGATTTTAAATAAAGCAAGTAGGCAAAACCAGAAGATTACAGTTTCAAACAGGAAAATCTGTGGAAAGTTGGAGTTTTGGGGTTTCCTCACAGGCTTATAGTATAAAATGCAGGTAATGGATAGAAGGTACTGGATACTTGGGGAAACTCAAGGTTAGGAAAGTCGACTTTTGCTTTAAATCTATATTTACTAAAGCTTGGGAGGAAGAACAACAGTGGAACTCTGCCAAGGAAGGAGGAGGGAGAAGGAGGGGGAGAGAGTTCTTTCATTAAGATCCATCATCTTTGACCCTAAATCGGTGCCTTTACCGCCCCCAAAACGGTAGTGTATTTTTATCCCACTGCAGATGACTTTTACAAATTTCCCTCTAAATTTATGAGCAGTCCAAGCTTTTGAAAATTTTTTTTATTTAGAGGGGGGCAAAAATGGAAATTTCCTAAACTTGCTGACCCCTACAAACTCTGTATAATTTGCTTAGGACAGAATAAAATATCTACATTTTATTAAATATAGACTATTTAACATTAAATCATTAGAAATTTGATCTTAGAATATTGACCCTACGACCAAAACTGCAAGTTCACAATAAATACACATACATGTGCAATAAATATACATAGAAACAGATATTCTATCAACTAGACAGCAACCTGCTGTTACAATATGTAAATACTCATAACAACACTGAGCATTCATTTCCTTTCTCCCTCTCCCTCTGTCCCTCTCTCTCCCCCTTCCATCCTTTCTTCCTTCCTTCCTCCTGTTTTCAATCACTTATTTATTCTACAAACATCCATCAGACCCCTAATACCCTTTACATAACCATTGCCAGCCAATCCTTTCAAACTAGACACACATTTGCATTCTATTTTTGTATTCCAAAAATCTGCCCGAAGTTGGGCAAAGTTGGGCTCAAGACCGGGGGTCCATTTTCTGCACTTGGGTGTCCCAGCACCTGCCAGCTGTGCGTCCCCTGAATTGAGGACATCGTGTTTTCAATTTCCTTCAATAAAGCAATGGATCTGGCAATTTGCTGGCCTGCTTCATCTAAACAGAAAGGACAATTTGAGAAAGATCATAGTTCAGGCTCAGTCAGACGGAAACGATTGAAAACAGAGAGCTGGCCGCTCTGTGTCCCTGATGCAGCTTGCTGTCGCGGTTTGACTGACAAACTGACTTTTCTGAGGTGCTCATGCCCATTTCAGTCAGAGTTTATTGAAGGTGATTTTGATCTTCTCCATGAGGCCACAGCAGTGGCCATGCCATCTGTCACCTTGATTGCATCGTGGATTCTCTGGAGAGAGCACGATGGCTCCTGATCATTTACAGATTGTGCTGCTTTCGCCTCCATAAGGACCACATGCACAGAGCCAGATGGTGAACATACACGCTTATTATAAGTCTTTATCTCCGTGCAGGAAGGAGAGGAACCATTAAGTCTCCCTCAGGAGCTCTGCTCCTCTCTACCGTCATGCTGCTCCTCAGCAAATACAGTCTTCTTCAGCTGTCATCGGCCTACCTCTGAAAATTAAAAAAATAAACAATAATTCCATCAGCTGAGGCTGGGAAACCAAACTGGCACAGCAAAGCAATCCCCTTGTCTTGCCTTCCTTTCTTTTCTCGAACCCCCCACTTGCCCGACTGTCAGCACCAGGAGAAACAAGTTTGTTTGCAAATGCATTGTTAATGTGTTGATTTTTTAAGAAATCAGGAGGGGCTGCTGCTTGGAAATAAAGGGACATGATCCTATTTTTTGTTCCTGGGATTGTGGCTTTCATTGCATTGGTCTCGTTCTTTTCCATTTAAGGATTTTGAGTTCATGTTACGTATTTTAAAATTCTGCCTTGTTTTTCTGAAATAACCCTAGAATAGAATCACCTGCGTGTCAGAGCTTAAGGTTTTGGGGAGGGACTTGGATGCGGGTGACTGTGAGCAAGAATGGAAAACCCCAAGAGCTGAGGAACTATTTAAAACATCGTTTTAGTGAACTGTCCATTGGGAAAGAAACATAATGAGGGAGAATGGGAATAGGTTTGTGGAGCTGAGCGAGTACAGCTCAGAACACCAACTGAAGGAAACATGTGTCTCTTGAAAAAACAACATGGCAGGGGCATCTGATCTCCTCTAACTTCACAAGGAGGAAGAAGAATCAAGACCATCCGCCCAAGGCCGATTCCTATGAGGCGGAGGTCAGCCGCACCTCCTCTGTCTAACCTTTTTACCAATTCTGACAACACCTGTCCCTCCCATGGCACCCTCTACTTCTCTGCTAGGTTCAATAATTTGTTGCAATGGCCACACAGAACTCACAAACAATACTCATGATTATGGAGTTTATTAGGGAAATAACAGATTACAATTCAGGATCAGAAACGACTCAGGCTATAGTTGTTCAACAAGGACAACTTCTTCTTAACCATGACCACAGGCAGGCCTCTCTTTGGCTCTCGACCTCTCGGCCTTTTGGCTTTGCTTCTGCCCTGCTCAGGCAAGTGTTGCAAATCTTCTAGTTCCTTGGGTCAGCAAGCCCAACTGCAGCCTTCTTGCTCCAGTCTCCTGGTTTCTGCTGTCTCATGCTGCTATCACTCTTGCTGCTGCTGTACTGCTGTCTCTTGCTATCTTCCATGTTACAGTTCCTCCTTCTCGTTCTCCATGTCTCCCTTTAAGCCTAGTGGGATGGAAAAACTGACCCTTGTTAGGGTTCCACACACCTTACTTGCATGGTCCCACCCCCACAAGTGTTCCATGCACCTTATTTGCATTAGCAACAAGCTGTCCAATCCCCTTGGTGGGCCACGAGCACCTTATTTGCATAGTATTACCCAATTATTGTGTGTGAGTCACAAAAACTATGGCTAGAAGAGCCATATTAAGTAATGCACTACACCATACCTCCCAACCCACCACCTACTGTCACCCACCATGGAGGACTCAGACAGGCATCTGAAAGAGTCCCAAGTGGAACTGCAACATGAGCAAAAATAAACATGGTGAAATTAATACCCATAAACTGTAAATAAAACAGCTCTCAACTTCTTTTTTTGAGTGCTTATATCTTAAATGCATGTTTTGATTGATTCCTGCATATAAATATTCCACCCAGGTCAAGATATAATTTCCAGCACTCCAGCAGTCTTCCTTGTGAAAAATAAATAAATAAATACACATAAACAGACTCAGTAAGAAGCCTACTTCTTCTGCCTCCCCTGCTCAGTGCTCCAAAGAAACAGTACACCCAAACTTGGAAAATTTCACTCTCTCTCTCTTTCACACACATAGAAAACTGAGGGGGGGGGGGGCACCAAGATAACCTGGCTATGTGGGAAAGCCCCCACCAGTGATCCATAACCTTGAAGTCTAGCCTTCCGGGGTCATTCATTTGAATAACTACCAAGTTAACACAGTGGTTGCAATGACCTAAATCCAGTATTTTTGTTCAGATGCTACATCAAGTGTTCCTAAAGTCTGCTGAGACACACAATTCCTTATGGTTTAGGTTGAAGTGGCATGGAATTTCTCTACGCATGTAATGCCAAGTCTGCAACCTCTTCAGCATCATTTCTCAAGGGCACAGCTCTTCTAGAAGTAGGAGCATTTGTTGGGAGAGCAGGACAAGCTACAACAGAGGAGTTGTGAAAACATGACTGAGAAATGACACTGAGAACACACACATGAATGAGCTCCTTACATATCCATGATTCCTCAAAAAGTAAAACAATCCAAGTCACTTCCTAAACCCAAATCCAAAGGTTATGCTGCATGTTTACTTTACCCATTAGGGACCTTTCCAGTGGATAGTTGAGTAGAAGTCAATTATATTTTAAGCAGACTGACTTCATCTTTGTTATAAACCTCATTTAACTCATCGAGTTCCATTATGATACTACTTTCCTTACAGTTTCTATGAAATAAAAGAACTGCTTTAAACAGAATGAAAGTCACTAGCAAATATTTTTGAAGGAAGACATTTAGTGTGGTTCTCATCCAGCGTCAGTGTGTTTTCAGAAGCAAGGTTTATGGCAAGCTCCTACTCGTAAACTAGCTCTTTTTTTTTTTTTTTTTTACTTTCAGGCACTCTGGAATGTGTATCGATAACACTATGTGAGGTGTGGGTGTGTGCAGGCAATACACATAGCTGATAGGTTTGTGTGCTTATTGTACTTAAGATATTGTGTAAATGATATTTAAAGGCACAAACAAGAAAAAAAAAATAGTCATGCTTATCTAAGTAATTTCTGGTCCTTGAATATTAGCCTAAAATGTATTCTACTCAAGCACATAGATTTTTAAAGTATCGGCATTCCCCCCAGCCCCCACCCCCCACATAACATTTTTCCATCCAGCACAGATAGGAATCAATTTGGGATTAGCTCTGTCTAGTTAAACAGATAGCAACATCATGATAAACACAAAAAATACTGAAGTTGTCAAAGATTTTATTTTACTTGGATCCACAATCAACTTCCCGGAAGTAGCAGTCAAGAAATCGAATGACATATTGCACTGGGCTAATCTGCTGCAAAAGACTTCTTTAGTGTTAAAAGGCAAAGACATCACTTTGAGGACTAAGGTGCACCTGACCCAAGCTGTGTTATTTTCAGTTGCCTCCTATGCATGCAAAAGTTGGACAATGAATAAGGAAGACTGAAGGAGAATTGAAGTCTTTGAACTATAGTGTTGGCAAAGAATACTAAATATACCTCGGACTGCCAAAAAATGAACAAATCTGACTTGGAAGAAGTACAGCCAGAATGCACCTTAGAAGAGAGGATGGCAAGAACTTCATCTCATGTACCTCGGACATGTTATCAGGAGGGACCAGCCCCTGGAGAAGGACATCATGCTTGGTAAGGTAGAATCTCAGCGAAAAACAGGAAGACCTTCAACAAGATGGGTTGACACAGTGGCTGCAACAATGGGCTCAAACATTGCAATGGTTGTGAGGATGGCGCAGGACCAGGCAGTGTTTCATTCTACTGTACATAGGGTCACTATGAGTTGGAACTAACCTGATAGCAACAACAGTTGAACAGATGATCCTGACCCTTTGTAACATCACATCATTCTGCTCCTTTAGAGCAAAAGCCATTTATAGGGATGCACATTGAAAACCAAATCACTGAATACAGTTCACCCTCTCAAGAAGGTTGGAAGATAATCAGAAATAATATAGTGCATTTGATTTAAAATAAAAGCACGACTTTGTAGAACAAAAAATACAGGGAGAGAAACTGGACTTGATTGCTTAGTGGACTTGCTACCTTACAGGAAGGTCTCCTGGCCCACGTGTCTAAAATGCTGAGCATCTTTGTTTCCTATTCAGGCGTTGTGACTTCCAGTGAGGCTAGGATCGGAAGCTCAGTGTAGTGGTTCATGAAGAGTACAGAAGACATGGGATCAGGCTGGGGCTGAATTGCAATCTTTCCATTTGGCCTTGTTCTTGGGCAGGACACATACTTTCTCCCAGTACCACATTCTCCATCTGCCAGTGAGCAAAACAGTACCAATCTCCCAAGTGTGTTGTGAGGATTAACGGGGATATATGAGAAAGTATCTCACCATTATCTGGCATGTACAAAGCCCTTAAAATATATTTAAAATGAAGTTAAATCAGAAAAAAAAAGTCACTGTTAAAAGATAATACTGTGAAAGTATATAAAATGTAATCATTAAGATCATTAGGTTTAAATGTAGGAATCAGAATTGTAAAAGAGCCAGAATTTTAAACTCATATTTCATGGGAGGGAAGTTGGAGTTCCTAGGTGTTGCAAATGGTTAAAGCTCTTGACTGCTAACTGAAAAGTTGGAGGTTTGAGTCCACCTAAAGGCACCTTGGAAGAAAGGCTTGGTGATCTACTTCTGAAAAATCAGCCACTGAAAACCCTATGGAGCACAGTTCTATTCTGACGCACACGGGGTGGCCGTGAGTTGCAAACGATCGCTCAATCAATGGCAACTGGTTTTTATTTAAGTTGTCATGGTGATTAAAAACAGAGACCCCGGTTTAACACTAGGCTTCACCATTTGCTGTGTGACCTTCCACATGATACTTAAATTCTCTACGTTTCAGTTTTATCACCTGAAAAATGGGGGTGATCATAAGAAACCTACTTTATAGGATTGTTGTCAGGATTCGATGAAAAAATACTTATAAAACGCCTTGCAAATTACAAGCATTGTAAAAGTTAGCTAGCATTCAGTGTTCCAAAGACTGTGAAGTAACCAGGGCTTCGAACCCGTTTGTTCTTGTTCAAACCCCTGCTGAGAATTTGCATGTCCACCCCAGATACACTGAATCAGAATCTACATTTTAACAAGCTCCATGGGTGATTCTTAAGTATAATACATTTTGAGAACTACTGATCTACTAGTGGTTCTCAGAACTGATCCCTAACCAGCAGCATTAGCATTACCAGGGAACTTGTTGGAAATGCAAATTCTCAGCAGGATTTGAACTGGAATGAACAGGTTTGAAGCCCTGGAAATAACAGCTCATGATGTCGCCTTTACTAACTTTTGGCTATAGTGTAGCAATAAAGTCTTATTGAAGCTTAAAAGCCCAGGATACTACCAGAATTCGTTGTTCACTTTTATTCACTGTTCCACTTTTATTCACAGTGTTTGCAAAGTTGGAACTATTGTTTATTTCATTGCTGCAAACAATACGTATAAACTTACTAAGCTGTATCACATCACAGACACAGGGATACACATCATCTGTGCAAACTCATGACAGCCGGGAAAACCTCTAAAGCACAACCGGAAATGAGGTGGCATTTTTCTGGACAAAAGTTAGAAGACTTGGATGCTGGTCCTAACTCTGCCACTTCACCTTCGGTAAAGCACTTAACTCTCTGTGAATCTTTCTTGATCTGTGAAATGGATATTGTAACACTGTTTTTATTTCATGAGCATGCTGTCAGGATCAAGTCTGTGAAATCACTTAGAGAAATATAAAGCACTATGTAAGTCTAACTATCAGGTATTAGGATTATATTAAAGGCAACATCAACACAAGACAAACAATGAGTATTCTAAACAGATTAATGAAGATTACATAATAAGTGTGAAACTGGTGGAAATCTGTTAGATTCTAGTCAAAAAGCAAGAACATCAAAATCCACTGAGTTCTGAACTACAAGGCCCATGTGGAGCTAGATCTCAGTTCGGCTCCAGAGGATTTCCGGGGCTCCTGGATCAAATTATTCTGATTAATAGAGGAGAGGAATAAGGGCTCACACTTTAATTTTGCTTCTTTCTGTCTTTGAGAATATTTCCAGTATTACAATGTCTATCCCCATAAATAGCATAAGACCCAAATAAAAGTAAATCCAACAAAATCTGCTTAACTAGGGCTGCTTTAAAATAAGAATTCATACAATGGGACAGTTGGTACCAATCCTGGTTTAATATGCCTGCAGTACAAAAGATCTTGGCTGCCTCGTATTTGTGCAGAAAAATGAGTTTATTAGAATAAATGTAGAATAGAATTTCAGCTCCTAATAGAAATAGAAATTGATACAATAATAATAATAATAGACAGCAAATCTATTTTTTCAGGATATTTCTTATTCTTTCACTATAATTTGAGTAATATTGAAATTCTCAGGATTACCGCATATGAACATAAAAAATGGAAATAATTATTTCTCATTAAAAAGTTCCAGAGAGTCTCTTAAGGAATGGTATGACAACAAAAAGGCAGTTCTAAAAATAACTTCAAACAACCTAAAGTGAACAAAGGAGCTCAAATCTAAATGGCATTCGGCAGCAGAGGCACCTAGCCTTTTGCTCTTTTTGTCACTAGATAAGGTAGGCATTAAGGCTAATTGATCATGATTACAAAATAAATATCTTTAAATAACAATATAATGTGTTTAAAAAAAACTGTGTATGTGTATCTGCTCAAGCAGAACTGAACTAGCAGGCAGTGATCAGACATGAATGGCATTAGATACCTTGTTCAAAATCTCTGATTAATCTGATTAAGCTAGTGAGTGAATAATCCTTTAATCCTCTCAAGAATACAGTTTATGTCTGCTGAGTGTCAAATTTCAGACTGGTAAGCTGTAAATACTGAAATTTAAGTGAAAGGAAGGGGAAAAATGCAACCACCCGAAGTCAAACTGTGTCATCGCTTTCCCAGAGTCTGTCTTTTGTGGGTGACCTTCTCCACTGAAACGGGAATGAAGACCATTAGGAAAAATAATAAATCATCCTCTGGTGGTGGCTTCGTGGCAGCGAGCGTATCAGTCACCGAGGACCAATCTGCTAGCATGTGCTTCTCTTTTCCCAACCAGTTTAATTATAAATTAATGGATCCTGCTTCTTGCTCCTCATTTCATTCTGGAGCAGAAATGTTAGTGCCGCGTATTATTTATTTTATCATTGGAAAACTAGCTCAGAAGCTGACAACAGCTGAATATTTTGCTGGATCACAAAAGCAAGAAAACGAACATCTTTCCATTAAAATCTCAGTCTGAGGGCCACAATTCGGAAATTGTTATTGTATTTAGAGTAACAGGGAGCTTTGACCAGATTAAGTGAATTGAGGGACCTTGATTCGACTTTATCATTAGGCAACAAATTTAAATAATAATGATGAAATAAGGTAGTGTGTGTGCAGGGTGAGGTGGGGAGGTGGTTAGTTTGCTGCTTAAGGAAAATAAGAAGTAAATGTGTGTGTGTATACCTTTTTGTTTGTTTGTTTTGTTTTAACCAACTGAATTGTTTGCTTGGTGCATTTGACCACTTACTTTTAACCGAAATATAAACGTATTATCCCAAACGGCAGTTTATAATGTCTGTAGTCCGAAATGTTCTGTGAATTTGCCTGCCTGAAATAATTTTTGGGTCAGTTATTTAGGAGAGTTATTCCCTTCTCCTAAAAATCTTGACTAAATATCTTCTAGAAGGGCAAACCTCTTAGGAGTTATTACTTTGTCATTCAACTACTTTTCCTTTACTCATTTAACATGAGTCAGAAAGATCTTGTGTAATTAAAGCACTGGCCATCCCTTAAAAGCAGAAAGTCTGCATTATCCCCCAGTTCCTCACCATGTGAGGAAACAAGGCAATGGAAGAACATCCCTTCTGGCCCTGAGTGTAGCTCCAGAATCTGTGCCACAGCCTGACAAGAGAAGGTAGAGGCAACGGTCACATCATTTTGCTCTTGGCTGGGCTGTGGCACAACATACACTTCTCGACTTTTCTGATGGGGCCGAGAGGAACTGTGCCCTCAGTAGCCAGACAATGAAAAGAAGCCACGGAGGACACCCTCTTCCGACTCTCTAGTTTTGCCTGGATGCAAGTTTGCCCTATGGGGGTGCATGAGGGGCTTGGGGAATCTGGCCACTGCACAACTAGCCACAGGCTGAGCAGGCTGGATCTCTCCATACCCAAGCTGGCCAACCCTTGTGACCAAAGCTTTCTGCCGTGCTTACTTCAGCATCTTCCTCTAATTTCCACACATTTGGCACAATCTAGTATTTTCAGTCCTTTATTTTTTAATCAGGTTGGCAAATGTTTCCGATCTCTGGCCCCTGTGTTCGGCTTCCAGTTCTTTCTTTCCAACCGCACAGAGGTAATGGCTTATGCAATTATGACTTGGTACATGATCCGTGCTCCCTGTGGGCATTTAGACTCTCATTCTCTTTAACCTCGTCTACCTTTGTCAGTGAACTTTCACCCGGCATCCCCAGCTGGGGATCAGCTGACACCGACTTTGAAGGGCACTCGTGACCACTGCCCAGGGTCCCGAGGACCACAGACCATGTACCCTGCATTACAGATTCTGGACTGAGAATAACAAAGCTGAGAAGGGGTGGGGGAACTTCCTGCAGGCTCTCTTCTACGGCTTTACAGAACTGACTGGGGAAACTGAGAGTAGTTTGCAGACACCTCTACAAATAAGTTGTTGGGTGGAGAGTTGAGTGCATGCAGGTGGATTCCATATTGGTAACAAACTGTGAAAGGATCTCGTTTTACTTTTGTTCAAGGGGTAAGGGCTCTCTTCAAACTCCAAATAGTGATGTTTACTAACCATTGAAGGTTATTTCTGAAATTATTTTACAACTAACCTAATTACGAATAAATATATAAGACAATGTGCGCATAAATTGTGCCATTTGCAATGTTGTCTTTGTCTTTGCACATATCCTCTTTAGACCCTGTTTTCACCTTTGTGTACTCACTGTTACTCATATAGCAGACACAACATTTCGCCTTTACATGGTATGTAAGTCAATATACTTCTCTTTTGCCATTCATTTACTTATTCATTCATGCAAAAATATTTACTGAAAGTTTGTTAGGGGCACATAGAGATGGCTATTATTTAAAATAACACAGAGATCCCCTTGGTACATTCCTTGTTGGGTCCATCAAACCACCCACAGGATCATGGATGTTATATAAGACCTTGCCAAAGAGCAGCATGAAGTCACTGGATCTCTGCACAGCTCAGTCCTTGAGATTCAAAACGATGTTACAAAAATATACTGGGTGAGGACAAGAGCAGTCACAGCCACCCCTCTGCCTTACTATGGTAGTGTCCGCTCATCTGGTTTTAGGTTCACGTCTTCCTTTTGAGAGCCTTTTAAATTCCTATTAATTCTAAGTCCACATATGCTGATATAACCTATGAGTCCTGGGTGAGAAACAGGTGTTAAGGTATGAGAAGGGGCAGAAGTGTACAACTGACCTCTAGGAAATCTTACGATCTTGACATCTATTTTCAGTGATTTCCAGAGTCAAGCTGAAGCCTAGACTATGAGGGTTACCTTGGATCCAGTCTCAATCAGTCTCTGGCTTCTTCAGCCTCTTAGCTCTAGGCAGTGGGAGTTTAGATAAGCAAGGTCAGCTCCACCCAGAACCTGACCTGCTCTGGCCAAGAGATTCTGTATTACTAGGCTCAGCTCCACCAGCAAGTGATGTCTAGTTTGGTAAAGTCCTCTCATTCATAAATACGGGACCTGGGGGTGAGCCATGAGTCTTCAAATGACCTTCAAGTCACAGATCTTCTCTAAAACTATCCACATTTACTCAGATCAAGTAACCAGGCCAACCTCAGTTCCAGTATCCAGATGCTCAGAGCCCTAGTCCAATTGGCTGGACCCCAAACCCTGCCTCACTCTTACCAGTCCTTTTTTAAATGGTCCTGGCCCTATTTTTCATACTGCTAGTCAACTATCAGATCTTTCTTTTAAAAAACACTCCCCAGGAGACTGCCATACACATGACATCTGGAACAGCCCTTACCAGGGGATTCCTACCTTGTTTCAGCCACCAGATCAGACCCTCTTGAATATCTACACTAGCCTAGATCTTGTTCCAGTTCACAGTGCCCCACTGCACACTGCTGTTTAGGTGTTGACCACCTCCCCACTGTCTGAAAGGCAGCTTAATGGTCAGGTCAGTTCCACTAGCCCATCTGGTTTCAGTATCCTACTCTGAATTACGCTACTTGGACCTGCTGGAGAAGATTTCTAAAGAATATAAGAAAGCACAAGTTGGTTGTAGATATTTTATCGATTTTGAGGTACTTCTAGAATCAGCCAATTCCCGAAGGTCCCCTAAGTCCCCAAGGTCAGCCCAGACCAAGAACAGACCTCCTGGGACTGTTAAACAAAGACTGCATCCCTCCAGATGAGACACAGAAGTGCCTAGTGGCCACAGCCCATCCTGGATGGATTTATATGTATCAGTATATTTCACTGTCTGGTTTGTCCCCTGACGGTCACTAGCCTTCCTTTGGACACTTCTGAAATATGATACTAGTGATTTTATTGCCTCTCTAGTAACCAGCATGTGATCAAATGTTTTGAAGACGAATAGAAAAACTGGACTTTATCATCTAGTTTTGCTTCCCAATTACATGTTTTACCATGCACTTTGATACAACACTATAAAATATTTTAAGGAAACCATTAGACTTATGACAAATAGAAAGCGGTATAATGTCAATACTGTTGGATGTATTGGGATATAGAAACTGTCATGCACTTCCTAACAGAAACCTAGACTGGTTCAGACATTCTGGAAACAACCCCATAACACCTAGTTAAAAATTCCCTATGACACAACAATCTACTTCCTGGATACAATTCTCAATAAAATGTTCACAAGCTAGGGGACATGTTCCATGATGTTTATCACAGTGTTGGGTGTGGTGGTGGGAAATGGGAGGCAAACCTGGTGTCTATCACTAATTGATAGGTAAAACATAGTAGATGCTGACCATGAGTATTCTGCAGGAATTAGAAACACAGGGCTGGATGTTCTGACAGCTACATGGATCGATCTTAGAGAACAATAGGGTGAAATGATAAAAAGAATATAGAATGAGCTAACTAGCATGATCATAATTGTGTAAAGCACATGAGCAATTTTTTTTACAAGAGCACATGAAAATAAAAGGATATCAAACACATTAAAATGGCATTTGGTAGGAGGAGGGATGAGAATGGCAGTATGAAATGGGGATCAAATATGATGAGAGAGAGAGAGAGAGAGAGATAAGCAAGTCAGTCAAGACTGAAGAAGCCTGTGCAGACCAATGACATGGTGTCCTGAACTAAGAAGTATAGTTAAAAATTTTTGACATTTGTAATCCAGAAACAAAATTAAAATGTCCAAGAAAGCTGCTAAGTTTCTGGGGCAATAAGACATTGCTGATGCAGCACACACCAGATTGGGATAAAAAACTAAATTCAGAGTTACGGTACTGCTCAGTCTTCACTTGTCTGTGACGCTTGGATTTGCCAGGAACATCACATCTAGCTCTTGACAGTTGTTCCCATTTACCAGCTACTAGCTGACGCTTAGAATGGGACCAGTCTACTTCTCTGCATCTTTGATAGAGGAGGCCTAAGCTGCTGCTAGATGGCAAGCTGAAGAGGGACAGGCATGAGCCAAAGGGGAGGGGTGAAGGCACCTTAAAGCACCATCCAATAGTACAATAGAGCCATGAAATTACTGCAAACTGCAGAATCTGACAGCCCAGTCTGGCAAATGTAGCAACTAGATGAATAATCGCTCTGGAAAAATTCAGCCTCTGCAAACTAGGCAAACCCAAGGCAGCCTTCACATACACTCAGTGGAGCACAGACTTCCCCATTCTCACTCTGTTTCTAGTCATTAATCCCATACACGGGCAGCTCCAAGCCCCAAGATCACAATTGAAGTGACAACATTTTGTTGCCTTTGAAATTCATACTTCAAAAGAGTCTCTGTTAGAGAACTTACGTGTGAATGAGGATCAATAGTCCAGGGCTGCACTGTCCAACATGGCAGCCTTTAGAGACGTATCAGGAGTCCCTGGTTGGCACAAATGGTTAAGTGCTTGACTATTAGCCAAAAGGTTGATGGTTTGAACACACTCAGAGGCACCTCTGCAGAAAGACCTGGAGATCTGCTTCTGAAAGGTCACAGCCTTAAAAACCCTATGGAGCAGTTGTACTCTGCACACATGGGGTTCCCATGAGTCAGAATTGTCTCAAGGGTAACTAACAACAACAAGAAGACACGTGTGGCTGTTGAGCACTTGAAATGTGGCTAGTTCAAATTGAGATGTGAAGAACTCGTACAAAAAAAAAAAGAGCTAAATATCTCATTAATAATTTTATGTTGATTGCACAGTAAAATGATCACATTTTGGAAATTTATGTTAAGTAAAATATATTATTAAGTTATTTTCACCTTTTTTAAAACTAATTACTAGAAAATTTAAAATTACGCCCGTGCTCACCTTCTGTTTCTACTGGACTGTGATGTTCTGGGGGCATTTGGATTGACTCACAGCTTCTCTTTTAGTTAGTAGCATGAAATGAAGCCTGATGATTTGCAAAGGTGGAAGATGCTCCCTCCTAGATGTGACTCTTCAATAGAGAACGCAAAATCATGTTCAGCCCACTAGCATTTCTTATCAGTGGTGATTCTCAGTAGAATCTTCTAGCCTTTTTATGTTCTTAATCTCACTTTTTAGTCTAAATAGAGCACCACCAAACCACAAGAGACCAAGAGGTCCATGTGGTTTGAAGACAGCCTGCAAATACCCAACGATATCTGAATTGCATTAGAGTTGCTGGTCTGTAGGGCTAAGGCACCTTGTAACATCCAGAATGTCTCTTTTGGGTTTCCACTTCCAATCCTGGCCTGAAATCTCAGGGACATTCTCAGATGGAAAAGAAATGAAAACAATTCATACCCAAAGATGTCATTTTCCATTGTAAAAAAGAAGTCAGAAATACAGGAAATGGAATACTCATTTGCCCCTTATTCCCAGGAGTCAAAGTGATATGAATTCAAGACTTTAAAAAATGATACACTCCTTTAAGGTTATTAAAAAATAGCTTTATTTAATTTTTAGAAAAACTCATGTAAATCAAATAATAAAATGTCATCAAAGAACTTTGTTAATCTCAGGATAGGGTCTATTTTCTAGTTTGATTATTGCCACATAAATATACCACTGTTCTTTTTTTTCTTCCCCCTTCATTTGAGCTGATCCCTGGAGTCAACCCCTAATTCTCAGGGGACTTGTTGTAAGTAATGGTCATTTGTGTTTCATAATTATCTTGAATCAACACAATTAGTTCCACATTCTGCTGTTTTCTTCCTAAGTCATCTGTAAACATTTTTACACAATTCCAGCAAATAGCTTTTGGCAATAATTAAAAATTTTTAATTAAAAAAAAAAAGTAAAGGAATTTAGAATGGCTATTTTAAATGTGCTTTACAGACCCTCCAAGAGGATAAGAAAATATTCTTCAGAATGCCAACCAAGAGATTTTCTCTTTCAATTATCAGCCAACGTTCCACAATTTAGAATGTCTTTGGTCACAGTTTTAACATGGTTAAATCCACATAAAGCCTGAAGGACATTTAATAAAAAGGATGTACTTTATCCGATTTAATGATTTTGTTTTACCCCCTTGAATTCTTTCTATTCATTCCACAAAAAATATGTTGAACACTAGCTATGTACAGGCATTAGATATGATGGTATCAAATGTTTCACGTATATCAGAATCACCTAGATTCAGTCAGTTAAAAATAGATCCTGGAGTGCATTTGTAATGATTCCCCAAGATGATTCTGAGGTCCATGAAACCCAAACACCCACTTTTGAGAAATATTATGAAGATGCTTCAGATTCCAACTCTGTCTTGAGCGAGGCATGGAGTATAACATACTCAATTCCAGTAAAACAAAATGATTCCAGTGCATGGTCCTTTAGCATCCTGAAGCCTGGAGAACATGTTTAAGAAGGGGGCAGAAAATTGAATGTCATTTCTAGAAAACACACTTTGCATTTCAATATTTTAAAGAAGGCGTTCTTTAAGAATTGCTCCTAAAATAGTATTTTTTTTAAATAAATTTTTCAGGGGCAAGCAAATCCTTTAACAGGTGATAAATCCTGCAGACAGAAAGTGCATTTTTTTCAGATCACTTATCTGAAAGCATGTAGGGCCATGTGGAGGATGTAGCCATCAGGACAGTTACTCTGAACACACACTTATTGTGTGTCACATCAAGCACTGAGTACCTTCATCAATCCATACTGAGCTTTGTGCTTTATTGTGTTTTGTCATGGTGTGTTTCCTCAGGGAGAAGCTTGGAAAATTTTGACCAGTATGATGACAAGCTGACTACAGAGGTTTTTCTGGTGTTCTAAAACAAGATAGAGGTGGTACACCTGCCCCACATACTATAGTTGTAAGGAGGAAGAGTTTGGGGCCTCCTCACGGAACTGAAGACCAAGGCTTGTGGCATCAAGACTAGTCCTTGTGACATTAAATTTTGGATTGAGAGTCCTTTGTTATGCATTGAATTGTGTCCCCCCAAAATTCGTGTGTCAGCTTGGCTAGGCCATGATTCCCAGTACTGTGCAATTGACCACCATTTTGTCACCTGATGTGATTTTCCTATGTGTTGTAAATCCTACCTCTGTGATGTTAATGAGGCAGGATTAAAGGCAATTATGTTAATGAGGCAGGACTCAATCTACAAGATTAGGTTGTATCTTGAGTCAATCTCTTTTGAGATATAAAAGAGAGAAGTGAGCAGAGAGAAGATAGCACAGGAGCAGAGTGTGTCCTTTGGAACCCAGGGTTCCTGTGCTAAGAAGCTCCTAGATCAGGGGAAGACTGATGACAAGGACCTTCCCCTAGAGCCGACAGAGAGAGAGAGAGAGCGTTGCCCTGGAGTTGGCACCCTGAATATGGACTTTTAGCCTCCTAGACGGTGAAAGAATAAAATCCTTTTTGTTAAAACTATCCACTTGTGGTACTTCTGTTACAAGAGGACTAGATAATTAAGACACCTTCTATACTTGTCAGCCCTACTTCTAATGAATCCTCACCAGAGAGAGATGAAAATCAGAAAAAAAAACCTTGAAAAACCAAGAGTGGGGTGCTCCACTCTTGCCATGATGAAAACAGTCCCAACCCCACCTCAGGAGTAGAAGATGTGGCCTTGGCCCTCTCAGGATCCATTTCGTCACAATGGCTCCAGTGTCCTGTTTTAAGTTACTGTATTCTTCTTTTTTTTTAATTTCCCCTGAGTTAATATTCAGTAACGAAAGATAATTTTCCTACCCACATTTGGCAATTGTGAGAACATTTAGCCACTTTAAAGTCAGGTGGTGGCACTGTAAGGGAAAGAGACGAGGTAGTTAAAAATTTGAAGAATATGTCAATTGGTAAAATTAGATAAAAAGTTACGCTGTGTTCTGCCCTACATTTGGACTATCTCAAGTGAGGCAAACTTTTCCAGGCAAACTGCTGAGGACTGCCAATTTAACAAGCTGTTCCATGCTGCAAGGGACATATTTATGGACATACTTTCAACAAGACGTACCTAGTGCTACCAAGCTGTCCTGTACTAAAGAGCAGAAAGAATCAGAAAGATAGACTTAAAAATAAATAAATAAATAAAGGATTTCACACATGGGTCCTATTAAAATCAGATCAAATGTTCTGCAATTTACAGGCAAAAATATTTAAAATAATGACAGGGTTTTTGCATGGTCTAAGGAGAAAACACCCGAGAAATGTAAAATAGGAGATTGACACAGCATGTTTAGCTCAGGCTGTTGTACAACAAGGCTCTTGAAGGGAGAGAGGAAAAGCCAGACTGCACTGGGAATTTTCTAATTTTTAATCAGTTGAATCAACATGACTCTAATGCTATTTAAAATCTTAGTATTATCTCATGGTTTTTTTTTTTTTTTTTTTTTTTTTTAATGATTACTATTCAAAAAAATCTTTCAAGAAAGGTTGGTTTTAGGTCTCTAATCTCTTGACACAATGGGCTCAAACGTATCAAAGATCCTGAAGATGGTACAAGACCAGGCAGCGTTTAGCTCTGTTAAACATAAGGTCACCAGATTCGGAGCCAACATGATGGGAATCAACAACAACAATCTTTTGATTCAGTCACCTGAATTCACTAATCATACTAAAACCTAAAAACTCATTGCTGTCCAGTCGATTTAGACTCATAGTGACCCTATAGCACAGAGTAGAACTGCTCCCATAGGGTTTCCAAAGAGTGGCTGGCAGATTCAAACTGCTGGCCTTCTGGTTAGCAGTTGAGCTCCTAACCACTAAACCACCAGGGCTCCTAATAATACTATTAGTTGTTTATCTGAGAAGCCATTGGGTGTGCCCTACAATAATGGTTCGTATTCTTCACAGTAGGTTGTGGAATACTGGTGAGTCAGAACTATTTTCTATTTAAACCAGTTGCCATCAAGTTGATTACAACTCATGGTGGCCCCTTGTGTGTCAGAGTAGAACTGTGCTCCATAGGGTTTTCATTGACTGTGATCTTTCAGCAGTAAATCACCAGGCCTTTCTTCCTAGGCACCTCTGGGTGGACTTGACTGAGTTTGTTAACCACTTGCACCACCCAGGGACTCCTTTCTATTTAACACTTGTTACCAATTCAGCCTGGAGCTTATCTTCTTTGTTTTGGGAAAAAGCACTGCTAGGGAAAGGTATATATATGTATGTCTATTTTATATAATAAAAGTTTTGATTTGATGAAACCTGGAATGTAGCAGCTTTTGATGACTGAAGTTAAAGTGATGCCCCTCACACATTAGTAATTTACACCCATCAATTTATTTGACTGTGGAAACTTTTAGAAGGAAGAGGAATAGGATCAAGAGCATTTTACTTTGATAATCAGTGTCACTCTAGCATTTCTGATGGTCGTGAGCGTCAGCAAACTTTCTCTATAAAGGGCTAGATAGTAAATATTTTAGGCTTTGTGGGCCACATGGTCTCTGCCACAACTACTCAACTCTGCTGCATGAAAGCAGCCACAGACTACATGTAAATGAATGAGTGTAGCTGTGTTCCAATAAAACTTTATTTACAGAAACAGGTGTGGGCTGGATGTGGCCAGCATGCTACAGTTTGATGATTCCTGGACGAGGGTGAATTGAACAGGGACAGCCTGCAGGAGAGACAAAGCATCTCCCAGAGGAAAGTCACTATATATAAAGAAAGGAGAGTCTGAGTTCTTGCAGAGGAGGACTGGCTAAACCCCGAAGTAACCAAGGCTCAATTCCCTTCTGACGGTCACTCTGGAACCACTGTGTGCCCAGAGCAGGGCTGTAGGCACATGGGGTCTAATCCTGGAGGCTCAGGCCTCCTTGGGAATTGACCTTCTCAGATAAGATGTACTCCTCCCTTCCCCAGCCAGCTCATGCCACAACAGCCTACCACAGCAGCCCATCAACTGGCAGGACCTCAGCTACTGACCTTCTGAGTTCTGCTGCTCTTCAACCACCTGACCAGCTGTTCTATTTTCTTCCTCTGCAAGGACTGAGCTGTTTGGACTGAGTAAGTTCCTGAGGTTCTTGGTCTTAATATGAAGCAAGACAGATAAGGGGAAAACTTAATGAAAACACAGCAATTCTAACATAAAATAAAAATAAATGTGACCTCACTCTATGCCCCAGCCTGATGAGGTGAGCGTAGTGATCACAGTTATTAAACTAACACCACAACTGGCAAAATGTCTCCTCTTTCTTTTTGAACAAAGTGTGCTAAAGCTGATGAGAGAGTTAGTTCCTCTCCTAAGACTAGGACGATGACAAAAAAAAAAAACACCTTGTTGCCATCGAGTCAATTCCAACTCACAGTGACCCCATAGGACTGAGTAGAACTGCCCCATAGTGTTTCCAAAGAGAGCGTGGTGGATTCAAACTGCCAACCTTTTGGTTAGCAGCCAAACTTTAACTACTTCACCACAGGGTTTCCTATGACACAATCATTAAAAACAGTTACTCAGGTAGAGATGCAAGAAAGTCAATGGATTAAAAAGCCAAGATGGGTGTCTTAGTCATCTAGTGTTGCTATAACAGAAATACCACAAGTGGACGGCTTTAACGAAGAGAAATTTATTTTCTCACAGTCTAGTAGGCTAGAAGTCCAAATTCAGGGTGTCAGCTCCAGGGGAAGTCTTTCTTTCTCCGTCAGCTCTGGAGGAATGTCCTTCTTATCAATCTTCCCCTGGACTAGGAGCTTCTCTGTGCAGGAACCCTGGGTCCAAAGGACACACTCTGCTCCTGGCACTTCTTTCTTGGAGGTATGAGGTCCCCACTCTCTGCTTGCTTCCCTTTCCTTTTATGTCTTGTAAGATAAAAGGTGGTGCAGGTCATACTCCAGGTAAACTCCCTTTACATTGGATCAGGGATGTGACCTTAGTAAAGGTGTTACAATCCTACCCTAATCCTCTTCAGCATAAAATTCCAGTGACAAAATGGAGGACAACCATACAATACTGGGAATCATAGCCTAACCAAGTAACATATTTTTGAAGGGAAACAGTGCAATCCATGACAATGGGTTAGAAGAATGTCGGTCTCTAGAGAATCTAGTTGGGTTCAGGCTGATTTTGTTCTAGAAGCAAATTATTTCCACCAGTCACTCCAGGCAATGAGGCAAATTAGGATTTCATTTCACATTAAAAATAGTTTTGAGTCCTTTGATGATTCATAATTATATACCCCTTAGAGTTTCCAAATGGCATGTTCACTCATTGTCTTATTTTATCCTCAAAACAATGTGGAGAAAGTGTTCATTGTTTTTTTCAGATTTTTAAGGCCCAAAATGTTTCATCAATTTGCTCAAGGTTCCAGAGGAGCAAATCTCCACTCTACACTAGGTCTCCACACCAGGTTTGCTTATTCCTAACCACCTCCCTGTTCCTCTGTCCCACTTGTCCCTGCGGCCTTATTGGTGCAGCCTCTTGATCACATCACTGTTCGTCAAAGGAGACTGGAAATGGGCTGCAATCTAGCAACTTCAATGCTCATTGCCACTGTCTCTGTGCTGAGGTGATTTGCCAGGTGCTGTAAGCACCTCTTGACTCTCTCCCCACTTCAGGCTGGTTCTTATTCGGTATTGAACAAGATAGAAGGAATCATACATGGGAAACTGCAGAAACCTGGCAGATATGCTGATTTCAGGGAGAATAGTGCCGTACCATGGTCCATCATGAGAACTCGGGAGCCAGCTTACATGGTGCTGAATGTAGGCTCTGCTGCTTATTGTTGTGACACTTTGGGCCAGCTACTTACCTTCTCTGAGCCTCAACTCTCTCCTTTGTAGGACAATGATCCGACCTGCTTCAAGGAGGTATACTAAGAATTAAATGAATTAATATTATGAAGTGCTTAGAACAGTGCCTAGTACTCCCTAAGTGCTAAACAGGTGTTTAAGAGTTGAAGAATGATCTCAAGGAAAGAAGTCCTGAGCATAAATTGCAAAAAGGAATCTAGTCTGGCTACTAAAAATGTGAACCAAGAACAAGTCATTTAAGCTCTTGGGGCTTCTGTTTTCTCACCTATTAGTAGGGGATAACAATATCTATCTAAACTGTTGCACAGAGACTTAAATGGAGAAGTGATAGTGCTTTGTAATGTGCTGGTCAAATTGCAGACTATCAACTTCTGGGCAACATGGTGCTATAGTCAGAAGCACCATGCCATCCCTCTGCAGCAAAGTTCTGAAAAACTAAGTCAAACAGAGTCACACGTCAATCCTGAAACCCTAAGCATCAAATGAAGAGATAAAGAACTCAGCCAAGTACCAAATGGAATAAGAAACTGACTGAGAACAGAGAGCAGGGAGCGATATATGCAGAGGTCCCCTATCAGCTACTGCAGCATGGATCCACCATCTTGGACTCCTATTGGAGATCAGCGAACAGGGGGTATGAGAAAGCAGCTCCATGGAGCTTCCACCAGGAGACAGAACAACCAGTAACCAGCGATATGTACTTTCCCATCCCCCACCCCTGTTCACCCCCACTTAGCCTCCTCTGCTTCCTTCAGCCATAGTCTCCTGGCCAGGAAGCACCATCTTCACCCTGGTGTCACTTGGATTCCACCCGCCCCCACTGGGGCCGGCTCCCTGAGTGCCTTTTGTTGGCTGCTGGTGTTGTTTTTTTCCACTTCTTTAGATTTCTTCCTTACCTCTCACAACCTCCCCCTCCTTTCTCTCAAATACCTGGCTCCATGCGCCATCTTTGCTTCTTCCTGAAAGCCTGCGAAACACCACTCGACTGTGAAACTGCTTCCCAACCTGTGCCGCCACTCTGGTGGGATCCCCAGGGCTTTTTTGTTTGTTTGCTCTGATTTGTTCTGTTTTGATTTGTTTGTTTTCTTTTTCTTTTCTCAGCTTGGGAGCCCTTTCTAGCCAGACAGTACCACACGGCTTGGAAGCTACTCCCTTACTCTGCACAGATACACAGAGACATCCCTGGAGGCATTTCTTACCTCTCGTTTTTTTTTGTTGTTGTTGTTTCTTTGTTTTGTTTTCTTCTCTCTCTTATTCCCTTTTTGTCTTTCATTTCCAGTTTCTCAATTTATTCATTTTTTTCTTACCCTTTTTCTTTTTTTTTACTTTTTATTTTTCCCCATTTCTCAGTCTCTTATCTCTCCCCTCCAAAAGCAAGCTCCCTTAGTACTCTTTTTTGGTCGTTTGTATGTTTTTGGCTCCTGTTCCTCTCCCCTCTCTCCCATACCCATCTTAGCTCCACACATCACAATCTCACACCTCCATCCTGCCTACCTGCACCACGCACTTAACAACACACCACCAAGCAGCACAGGTACGGCCTACTGGAACGTGCCCTGCACTGATTCCCGGTCTGCAATGTCAGCCCTGGTACATGCCACAAACAACCCATCCCAGCAACTCCGCTTCATCTGGACCTGACCTGCTGTACCATATCTGAGCGACTGACCCTGCCAATTGGAGAAGGAGGTGAAAAGTATCGTGCCCACAGACAAGCAAACAACAAAGAATGCACAGCTCGCCTGCTCAGACATAACCAAATAAAACAAAAAGCAGGAAAAAACAAACAAATCTACAATCAATAAACGAGGAAAGTAACAACTGAATGCCCTGAAGACAGCAGACAATATCAAAACATTTACAAAAACAGGACAGGTTGGTTCCACTAGGCACCCAAAATAAAATACCAGATGACTTTCCAGTGGAAGAAAAGGCACTAGAACTACATGAATTCAAATCTCTAATACTCAGAATTATCCAAGAGTTGAAGCAAAAAGCAGACAAAAATGAGGAAAAAATAGACAAATTCATGGAAAAGGCAGACAAATTCATGGAAAATACAGACCAAAAAAATGGAAGAATTCAGGAAAATAATGCAGGAACAAAATGCCAAAATAAATTCACAACTAGAAATTATACAAAACGATAATTAGAAAGTGAAAAGATAAACAACAAGATTTCAGAAATGGACAGTGTCACAGAAGGGCTGAGGAGCAGATCTGAAATGGTAAAAGACAGGATCAGTGGAATTGAAGACAAACACTTGGATACAACTCTGTTCGAGGAAAACTCAGAAAAAAGAATGAAGAAAAGTGAAGAGACCCTGAGAATTATGTGGGATATAATCAAAAGCAAAAATCTGCGAGTGATTGGAGTTCCAGAACAGGGGGAGAAAACAGAAGACACAAAAGAGGATCACTGAAGAACTGCTGACATAAAACTTCCCCAATATCATGAAAGATGAAAAGCTGACCATCCAAGAAGCTCAACCAACCCCATATAGGATAGACCCCAAAACAAAATCACCAAGACATATCATAATCACACTTGCTAAAACCAAAGACAAACAAAGAATCCTGAGAGCAGCTCGAGAAAAACAAAAAGTCACATACAGAGGAGAAACAATAAGACTAAGCTCGGATTATTCGGAAGAAACCATGCAGGCAAGAAGGCGATGGGATGACCTATATAAAACCTTGAAAGAAAAAATTTGCCAGCCAGGAATAATATATCCTGCAAAACTCTCGTTCAAATATGATGGTGAAATTAGGTCACTTCCAGATAAACAGAAATTAAGGGACTATGTAAAAACCAAACCAAACTTACAAGACTTATTAAAGGAAGTCCTTCAATCTGAGAACAAACAACATCAGAGCACAAGCTGAATCTAGGATAGTACCAGCCAGATACCAACCTAGGAAATGTACTCTCAAGAACTATGCAAAACCAAAAAAATTACAACAGGGAACCAGAGGTTAATCTGTAAAAGACAACAGCATCAAAACAATAAAAAAGGAAATAAACAGTGTAGGTATAGAACCTTGTAATGGAGACGAAGGCAAGGCAATACCAAGTAGTAATAGACTGGTTCAAATCTAGGAAGATAAGGGTAAATTTCAAGGTAACCACAAAGAAACCTACTCATCAAAATAAAGAATAAAAACATAAAGTCTCAGTAAAAACAAATCCTACAAAAACAAAAGAAATGAAAAAAAAAATCCACAAACAAAAGGAACTCAGCACAAGAGAGTAAGAGGAACAAAGAAGATGTCAGCACCACAAAAAAAAGCACTACAAAATGCAATCCCACTCCTAGGAATATATCCTAGAGAAATAAGAGCCGTCACATGAATAGACATATGCACACCCATGTACACTGCAGCACTGTTCACAATGGCAAAAAGATGGAAACAACCTAGATGCCTGTCTTAGTCATCTAGTGCTGCTATAACAGAAACACCACAAGTGGATGGTTTTAACGAAGAGAAGCTTATTTCCTCACAGTCAAAGTAGGCTAAAAGTCCAAATTCAGTGCGTCAGCTCCAGGGGAAGGCTTTTTCTCTCTGTTGGCCTTCTTCTCTTTGGTGTTCTCCCGGACTAGGAGCTTCTCTGCACAGGGACCCCGGTCCAAAGGACGTGCTCTGCTCCCACTACTGCTTTCTTGATGGTGTGAGGTCCCCCTGTCTCACTGCTCACTTCTGTCTTTTATATCTCAAGACATTGCCTCAGGACACAATCCAATCCTGTAGACTGAGTCCTGTTTTACTAACACAATTGCCATGCATCCTCCCTCATTAACATCATAGAGGCAGGATTTACAACATTTAGGAAAATCACACAATACCAGCAATCATGGCCCAGCCAAACTGATACACGCATTTTTGGGGGGACATAATTCAATCCATGACAATGCCCATCAACAGATGAATGGATAAACAAACTATGGTACATACACCCGATGGAGTATTAAGCAAAGATAAAGAACAATGATGAATCTGTGAAGCGTCTCATAACATGGATGAAACTGGAGGACATTATGCTGAGTGAAATAAGTCAATCACAAAAGGACAAATATTGTATGAGACCTCTACTGTAAAAACTCATGTAAAAGTTTACACACAAAAAGAAATAATCTTTGTTGGTTATGAGGGATAGGAGAGGTGGGGCAGAGCTAAATAGACGATAGATAAGTGGTAACTTTGGTGAAGGGTAAGACAGTACACAATACTGGGGAAGCCAGCACAACTTGTACAGGGAAAGGTCATGGAAACTCCAAAGACACTTCCAAACTGCCTGAGGGACTGAACGGCTGTGGGAACCATACATCTAGCTCGGCTGACATAACACAGTTTATAAAGACAATGTTCTACATTCTACCTTGGTGAGTAGTGTCTGGGATCTCAAAAGCCTGTGAGTGGCCATCTAAGATACTCCACTGGTCTCACCCTCTTTGGGAGCAAGGGAAAATGAAGAGAACAAAATATAAGCAAACATTAGCCCAAAGGACTAATGGACTACAGCTACCACAGCCTCCACCAGACTGAGTCCAGTACAGCTAGATGGTGCCTGGCTACCACCACTGACTGCTCTGACCGGGATCAGAATAGAGGGTCCTGGACAGAGCTGCAAAAGGATGTATAACAAAATTCTAACTCACACACACACACAAAAGATCAGATTTACTGGCCTGACAGACTGGAGAAACCCGGAGAGTATGGCCCCCAGATACCCTTTTAGCTCAGTGGTGAAGTCACTCCCGAAGTTCACCGTTCAGCTGAGGATTGGACAGCCTCATAAAACAAAATGGAACTAATGAGGCACAGCAGTCCAGGGACAAGGACTACAAGGCAGGAGGGGACAGGAAAGCTAGTGATAGGGAACCCAACGTTGAGAAGGGACAGTGTTGACATGTCGTGGGGTTGTTAACCATTGTCATAGGGCAAGACGTATACTAACTGTTTAATGAAAAGCTATTTGATCTGCAAACCTTTATCTAAGGTACAAAAAAAAAAAAAAATTATCTGTGTGAGATCAAATTGACAACAGCAACTCAAAAGGTTTGATGGGCAGCCTAGGGGACAGTGAGTTGAAGATAATGGTGATGGAATAATTTGGAAAAGAATAGTGAGAATAGCAGCACAACTGGAAGAATGTAATCAATGTCACTGAATTGTACATGTAGAAGCTTTTGAAATGTTGTATCTTTGGCTATGTATATTTTCACCAAAAACAAAAAAAGTTCGAGAAGGGAGTGTTGACATGTTGTGGGGTTGTTAACCAATGTCATAAAACAATGCGTAGTGACGGTTTAATGAGAAACTATTTGTTCTGTAAAACTTCACCTAAAGTACAATAAAAAAAAAATTAAAAGTAATAAAAAAAGGAAAAGAAAGGAGGGGAAAGGCAAGTATACAGGTGGACGAAGAAAAGATTTAGAATGCCTTTAATAATGGAGGGGCTGTCGCTTAGAAATAAAACGAGAGGTCAACCTCTGCAATGCAAAGAAAGATTGCAAACGATCTCAGTGATCACGGTCTTTGTAAGTGGACTTGTATCACACAGTGCAATTTTAGGAAACTGGAATAAATAGAAACGTCATCATCCACCCCATCTCTAGGGGTCAAAATCGTAGGCGTACAGAGTCCTCACTCTGTGCTCCACCACCCTTCTGTCAGTTGGTCCTACTGTGGTGGCTTGCATGTTGATATGATGCTGGAAGCTATGCTACTGATATCTCAGATACCAGCAGGGTCACCCATGGCGGGCAGGTTTCCGCAGAGGGTCCAGACTAAGAAAAGCCTGGCGATTTTCTTCCAAGTAGTAAAACAAAAAACCTGTTGCCGTTGAGTTGATTCCGACTCATAGATTAGCCAATGAGTACCCTATGAATCACCACAGAATATTGCCTGATGTAGTGCTGGAAGATGAGCCCCTAGGTTGGAAAGAACTCAAAATACCTAATGGCTGCAACTATGGATTTAAGCATGCCAATAATTGTGAAGATGGTGCAGGACCTGGCACCATTTCTTTCTGTTGTACGTGAGGTTGCGTGAGTCACAGCTGACTTGACGGCAACTAACAACAACCCTCTGTGTTCGGCCCACGTACATTATTTCAATTAATTCCTATGGAAATGCATTGTAAGAATTTAGTAATGTGTAAATCGATATAAGACTTAACTCTGTTTTACAGAGGAGGAACCTAAAATTCAGAGAGGTTAAATAACTTGTTCCATGTCACCAGCTAGCAAATACTGAGCCTGAGATTCAGCGCAGATCCTAGGATGCCAAAGGCCATGTGTCTAGCCAACCACTCTGCATACTCCCTTCCGCCGGAAATAGTCCTTCCCTCTCTGAAAAAATATACTACTTTGCTCGTATTAGTTTCAGAGAAATACCACTTTACCTTACATTAATATGTTTTTTTACCTATCACAGTTTATCTGCTACTGTATGCGTCTGTAAACATACCCTAGGAGCCAGCCAAATACCTAGGAGGGTAAATAGACAGGATGACATACGCGGAAGGGCAAATTCACAGCTTCTCTGAGTTTTCGCTGCCTTACTTGAGCATGAAGGTGAGAATCCCTGTCTCAAAGAATTGTTGTGAGGTTCCATTGAGAGAACAAAGTTTAAATTACTCTGAAAACAACTGAGTACTAGCAATTGTGAGATGCATGGACACAATTCAAGGTTAGTAAGCCATATTGAAATCAGAGCAGTTGGTGGGTGTATTAGCTTTCTAGGGTTGTCCTAACAAAATACAACAAAGTACGTGACTTTAAAGAACAGAAATTTATTGTCTTACAGTTTTGGAGGCTAGGAATCTGAATTCAGGGCATTAATAGGGCCATGCTCTCTCTGTCCACTCTAGGGAAGACCTCCCCTTGTCTCCTCCAGCTTCTGGTAGCCCCAGGCGTTCCTTTGCATCCTTTGGCGTGTAGATGCATCGTCACATGGTGCTGTTCCCCCGCCTGTGTCTCTTGTTCTCCTATTTTATAAGGACAGCACTCCGATTGGATAGGACCCACCCTACTCTGATATGACCTCATAGTAACTGATAACATCTCCAAAGACCCTATTTCCAAACAAGGTCATGTTCACAGGTACTAGAGGTCAGGACTAAGGTATATCTTTTTGGGGATGCCATTCAATCCCTAGCAGTGGGACAGATTGACTTCCAGACAAGAAGAATAGAGGATAAATGAGGATATGAGCATAGCAAGGACAAAAGCCTGGATGAACTGCTGAATTTCCCTGGAAAGTGGAATCTTAGGGAAAGGAATTAGCAAATAAATAGCGAATAAAGACAAAAACATGCAAAAGACAGATTGAGAAATGCAGGGAGAGGGGATGACCCGCTATCAGTCGTCTAGTGGAAATCCTAAATGGGGCAGATTAGCTGTCTGCCCTTCCTTTCCTGTTCCCATTTGTGCACTGGCCCACAGATGTGAGCTCCTTGCCCACCTGCCAGGGTTACCTGGGGGATCAAATTGGATGGTTTGTGTGGAATGACTTATGAATGCTCTGGGAGGGCCTGGGAAAGTGCGATCCATAGGTGAGGTGTTTCTTTGACTGTTCTTACTCTAGACACTCTGAGTGGTTATCTTCAGTGTGAACCTCTTGCACAGGTTCCCTCCCTCACCCGACCTTCCAGAACACCAGGGCCATTCACCAAAGCCACGTGCCCTGCATGTTGAGGCTCTAGAAATTAGTCCAGGTGAGTGCTCGCGTGAGAGACCAACTTTAGCCATCAATTCTCAGTGACGTTTTCACCAGGCTTACCAAGGGAGCCTTCAACGGGGAGAACAGCTTGTTTCCTTGACAGCAGAAAATGGAGAGGATTTTGTTTTCTAATTTTTTTGTTGTCTAAAGAGAACTCCACAGAAATAACAGATGCCTAAAAACACAAGGAAAAGTGCTTTTTATTTCCCACCTGAGGGGCTTGCCTACAAGGAGATTGACATGAGGGAGGAGGAATGTTTCTGGAATGTGGGCAGTGGGCATGAAGACCCTCTCTGTGAAGGGGGGACAACTTACAACTTAAAAAGTGCGCTTCCCCAAGAGTCAAGGCCGTCTTTGCAGCCTTAGAACCAGCAGGTGGCTTGGGGAACATGAAGACAATATCTCTAAACAAAAACAAACAAACGCAACACTGCACAGAGGGGCAAGTCCGTTTGCAAAGCCTACTGAGGCGCAGGCCGCTGAAGAAAACAGCTTGATTACTACTTGTCTTTGGATCTCTGTGCAGCCACCGAGAGCCGCGCCCCCACGGCCCCCGGCGCGCCTGCCCAGGGGCTTCCTCCCGGCGGGGATTTCTAAAGCCGCGCGAGGGGTCCGCGGCTGCCGCAGCCCCCGCTGCTGGGAAACCTAGCGTTCCCCGGCCCGCCCGGCCCATCGAATATTAATGAGGCATTGTTACAAAAGGATTTGCTGAGGGAGGCCGCGATTGACTCGCCTACTCTAGAGACAAGAGGAAGAGGAAGGGGGAGGGGACGCTGGGAAAGTCGGGAAGGTGCAGCTTTCCTGTTCCAAAGGCTTGTTTTGCATGAGAAAACACAGTGGGCTTGAGGATTGGTAGCAGGCATTCTCCCCTCCCTCATCTTTAATATCTGCTCAGCAAAAAGTCAGGATTAAAACCATCGGCCTCTGGGGCACCTTTAAAAAAATTCCTTCCTTCTCTGTGTCCTTATGTACAAGGGTAAAGACCAGCTTTCTACATCCTAGTTTCGAAGGCTGAAGGGAGGACGAGCAGTGGGGCGCCCAGCTAGAGCCTCTGTCCTCTGCCTGTTCCCGATTCCATGGCCCGAGGCGATGGTTTGCATTTTTAGGACAACAGCCGGCTACCGGCAAGCAGAATCTCTCGTCAGGCTTCATTACTGCACATAAAATGACACGAGCGAGCCTGTGGTCACAAGCGCGCTTAGCATGTCTCCGCCACCCGAACCCCCGTCGCCAGGGCTGGCCTGCCCACAGACTGCCCCAAACCTGAGATTTGCTACCTTATATAGTGCCCTACGGGACCATTGCTCTGGCTGGAAACCAGACTTCTCTACGTGCTTGCTCTTTGATTTGTAAATTTCTGAGAAAGCCTAGAGACGCGCTGTATTTACCAACTAAGTTCAGAACCACTCTTTCCCTTCCTTCCCTTTTACATGCTTTCGGAGACTGGGTCTCCCTGCGTGCACCATCTCCTGATCTAAAAACACAGTTGCTGAGAAGGTGACCTGACTCAAGGCGACCCCATGGGTACTAGAGTAGAACTATGCTCCACAGGGGTTTCAGTGTCTGATTTTTTCAAAGTAGATGGCCAGGTCTTTCTTCCCAGGTGCGGCTGGATGGACCCGAATGCTAACCTTTTGATTAGCAATAAGCTAATTGTTCCCACCACCCAAGGATCCCCTCTCCTGATTAGACAGGCTGATGTATATGGCATTGGGAGCACACAAAGCTGTGAATACAGGCCCCACTCTTTCTAAGGCCGTTTATATCTTTTTATTCACCTTACAAATTGTAGGCTGGACTAAATCATACCTACCATCTTGAAAAGAAACCCCACATCCAACAGCTCCATATACCATCACCAAATCCTATCTATTAAGAATGAAGTCCACTCAATGTGCATTTTTAGGCAAGAATGAATGTTTGCATCAGTCAGATAAGGGGTCTTGATGGTTTAAACAATGCTGGTATACCAAACATTCTAATTCAGTATCTCAGAATAAGTACAATCTAAGTACAAGATTACTGAACAAATAAATACATTTTGAAGGAATTATTTCAGTAGAAAACATTTAAGGGTAGTCAGCCAGGTAGATTGAACTTGACCTTGAAGCTCCAGTAAACTTTTCTGAAGCCTCTGGGATTTAAAATATGAAGAAGACTGCTACATGAATTCAATATCTGGATCTTTAAAGAGAGCCACCAGGGGAGATGTGATGGACAAGACATAAAAGCAAACCACAAACCACTGTATGACAGTGCATTTCTAGGTGGGGGATGAAGTGTGAAAGGGAAATGTAGATAATATTATCTTTGTCTTCATGAACAAAGCTGAATCTGCTCCGCATACATGTTCCAGCACATAAGAAAAGGGGGAGAAAAAGTGGAGAGACTTTTTATGTAGATAACCGTCACTTTCACTCACATCACATTGGACTGATCTTAGTCACGTGGCCACAACTGGTTGTAAAGGAGGTTGGGAAATGTAGACTGTAACTGAATGTTCATGAGCCCAACTACTACTCAAGGGGTTTTATCATTAAAAGGAAGAAGGGGAGAAAGCACATTGTGGAACTGTTAGCAGATTGTGCCAGGCTGGGAAAGAAGCGGGCCAACGGAGGGTTTTCTACACTTTGTCGGATTGGCTTCATGAGGACTACGGGGCGGGGTGGTGGTGGTGGTGGTGGTTACTGACTAACTCTCTGCTACATTTACAGACAAAGAGTAAATTCACAGCATACTGGAGAAACTTTACCAAGTATACGTAGTAGACAGCTGCCCACAAGGGATCATTTAAGCCTCCAATCACCAAATAAACGTCTGTTACCTGCCCTGGTGGCACAGTGGTTAAGAGCTATGGCTGCTAACCAAAAGGTTGGCAATTCAAATCCACCAGCTGCTCCTTGGAAACCCTATGAGGCAGTTCTGCTCTGTCCTATAGGGTCACTATGAGTTGGAATCGACTTGATGGCAACGGGTATGGTTCTGTGTGTGTGTGTGTGTGTGTGTGTGTGTTTAACCTGCCTCTCATAATGCTAAAGATTGTACAAGTCCCAATTCATTCCTTCAGGTCCTTCAGACTTTTTAGTCTTGATGAATTCCTAGCAACTGACCAACCATTTGTGGTAAAGATAATAGTGAAAATAAATTTCTGTCATCCAAACCTACTGCAGTCACATCGATTCTGACTCATAGAGACCCTATAGCTGCCCCATAGGGTTTCCAAGGCTGGGAAATCTTTATGGATGCAGACTGCCACATCTTTCTCCTGAGGAGCAGCTGGTGGGTTCGAACCACTGATCTTTCAGTTAGCAGCTGAGTTCTTAACCACTGCACCACCAGGTCTCCTAAATTTCTGTCATATACCAAAAAATGTCAGGTAAATTAAATGCAAATACAAAAGTAAACCATAAAATTACTTTATAATTTTTTTAGGTACTTTAAAATATATGTGTAATCCTGGGACAGAAAAATACTTACTCCACATGTTGGCAAAGTGAATATCAAGAAAGTAAAACTTGTTTGATTTGACTACAATAAAATCAAATAAGCCATGCATCTAAATATTCCCTAAACAAAACTAAGATGAATAGGCAAGTGGGGGAAAACACTTTCCAACAAGTATAATAACAACAGGAAGTGTTAATATTCTTAATAACCCACCCAAAGGCTAAGAAAGGCAATTCCCAAAGGAAAAATATGCAAATGACTGAAGAGTCTAATATATATTTTAATGACGATACACAGTTTTGTCAAGGGTGTAGAGAAAAGGGCATACAAATTCTGTGGGAATAGAGATTTGTAGTTTGGCTGTATTCATCAAAAGTTTTAACCATATATTAAAGTGGACAGACTCTTAGGTGGCCCCTACAACCCCCTCTTCCTGGTGTTCATGCCCATATGTCATGCCCTCCCCCTGAGCGTGAAGCACCCTGTGGCGAGACCTGTGACTGTGCCTAACCAAAAGACTAGAGCAAAGGAAGTGGGATGTATGTGTGATAAAGTGTGGCTACATGATTAGGTTACATAGGATTGCAGCACCCTGTCTTGCTGGAGTATCTCTCTCTCACTTGCTAACTTAGAAGAAGCAAACCGCCATGTTGTGGACTGCCTATGTGGACTACCCATGTGGCAAGTAATTTCAGGTGGTCCCTAGGAGCAAAGGGCACCCTCTAGCACATAGCAAGCCAGACAATGACACTTCAGTCCTACAACAGCAAGGAAGTGAATTCTGTCAACAACCTGAGTGAGTCTGGAGGTGAATCCTTCCCAATTCAGCTTCAGATGAGGGTACAGCCTAACTGACACCATACTGAGGACATGGACTCCTGACCCACAGAGACTATGAAGTAATAAGAATGTGTTGTGTTAAGCCATTAGGGTTGTAGCAATTTGTTATGCAGTAATAGATAAACCCAAAACCAAACCCATTGCTGTCAAGTTGAATGTATACTATGCATTCAGCCAAAAATTCTGCTTCCAAGAATTTATCTAACAAAAATTAGCCACGAGGACATGCATCTCAATATCTTTTCAAAAATTATGAAAAATTAGAAACAACTAATCCATGCAAAACTAGGGCATTCAGTAAATTATGAAAAATCCACACAAAGGAATATTATTCAGTTAACAGAAATTATGACTGTAGCATATATGTATTTGTAAAAAAAAAAAGTTTAAATTTAATAGTAAATTAAAAAAGCAGTTTCTATAAGTTTGCATAATGAATTCCCATTTTAATTTTTGGAATGTTATGCATGTATAGAATATAGCCCATGAATTTACAGACAAAAGTGTGATCTCTACGAGGTACGGTTATAGATTTTTTATTAAAAACATGCCTACACGTATTTTAAAAGTTTTCTATACTGAACATTTAATTTCTTTGCAAAACAACAACAACCTAAAAATGAATTTTAAATGCTAAGTAAAGGGAAATGAAGAGACCCCAATTCTGTGCAAAAGAAAAGACATGAAATCTGCAGATCTGGGACCACATTCAACTCTGCCACTCACTTAAGCCAGGAAATTATCTGGAGTCTAAATTTTTTCACCCACAGAATAGGAATATTAATCACATCTATTCTGCAGGGTAGTTGAATTATAAAATAACATATTCGAAGGTGTTTGAAAACTCTGAAGTCCAATGTAAATGTTAGTTGTTTTTATGGTTATTAAATATAAGATGCAAATGTCCCAGGGGTTGTTAAGCCATAATAAAGGCTACCATTTCTTGAGCATTTAAAATGTGCAAAGCACATGCTAAGAACTTAGAGTCTGTTACTTTATTTAACCAGGGGGAAAGGGTTAGGTTTATCCCCCGTGTTTAGAGGAAGGCAGCCTGTATAAGTAGTTATTTTGCTATGATGCCTTCACTTTACCTCTTACTGTAAGGCAGATACTAAGTGGAGCACATCATGAGCAAGGAGCAGGTGATCACAGGTCACCTAGGACCGGGATCAACTACCTCCAACCTGGCTCTGGTCACTGGCCAGTGGCATCTCTAGAAGAAGGGCTGTGGATAACACCAGGTGACACTGTCAGGGAGGTGACATCAAAATGACTGTCTATAAAATTTTTGTGCAGTGTTTCCACAGAAATTTATTATTTTTTATAAAAATATCCCTGTAGTTAGTTATAACAGCAAAAACATTTTCGTAGGCCCAGCTTACATGGATCAATATACCTACAAGGCTAAAACTCTCTGCTAATTTACTCTTTGAACCTTCTAATGTGCTCCAGTTAGAGCTGTCATTATTACCTGATAACAATGACGCTTTGAATCCCATGGTTTCGTCTGCACACGCTACAAGCACGCGCTGTTCTCCTTGCTGATGATGTTTTCATAGTCACTGATCTTGTCAAATTTTCTGGTGTTTTAGCTACAATATTATAGTATTTTAGTGTGAACCTGTATCAATAACTTATTGAGAATGAAGTAGTAATGAAAAGGAGCCCTGATGGCACAGTGGTTAAGAGCTCAGCTGCTAACCAAAAGGTTGGCAGTTTGAATCCATCAGCTGCTCTTTGGAAACCCTATGGGGCAGCTCTCCTCTGTCCTATAGGGTCCTAGAAGGAGAAAAATTTTAAAATGTCTTCCGATCAATTACTTAATAATGTAACTAATAATCTTGTAATTCAATGCAGAAAGATTTTACAAAATAATTTTTTGTTAGTATTCATATAATGTAAGAAATATTGCATTTAAGCAATTTACAACTACATTTATCACATAATTCTGTGATTAAAATAGAAAAACTCACAGGTATAAAATTTATTGGTTATATAACTCTGATAACCATATAGAGAAATAGACAGTTTAAAATATGAAGGGGTCGGAAATGCTATGTTTCTTGATACATGTTTAGAAATATAATTTAAATCTTAATTTCAGTTTTTTTAAAAAAGTAGACTTTTTAAAAATTTTCTTTAAAAACATCACTGCCTTGTGAATAAATATCTGATTTTAATGAAAGTTTTTTCCAAACATTGCTTACTTATTTATTTTATTGTGCAAGGATTCTGTATGGTCTGGCATGGGAGGTGGTTCATGAGCGGGTGCCACCATGAGTCACTGCACTGGGTGACCAACCCTAGTGACGTCACTGTCACTGGTCCCAAATCCATCAACTAGTTTTATGATGACACAGCAGTTCTCAAAACCTTGCAGTTTAGGCTCCAAGGAGCCAACCTCAGGCTTCCCAGGGAGACTTCTTTGTTTGTTGTGGATTCTACCACAAAAATAGAAGAGGCACTTACCGCACAC
This sequence comes from Dugong dugon, assembly GCA_030035585.1. Taxonomy (NCBI): domain Eukaryota; kingdom Metazoa; phylum Chordata; class Mammalia; order Sirenia; family Dugongidae; genus Dugong; species Dugong dugon. The sequence continues at coordinate 19,865,172 of CM057474.1, read as the reverse complement.
TTTCGCCTTGAATGACTGAAAACAACAGTTGCTCTTACAGATGCATGGTAAGAGCGAAGATTTTTCCGTAGGCCTGAGGACAAGCTAAAAATTACCAGCTCCTCGTAGTGATTCTTCATTCTGCTAGAGAACGACGGAAGGTTAACTCTTACCAAAATCTAGTTCACTTTGCAAATCTAGGTTACTCTTACATGGTCACGTAATGTCTTGGACCTCAGTTGCCCCCTCTGCAAAACGGGCTTCTGTTACCTTCACTGGAGCCCTGGTGGCGCAGTGGTTAAGTGTTTGGCTGCTAACCAAAAGGTGAGCAGTTTGAATCCACTAGCAGCTCCTTGGAAACCCTATGGGGCAGTTCTACTCTGTCCTACAGGGTTGCTTTGAGTTGCAATCCACTCTACAGCAACAGGTTTGGTTTTTGGGGGGTTACCTTGCTTAATTAAACCGATCAGGGTGATCTCTTGAGGTTCCTATCAGATTGAAGGTATGTGATGCTGAAACAGCTTTGCTCATCCTGGTATTTGATTAGTCAAAACTTTTTAAAAGGAAGCCTGGATAACGTATCTCTAACACGGAATCAAAGAAGGAGAAAAATTGGCAGAGAAAGAGTAATACAGAAACTTTGGGCCTCCAAAACTTCCCATAGAGGATATTCTTTTAACTCTACACACTTCTGGCATTGTGTCATCAACCCACCTTCCAGTAGAGCTCTATAGTCCTGTGACACAAGGCAAGTGCACTGCTTCTTCACACTGGGCAAGAGAACCTGCCCTTGATAGATGAACCACAGAGAATCTCTTCCTGAGGGTCACTTTTATTGCTTAAAAGTCAGTCTAAAGATTTCCTGTCTGAGAAAGTACAGCAATGACATCTGTTACTTCTTCAGAGCAGACCAGCCCTTTACCCATGATTTCTCAATATTTAAACAAACAGCCAAAACAAAGCTGTGCTTCAGTGTTAACCTTATGAACTTAAAAGCCTGCACCTGTACAATTACTAATTAGCATGTTGAGTAACAAAGCTGGTAGGTAACGAGTGACGTTCACACCTCTTAATTGGTGTGATTAGCACGGCTTTTGTTGTCAGCCATTAGCAGCTCTCCCCAAGGGTAAAATGCCACAGGTAAAGGGACTTTGGCAACCGCAGACTGGAAGAGAAGAGTGAACAAAAGTTTATAAAATCAGTTTAGGCTGATTTCAGGAAAAGAAAAAAAAAAAAAAAAAAAGGTTAGTGCTAGAAACTGACCAAAACTGTTGAATAAATAGGAGCATCTGTAATCATATTGCCCTTTATTCTTCACAGCTGGTGTAAATCTTGAAATTAAAAAAAAAATTATTCTTTCCCTCATTGCGTTGCAATATGAGAAGTCCCCACTTTCAGCGAGTTTAATTCTGAATGTGAAAATCCAAATCAATGGAAAAATAGAAAAATGAGGATCAGGTATGTTATTGAATTTTTGCTTTCCTAATAATACACATAAGATTTACCTTAAGGTTCTTGAAGACAAATACCCTAAGATTTTTAAAATAGAGCCCAATTAAACAGGACTTCTCAAGAACACATGAAGCAATATGTGGTCTGTATTTCTTACATAATCCTCTCATCTCCTCTAGCTTGTTATATATTCCTTGTATATCCAGTGTTGCAACATCAATTTCCAACACACTTTTACATAGTTTCCTGGAAGGCCTGGCCTTATCCTGACATCACTCCATTTTCAGAATTTAGCGTTTAGACTAGGCTTTTCTATATTCTCCGGATATATTTGTTTGCTTTTCTTAAAGACATGGCTTCATTGTGGCCACACAGAAATTTTGTAATTCTCCCGTAAACTAGAGGTGCCAGGATTTCTGCATAATAGGAGGGGTCCTCAAGTTGTCTTTCTAGAAAAAAAAATTAGATGCCATGTTTGTGAGCCCTATGAAGGCATGAATCATGCCCTTTCCACCTGTAAATCGCCAATATCTAGCCCATCTCCTTTTATTCTTTGTATTCGTTTTTATATAGATTGTTAATCCATACACAGGCCTATGCCAGGCCTCTTTTCAAGCAGAGTGATTCTCCACCTCCTCCCCACATGGAACCATTTAAAGGAGGCTAAGAGGTTCTCACTGGCGGCATTGGTTGTTCAATGGTAGAATTCTTGCCTCATGCAGGAGACCCAAGTTCGATTTGGGCCAGTGCACCTCAGGCACAGCCACCAACCATCTGTCACTGGAGGCTTGTGTGTTGCTATGATGTGGAACAGGTTTTAGCAGAGCTCCCAGACTAAGAAGAACTAAAAAGAAAGGCCTGGTGATCTGCTTCCAAAAGTCAGCCAATGAAAATTTTATGGATCATGATGATCTAATCTGCAACTGATCATGCGGATGGTGCAGGACTGGGCAAAGTTTTGTTGCACTGTGCATGGGGTCACCATGAGTTAGGGAATGACTCTACAGCAGCTAAGGACAGCAGAAGAGGCCCTGACACTCTAAAGTCATCTTCCTCAACCAGCCTCCCAGTCTCTGATTTGAGTCACTACTATCTTTCTGGTGGCCCAAGGACATTGTTCACAAGCTCACATGACCAATCACACAGGACTACCTTTAAATCCAGAATTGCAGATTGATTTGTTAAGGTAAGTTTTTTTTTTCTGGAGTGGGGTATGGAGTAGGGGAAAATGGTGCTGGAGAAGCAGCTGCTCCCTTGGAGTGCACAGAGCTGGACATGACACTGGACACCTGGGATAGCACAAGGGCACGACGTGGAAGGAGGAGGACTGCTGTACAGGGTAGTAGTTGGTGGGTGAGTATTGACAAGAGGGTGTGGGTGATACAAATAATTATCTGCCATAAGGCCAAAGGAATTAACAATGGGATAAGGAAGATTAAAGACTAAAGAAGAATTGATGCCTTTGAATTATGGTGTTGGTGAAGAATATTGAACATATCATGGACTGCCAGAAGAATGAACAAGTCTGTCTTAGAAGAAGTACAGCCAGAGAGTGCCCCTTGGAAGCAAAGATGGCAAGACTTCGTCTCATGTACTTTGGACATGTTATCAGGAGACCAGTCCCTGGAGAAGGACATCATGCTTGGTAAAGTAGAGGGTCAACGAAAAAGAGGAAGACCCTCAATGAAATGGATTGACATAGTGGCTACAACAACAGGCTCAAACATAGCAATGTTTGTGAGGATGGTGCAGGACCAGGCAGTGTTCCATTCTGTTGTACATAGGGTTGCTATGAGTCGGAAGCAACTCGTTGGCACTTAACAACAACATCATTTCTCTTTTCCCCAAAGACCACAAGTAATTTAAGAGCTTTCCCTTTGTATATATACAGAGGGAAGGACTTAATGGCAGTCATCTTAGGGACAAACTTCCACGTCTACATTTCTCGTTTTAATTTTTTTATATATGCATAAAAATTATATATATGTATATATAAAAATTATATATATACATATATACGTACATATATACATAGTCCACAGGCTAAGAAACTTGGATAGTCAAACCATTCAGTTCCATTCTCCTAGTTGATGTATCTCCTAGGTGCTCTCTACACAAACTACTAACTTGTACCTGTTGCCATCAAGTCTACTCATAGCGACCCTATAGGACAGAATATAACTGCCCCTTAGGGTTTCCAAGGAGCAGCTGGTGGATTTGAACTGCCGATCTTTCGGTTAACAGCTGAGCTCTTAACCACTGCGCCACCAGGGCTCCATGGTAATGATAATGGGGTGAAAAGTAATTGCTTTAGTAGTCTAAATGGTCATTTAGTCCAGTTCCACAATTTAAAAAAATCCTTAGTAGTTTGGGGGTCCTAGTGGTGCAGTGGTTTAGAGCTACGGCTGCTAACTAAAAGGTCTGCAGTTGGAATCCACCAGTGGCTCCTTGGAATCTCTCTGGGGGCAGTTCTACCCTGTCCTATAGGATCACTATGAGTTGGAATTGACTCAAAGGCAACTGGTTTGGTTTATCATTATCCTTACCATACTTTGTTCAGTTCTTCACAGACTTTTGGTTTAGTTATATTTTAATATACATTCGGCTCTTCTTCCTTAGTTATAATATCTCCAGTTATTAGCCAGAATAATGCCACCTGGAATAATGATGGATGGTGTTTTTCAAAGTACCTTGCTGAATCTATTCTAATTGTAGGTACGCAGAAGCATCATGTACGAATTCTGAGAGGTCGTTAAAGGGAAGAGGTACAACTGTATGCATCCTTTCCTCTTTCCTACTGACTCAAATGGGGATATGATTCTCAGACCCCTAGCAGCCATCTTGGATCATGAGGTGGAATCATGGGCTGATGTTTGTATAGCAGTAAGATAGAAAGAGCCTGGGTTCCTGATGACTTTGTGAAACTGCTTTTCTACAAATGATGCACTACATATTTTTATCAAGAACATACACATCTATCTTTCTGAGACATCGTTATTTGGATTGTCTGTCACTTGCAGTCAAATCTAGTTCTGACCTTACCTTACCTAGTAAGTTTGGAGAATTTAGTCAGGTTAAAACAACCAACTTAGTTGAAACACACACACACTATACAAACTTGCAAAGGCTAATTAAATTTCACTAGGGCAGATCTGTATAAAAAGAATAAGTAACATATGTAAATATCGTATCTGAATTTAAATACAGTACTTAACTGTCCTAGATTTTGCAAGTATTCATAGCCTCAAGAAGGGATAAGAAACCACTTTCTAATCTGTTGAATCCCTGTAAATGCTATTTAAACATGTTTTTAAAAATCTAACGCTATTTTTTCTACCGGGGGTGATATTTGGGAGCTCTGCATTGTAATTATTTTTCATTGCTCTAGACAATGAACTAAGACTCAGTCGGCTCTCCTGGAATAGAGTATGGTGGGTTGAGAAGGGACACCTGTTACCTTCGAGCTGATTCTGACTCATGGTGACCTCATGTGTTACAGAGTATAGCTGTAACAGCCGTGTCGGGTTTTCTTGGCTGTAATCTTTACAGAAGCAGATCACCAGATCTTTCTTCCGCAGTGCCACTGGGTGGGTTCTAACCAGTTAGCCGCTGAGCACAAACCCTTTGCACCAACCAGGGACCTTTGGGAAAGAATACCCAGGTATAAAAGCCAATGGATTCTTTCTCTGAAATGTCTGTCATACACCACTGCCTTAATTCAGTCTTCATTATCTCTTGAGGTTTCGCTCTCTTTTCCTTCCACCAAGCCTCACACATCCATCTTGCACCCTTCCAATACCTGCCAGAGATAACGCTTTAAAAATAGCATTGGATCATGCCATTTCATTCTGTAGAAACTTCTGTTGATTCCTTGTTGCCTTTAGCTTGGCAGAAAATGGCCTTCGCTTTTTCCGTCTCAAGTTCCATGTGTTTTCCCAGTTTTTTCTCTCACAATCTCTCCTACTTGCTCTCTGTTTTAAACATAATAAAATTTTCATCTTTCCCCAAATATGCCATGCCTTTCATGCCTCTGCATTGGAATAGGCTATTCTCTCTGCATGTAATGCTCGCCCAAGCCCCAACATGACTCTTCAGAACCTTCAAGATTCATCTTGAGAGTCACCTGTGCTCAAAAGCTTGTGTCACTCCTACAGACGAGGTTAATCACTTCTTCCCAGGTGCTCATTCTGCAAGTAGTTCTAACCTCTGTCAGAGCACGTACAGGTTGTGTTATAATTGATCTGTCTACAAGTCAAATTCCTCCTAAAATGTGAGACATTGGAACTCTCCAAGAACCCCACCAATGTCCACAACAGAGAAGGAGCTCACTTGCGTCTTGCAGAATGGGCAGTGAGATCCATGATTGAGAGTCATCCCAACAAAAAGTAGTTTGTATCTAAATGTAGTTTTTAGATTGCATGATATGGGGTGAAATTAGACAAATTACAGGGCTTAGATACTTTCAACTCCTTGGAAAAAAATAGTAATAGGAATATATAGGAAAATGTATAGATATCCTATATATACATCATATCTTTCTTCTCACCTTGAAGAGAGATTCAATATTCCTTAAAGCTGAATTTTCCTGGAATTAGAATCATGAAATCACAGAATTGTAGAGCTAAGAGGGACCATAAAAATTATTGGCTCCACCTTCATAATTTTTAAATGAGAAAACTAAGGCTCAGAGAGATTAAAAGATTTATCGAAGGACACCTAGCTAGTTAGTGTCAATCAGATCCAAAATCCTGGTCTCCTGACTCCAGTGTTTTTCAAATATTTGAGTCATAAGTCCCTGGTTAGGGGCAGCCAGCATCTTTGAAGTGCACAGACTCTAATTTCAAGTTAAATCAGAGCTAAAACACAGACAAGCCCAAGGGTTTCAGCTATGAATTAAACAGGTGAGAGGCTAGATTATTTGATGAAAATTTTGAAATCACAGATTTTAGAGTTTGAAAGTCCCTTATACAGCATCCAGCCTAGCCCTTAGTTCTCATAAATGAATATAATAAGGCCCAAAGAAGTGAAATGACTTCCTCCACCTGAGTTATAAAGCCAGACAGAGACAAAACCAGAACTTTGAATGCAACTCTGAACTGGACCCACAGAAAGCCTGCGAGTGAAATGGGACACCAGGTAGAGGAGTGGGCCTCTCATCTGAAGTCATCAGGGTCTGCCATGGATCAATTAATATAAAATTCAGAAAAATGGAAAATCACAAAAAATAATACATATGTACTATAATAACTTTATTTTAATTTTAAACATATAAAGGTACTTTCATTCTCCACTACTGATGTGTGGTTAGACAAAACATTTTCTTTAAATATGGGTATTAGTTTCCTATTGCTGCTGTAACAAATCACACAAATTTAGTGACTTAAAACAACACAAGTTTATTATCTTACAGTTCTGGAGATCAGAAATCCAAAACTGAGTTTTACTGGGCCAAAATCAGTAAAATCAAGGTGTCAGCAGTTTGTGTTCCTTCTGGAGGCTCTAGGGGAGAATCCAATTTGTTGTCTTTTCCACCTTCCAGAGGCCACCCAAGGAGCCCTGGTGGCACCGTGGTTAAACACTCAGTTGCTAACCAAAAGGTCAGCAGTTCAAACCCACCAGTTGTTCCTTGGAAGAAAGATGTAGCAGTCTGCTTCTGTAGAGATGACAGCCTAGGAAACCCTATAGGGCAGTTCTACTCTGTCCTATAGGGTTGCTATGAGTCAGAATCAACTCGACCTCAACAGGTTTTGGAGGCTACCCTCACTCCTTGTGGCCCCTTCCTCCATCTCCAAAGTCAGCCATTGCATCACTCCTCTGGCCTCTGCTTCTGTCATCACATCTCCTCCTGCCTGCTTCTTTCACTTGTGGTTACATTGGGCCCACTCTGATAATCTAACATCATCTCTCCATCTCAAAATCTTTAACTTAATCACATCTTCAAAGTCCCTTTTGCAGGACAAATATTGCATGAGAGCACTATTATAAGAATTCAAGAAAAGATTTAAACACAGAAGAAAACATTCTTTTATGGTTACCAGGGTGGGGAGGGAGAGGGGTAGTCACTAACTAGATAGCAGATAAGAATTATCTTAGATGAAGGGAAGGACAACACACACTACAGAGGAAGTCAGCACAACTGGACTAAACCAAAAGTTAAGAAGTTTCCTGAATATAACCAAACACTTCCAGGACATAGTAGCAGGGGCAGGGGGTTGGGGACCATGGTTTCAGGGGACATCTAGGTCAACTGGCATAATGAAGTTTATTAAGAAAATGTTCTGCATCTCACTTTGGTGAGTGGTGTCTGGGGTCTTAAAAGCTAGCAAGTGGCCATCTAAGATGCATCAATTCGTCCCACCCCACCTGGAGTGAAGGAGAATGAAGAACACAAAAGACACAAGGAAAATATTAGTCTGAGAGAGATGTGCCACATAAACCAGAGACTCTATCAGCCTGAGAGCAGAAGAACTAGATGGTGCCCAGCTACCACCAATGACCATCCTGACAGGGAATACAACAGAGAGTCCCTGACAGAGCAGGAGAAAAGTGGAGTGCAGAACTCAAATTCTAGTAAAAAGACCAGACTTAATTGTCTGACTGAGACTGGAGGGACCCCAGAAGACATGGCCCCTGGAGTCTCTGTTAGCCCAGAACTGAAATCATTCCAGAAGGCAACTCTTCAGACATAGATTAGACTGGACTATAAGACATAAAATGATACTCATAAAGAGAGTGCTTCTTAGCTCGAGTAGATACATGAGACTAAATGGGTAGCTCCTGTCTGGAGGTGAGATGAGAAAGCAAAAAGGGGCAGGAGCTGGTTGAATGGACACGGGAAATCAGGATGGAAAGGAGGAGTGTTCTGTCACATTATAGAGAGAGCAACTAGGGTCACATAACAATGTGTATAAATTTTTGTATGAGAAACTAACTTGAACTGTAAACTTCCACTTAAAGCACAATAAAACACGGTCCCTTTTGCCATGAAAGGTGACATATTCACAGGTTTTGGAGATTAGGACTTGGATATCTTTGAGGCAGCCACAATTCCACCTACCACAACATACCTCTGTTGATTATGAGCTGAGTTTTCTTTCCCTCACAAATTGTATACAAATTGTGTTGTCTATTGATTTCTAGCTTGTTCTTTCAAAGTAAAATAATAACTTAAAGACTTTTGGAAAGCAACCTATGTAGAATCCTTCCAAATTTGTTTTCCAATTGTTTTTTTTTTTTTAAAGATGTCTGTTCTACGACAAATTTGGAATTAATTTTTTGTATGTGACTTGCCTTTTTCAGTTCTACTACAATAGTCAAGTTAGATTTTACAGATACAATTGTCTTTCCTTTTAAACTCCTCTGTCACTGGTTTATACAATATTTATTTAAATTACACAATTACAATAGTAAGTTCTCCTCACTTAAACAAGTTTGAGGACAAACACAACCTGGTGGAAATTGCTCAACTGGTGGGAACTGGTGGTGAAGCTGCTAGTCTTCAGCATGCCTTGGGATAAATGAAAAGCTTTCTTCATTTGGTAGATTGTGTAAGTAAAGATTACTGGTGAGAGATTTTGCTACATAAAAGTGCCCCACATGCTGTAATGCAATATGTAGATGCAAGATATCACTGATATTTCTGATTTTAGTTCAGTGTCTAGTGCTAAGTATTATGCTAATAGACATTTATGATTGATGATGGAAGAGATTTGACATCTCTTTGACAGGAGGGAAGGAAAAAGCAGCCTAGAAACTAGCCTGATGACTAGGGAGCATCAGAAAAAAACTGAAAAGACTTCTGCTAAAGCCTGGATAACAATCTGGAATTAAACTAAATTATTCAGTGTTAAAAGTTAAGTTTCAATCAATATGGTTTTTAATTATAGTGAAGGGTTTTTTTTCTTCATTAATCTTCTTTTAATCCCATCCATTACCCCTCTGATAATTTAAGTTTAGCTAACTAAAGAGCTATTTTCAATATATTCAATTGACTGAAAAAGTTTATTGAACCCTTCTTTCAAATGATATCTCTTTAGAAAACTAGATTACTTTGGCTTATCATGCTATAAATGTATCAGTGCCTCCTCATGGTGACCCCATGTATGTGACAGTAGAACTATGTTCCATAGGGTTTGCAATGGCTGATTTTTAGAAGTAGATTTCCAGGCTTTTCTTCCAAGGCACTTCTGGGCAGACTCGAACCTTTTGGTTAGCAGCTGAGCACATTCACCATTTGTACCACCAAGGAACTCCATTGTAGAGAAAAGAGACACTACCTAATATCCTAAGACTATAAACACAAATATTAATATTTCAAATGTGGCAGTACATGCAACAGAAGAATGTACTAAATTTAGAGTTGGAGAGTCTTCCATATATTTGCACTTTTGCCCTTGGACTCTATTGTTTTGTCTTCTGAGTCAGTAGCTGTCTCTGTTAGTTTTTTGAGGGAGGGTAACAGAGATTCATTTACAACCTGCAGTATACAGATAACACAACGTCGCTTCCTGAAAGTGAAGAGGACTTAAAGCACTTGCTGATGAAGGTCAAAGATCACAGCCTTCAGTATGGATTACGCCTCAACATAAAGAAAACAAAAATCCTCACAAATGGGCCAATAAGCAACATCATGATAAATGGAGAAAAGATTGAAATTGTCAAGGGTTTCACTTTACTTGAATCTGCAATCAACACCCATGGAAGCAGCAGTCAAGAAATCAAACAACGTATTTCATTGGAAAAATCTGCTGCAAAAGACCTCTTAGAAGTGTTAAAAAGCAAAGATGTCACTTTGAAAACTAAGGTGCCCCTGACCCAAGCCATGGTATTTTCAACTGCCTCATTTGCTTTTGAAAGCTGGACAATGAGTAAGGAAGGCCAAAGAGGAATTGACTCCTTTGAATTATGGTGTTGGTGAAGAATATTGAATATATCATGGACTTTCAGAAGAATGAAGAAATCTGTCTTGGAAGGAGTACAGTCAGAATGCTCATTAGAAGCAAGGATGGTGAGACTTTGTCTCAAGTACTCTGGACATGTTATCAGGAGGGACCAGTCCCTGAAGAAGGACATCATGCTCAGTAAAGTAGAGGGTCAACAAAAAAGAGAAGGACCCTCGATGAGATGGATTGACACAGTGGCTGCCACAACGGGCTCAAACATAGCAACAATTATGAGGATGGCACAGGACCAGGAAGCGTTTTGTTCTGCTGTACATAGAGTTGTCATGAGTTGGAAATAACTCCATGGCACCTAACAACAGCAATAGAGATTTTAAATGACCAGAAGAGGTTCAACTTTTAAGCACAGGGTGTAGTTGCCAGCCAAAACCTTGGGGTTCTTTATCCCTTCCAAAAGTACAAGCAAATGCAAAACCTCTCTGGAGGAAGGCATCTTCATTGTATGTCTTACACTAATTTCCAAATAATTTTTCAATTCTAATCAAAGTTAACCAAATTCTTAATTTAAAACACACACACACACACACACACACATCATGATGAGTGCTAGGAGGAATAAGAAGAACAAAAACAAATTAATAAAAATTGGTGAAGATTGTCATTAGCTACAACTAGGGGCAACATCACCAGTAAGAGAGAATTAATTGTAACTATGAACAGAGGACGATGAGAAGCAGAGAAAAGATAACAAAAGCAGAGGGACATAGGTCAAGTACAAGGAGTAGATGCATTCCTCTGTAGGCAAACATGTACATGAGGTAAGAAGAAATTTGTCCAAAGAATGAGACCTGGGATAGACAGCTGGCTCACTGTCTCTCAAACATGAGAGCACACTTTATCTTATCTTCAGTGCTAAGAATGAACCAAATGGTTTCCTTGTGGTGGGGATGATTTACAGGTGAAGTTGCATAAGGAAACCAACGCCCATTTATCCACTAAGGCACAAAGCAGTAAGGGTGTCTCTTTTGTAGTGAGCATTTAAGCAAAATACAAGCATGAACTTTCACTCAATGACACAGGTGGCAGGAAACCGGACTAAAATGTTAAATGCATTTCTTTCATGTAGTCAATAAATGCTATACAAGAAGAAAATGTATGTTAAAAAGTTCCAAGGATTCTACAATCCTTCTTACACATCAAGTTGTCTTTGTGTCTAAGGATCATTAACACTTATGATCTTTCCATAATGTCTTAGTTATCTGATATTTGTTGATAATTTTTTTTATTCTGCTTTAGGTGAAAGTTTACAGTGCAAATTAATGTCTCATTAAAAAATTTATACACAAATTGTCTTCTGATGTTGTTTGCTATCCCCGTGAATTTGTCATCACTTTCCCCCTTTCCTTTTCTACCCTGGGTTCCTTGTGTCCATTTGTCCAGTTTTATTGTCCCTCTTGCCTTCTCATCTTTGCTTTTGGTAGCTGTTGCCCGTTTGGTCCACTATACTTGAATGAACTAAGAAGCACTTTCCCCACATATGTTATTGTTTGTTTTATAGGCCTATCTAATCTTGGGCTGAAAGGTGGACTTTGGGAGTGGCTTCAGTTCTGAGTCAGCAGGGTGTCCAGGGGCCCTAGTCTTGGAGGTTTCTCCAGTCTCTGTTAGATCAGTAAGTCTTGTCTTATTGTGTGTGTGTGAATTTGAAGTTTGTTCTACATTTTTCTCCTGCTCTATTCAGGACCCTGTATTGTGATCCCTGTCAGAGTGGTCAGTGATGGTAGGTGGGCACCATCTAGTTCTTCTGAGCTAAGATCGGTAGAGGCTGTGGTTCATGTGGTCCATTAGTCCTTTGGACTAACGTTTTCCTTGTCTCTCTGGTTTTTCTTCAGTCTCCATTACTCCAGACAGGATGGGTCTTATAGACATATCTTAGATGGCCTCTCCCAAGCTTTTCAGACCCCAGATGCTACTCACCAAAGATGGATGTAGAATATTTTCTTTATCAACTATGTTATGTCAATTCTCCTAGATGTGACCTACAGTCCACAGCCCTTGGCCGCAATAACTCGGTCCCTCAAGGTATTTGGATTATCTAGGAAGCTTCTGTGACTTTGCCTTGGTCAACTTGTGCTGACTTCCCATGTATTGTGTGTTGTGTTTCCCTTCACCAAAGTTAACACTTGTCTGCTATCTAGTTAGTGACTTTCCCTCCCCACCACACCTCTCGTTTGTAACCATCAAAGATTTTTTATGTGTGTGTGTGTAAATCTTTTCTTGGGTTTTTATAATAGTGGTCTTTTTGTGACTGAGTTATTTCACTCAGCGTAATGACCTCCAGATTCATCCATGTTGTGAGATGATTCATGGATTCATCATTGTTCTTTAACAATGCATAGTATTACATTGTGTGTATGTACCATAATTTCTTTATCCATTCATCTGTTGATTGTCACTTAGTCCTGTTTCAATATTTTTGCTATTGTGAATGAATAATGTTGCAGTGAATGTGGGTGTGTATATGGCTATTCATGAGACTGCTCTTATTTCTCTAAGATATATTCCTAGGAGTGGGATTACTGGATCCTATGATGTTTCTATTTCTAACTTTTTAAGGAGGTGCCATATCGTTTTCCACAGTTGTTGTACCATTTTACATTCCCACCAGCAGTGCATAAGAGTTCCAATCTCCCCACAACCTCTCCAACATTTGTTACTTACTTTTTTTTAAAATTTGTTTTTGTTTTTTATAAGCGCCAGTAATGTCAGCGTGCGATGGTATCTCCATGTAGTTTTGATTTGCATTTCTCTAATGGCTAGTGATCACTAGCATTTCCTCTGTGTCTGTTTGATGCCTGAATGTCTTCTTTGGTGAAATGTCTGTTTATATCCTTTACTAATTTTTTGATTGGATTATTTGTCTTTTTGTTGTAGAGGTGTTGAAGTATTCTATAGATTTTAGAGATTAGACTTTTCTCAAATATGTAGTAGCCAAAAATTTTTTCCCAGTCTGTAGGCTCTCTTTTTACTCTTCTGATGAAGTCTTTTGATGAGCATTTTGTTTAATTTTTAGGAGCTTCCAGTTATCTAGTTTATCACTGGTGTTTGTGCACTGTTAATTACTGTTTGTATTCTCTTTATGCCATGTATTAGGGCCTATAGGATTGTCCCTAATTTTTCTTCCATGATCTTTATCATCTTAAGTTTTACATTTAGGTGTTTGATCCATTTTAAGTTACTTTTTGTGTATGGTTGAGGTATGGATCCTGTTTCATATTTTTATGATGGACATCCAGTTTTGTCAGCACTATTTGTTAAGAAGACTGTCTTTCCCCATTTGATGGACTTTGGGCCTTTGTCAAAAATCAGCTGACTATAGGTGGATGGAGTCTCAATTCTGTTCTGTTGGTGTCTGTGTATATCATTGTACCAATACCAGGCTGTTTTGACTACCATGACTGTATAGTAGGTTCTGAGATCATGCAGTGTCAGCCCTCCTACTTTGTTCTTCTTCTTCTATAATGCTTTGCTTATCTGGAGCCTCTTCCCTTTCCATATAAAGTTAGTGATTAGTACTTCCATCTCATTAAAGAATGCTGTTGGTATTTGGATTGGGATTACATTGAATCTGTAGATTGCTTTGGGCAGGGTTGACATGTTCACAAAGTTGAGTCTTCCTATCCGTGAGCGCGGTATATTTTTCCATTTATATAGGTATTTTTTGGTTTCTTACTATAGTGTTCTGTAGTTTTCTTTGCATAGATCTTTTATGTCCCTGGTTAGATTTATTCTTAAGTATTTTTATCTTTTTAGGGGCTATTATAAATGATGTTGTTCTCCTGATTTCCTTTTCCAAGTTCTCTTTGTTGGTGTATAGGAATCCAACTGATTTTTGTATGTTGATCTTGTATCCTGTTACTCTGCTGAATCTATTAGTTTCCATAGTTTTCTTCTGAAAACTTTGGGGTCTCTATCTATAGTATCATATCATCTGCGAATAGGGATAGTTTTACTTCTTCCTTTCCAATTTGGATACACTTTCTTTTTTCTTGCATTATTGCTGTAGTTAGGACTTCCCAGCACAATGTTAAATAAGAGTGGTGATGAAGGCTACCCTTGTCTTCTTCCTGTTCTCAGAAGGAATGCTTTCAGCCTCTTTCAGACTGATGTTAGCTGTTGGTTTTGCGTAGACACCCTTTATTATGTTGAGGAGTTTCCCTTCTATTCCTGTGTTATTGAGAGTTTTTATCAGGAGTGGATGTTGGACTTTATCAAGTGCCTTTTCTGCATTGATTGAGATGATCATGTGATTCTTCTCTTCTGTTCTGTTTTGTTGTGGATTACATTGATTGATTTTCTAATGTTGAACAATCCTTGCATACCTGGTATGAATCCCACTTGGTTGTGGTGTATTATTTTTTTTATATGATGTGAACTCTATTGGCTGGAATTTTGTGTGTGTTACTTTAGGTAGGTGGTAAGTTTCTAGATGTTTGTCCATTTCTTCTAGGTGCTCACATTTGTTGGGGCACAATTTTCAAAGTATTATGTTATGAGCCTTTTTATTTCAGTTGGGTCTGTTGTAATGTCCCCCATCTCATTTCTTCTTTGGGTTATTTGCTTCCTCTCCTGTTTTTCTTTTGTCAGTTTGGCCAATGGTTTGTTGATTTTGTTGATCTTTTCAAGGAACCAACTTTTGATCTTTTTGATTCTTTCCATTGTTTTCTCTTTTTTCCTGCTCCAATTCTTTATTATTTCCTTTCTTTTCGTGGCTGTGTTCTTCTTTTGCTGTTCTCTTTCTATTTGTTCAAGTTGTAGGGCTAATGATTTGATTTTAGCCTGTTATTCTTTTTTGATGTGTGCATTTATTGCTAAAAATTGACCTCTGAGCACTGCCTTTGCTGTGTCCCAAAGGTTTTGGCATGATGTGTTTTCATTCTCATTTGATTCTAGGAATTTTTTGATTCTGTCTTTAACTTCTTCTATTACCCATTGGTTTTTAAGCAAAGTGTTATTCAGTTTTCATGTATTTGATTTTTTTCTCTTACTATTCCTGTTATTGGTTTCTACTTTTATGACATTGTGATCAGAGAGAATACTTTTATTATTTTGATGTTTTGAATTTTATTGAGGATTGCTTTGTGGTCTAAAATGTGGTCTATTCTGGAGAATGTTCCATGTGCATTGGAAAATAATGTATATTTTGCTGCTGTTGGGTAGAGTTTTCTCTATACGTCTATGAAGTCAAGTTGGTTGATTTGGCCTTTAGATCCTCTGTATCTTTCTTGAGTTTCTTTCTAGATATTCCATCCTTTATGGAGAGTAGTGTGTTGAAGTCTCTAGCTATTATTGTAGAACTATTTATTTCCCTCTTTGGTACTGTCAGAGTTTGCTCTATGTATTTTGAAGCCCCGTCATTGGGTGTGTAGATACTTATTAAGCTTATGCCTTCTTGGTGGATTGTCCCTTTAACATTATACAATGTCCTTCCTTGTCTTTTATGGTGCATTTTGTATGAAAGTCTGTTTTATCTGAGATTAATATTGCCATCCAGTTATTTTCTGGTTACTATTTGCTTGATTTATTTTTTGCTTCCTTTGACTTTTAATATATTTATATCTTTGTATCTAAGGTGTGTCTCTTGTATACAACATATTGTTGGGTCATTTTTTTGTAATCTGTTCTGTCCTTGTCTTTCTTTTTACAGGCGTATTTATGCCTTTTACATTCTGTGTGATTATCAATAGATATGTTATTGCTGTCATATTTTACTTTTTTATTTTTGATGTGCTGATATTTTCTTTGTTCCGCTGACTTCCTTTTGTGAGTTTTCTTTTCATTTCTTTCAGTATTGTAGATGTGGTATTATTGAGTATTTATGTGTTTCTTCTTTTTTATTTTGATGAGTAGGTTTGTTAACTTTCTTTGTGGGTACTTTGAAATTTGCCCTTATGTTACTGAGCTTGAACCAGTCTTTTTTTACTTGATATCACCTTGACTTCTCTGTTTGAAGGTTCTGTACCTACACCATTTATTTCCCTTTTATTCTTTTGACACTGTCATCATTTACAGATTGATGTCTCTGTTTCCCTGTTTTAAGTCCTTTAGCTTTGTTTTATTATTGAGAGTTCTTTACCTAGGTTGGTATCTGTCTGATGCTCCTGTGCCCTAGACTCAGGTTGTTGTCTGATATTATTGATTCTCTAACTGAAAGACTCCTTTTAATATTTCTTGTGAGTTTGGTTTAGTTTTTACGAATCTTCTTAAATTCTGTTTATCTGGAAATGTCCTAAGTTCTCCATCATATTTGAGAGAGAGTTTTATAGGATATATTATTCTTGGTTAGTAGTTTTTTTTCTTTCTTTAGAGGTTTTGTATACATCATTCCATTGCCTTCTTGACTGCATAATTTGTGTCAAGTAATCAGAGCTTAGTCCTATTTTTTCCACTATGTACATGACTTTTCGTTTTTCTCAAGCCACTCTAAGGATTCTTTCTTTGTCTTTGGTTTTGGCAAGTGTGATTATGATAGGTCTCAGTGACTTTCTTTTGAGGTGTATCCTATATGGGATTTGATGAGCTTTTGGATGGTCAGGTTTTCAAATTTCTTGATATTTGGGAGTTTTTTGCCGGAAAATCTTCAACAATATTCTCTGTGTTTTCCATTTTCTCCCCCGTTATGGAACTCTGGTAACAAGCAAATTTATTCCTGTTGATTGTGTTCCACATAATTCTTAGGTTTTCTTCATTCCTTTCTCTGATTTTTTCCTCAAATAAAATACTGTCCATGAATTTGTCTTCCATCTCACTGATTCTGTCTTCCATTGTTTCAAATTTTCTCCTAAAACTTTCAAATGAGTTGTCTATTTCTGAAATTTTGTTATTTAGCCTTTGGATTTCTAGTTACTGTTTTTGTAGGATTTGTAATTGTTTATTTATTTTATGCCCCCATGAATTTGTCAGTTTGTCATACTGTGGGGGCTTGCATGTTACTGTGATGCTGG
The DNA here is from genome assembly GCA_030035585.1 of Dugong dugon. NCBI lineage: Eukaryota > Metazoa > Chordata > Mammalia > Sirenia > Dugongidae > Dugong > Dugong dugon. The sequence goes on along the minus strand of CM057474.1, from coordinate 19,847,840 downwards.
AAGCTATGCCACTGGTCTTCAAATACTAGCAGGATCACCTATGGAGGACAGGCTTTAGCTGAGCTTCCAGACTAAGATAGATTATGAAGAAGGACCTGGCAGTCTACTTCTGAATAAATTACCCAGTGAAAACCTTGTGCATAACAGCAGAACATTGTCTGATATAGTACCAGAAGATGAGCCCCTCAGGTTGGCACGCACTCAAAAGATGACTGGGGAAGAGCTGCCTCCTCAAAGTAAAGTCGACCTTAATGACATGGATAGAGTCAAGCTTTTTGGACCTTCATTTGCTAATGTGGAATGACTTAAAATTAGAAGAAACAGCTGCAAACATCCATTAATAACTGGAATGTGGAATGTGCAAAGTATGAATCTAAGAAAATTGGAAATCATCAAAAATAATGTGGAATGCATAAACATTGATGTCCTAGGCATTAGTGAGTTGAAAAGGACTGATATGGACAATTCTGAATCTGACAATCATATGGTCTACTATGCCGGGCATGACAACTTGAAGAGCAATGACATTGCATTCATCATCAAAAAGAATATATCCAGACCTATCTTGAAGTACAACACTGTCAGTGCTAGGATAATATCCATACACCTACAAGGAAGACCAGTTAATACAGCCATTATTCAAATTTACTCACCAACCACTAAGGCCAAAGATGAAGAAATTGAAGATTTTTACCAACTTCTGCAGTCTGAAACTCATGAAATATGCAGTCAGGATGCATTGATAATTACTGGTGATTGGAATGCAAAAGATGGAAACAAAGAAGAAGGATGGGTAATTGGAAAATATGGCCTTGTTGATAGAAATGACTCTGGAAATTTCATGACAGAATTTTGCAAGACCAATGACTTCTTCATTGCAGATATCTTTTTTAAACAATATAAATGGGAGCTGTACATGTAGACTTCACCAGATGGAATACACAGGAATCAAATCTACTGTATCTGTGGAAAGAGATGATGGAAAAGCTCAATATCATCAGTCAGAACAAGGCCAGGGGCCAACTGTGGAACTGACCGTCAATTGTTCATATGCAAGTTCAAGTTGAAACTGAAGAAAATTAGAATACATCCACAAGCACCAAAGTATGACCTTGAATATATCCCACCTGAATTTAGAGACCATCTCAAGAATATATTTGACATTCGATGCATTGAATACTAATGACTGAAGACCAAATGAGTTGTGGAATGACATCAAGGGCATCATACATGAAGAAAGCAAGAGGTCATTAAAAAGATAGGAAAGAAAGACCCAAATGGATGTCAGAAGAAACTCTGAAACTTGCTCTTGAATGTCACATAGCTAAAAATAAATGATGAAGTTAAAGAACTGAACACAAGATGTCAAAGAGTGGCTCAAAATGACAAAGTAAACTATTATAATGACATGTGCAAAGACCTGGAATTAGAAAACCAAAGGCGTCGAACACTCTGGTCATTTCTCAAGCTGAAAGAACTGAAGAAAAAATTCAAACCTGAAGTTTCAGTAGTGAAGGATTCTGTGGGAAAAATACTAAATGAGGCAGGAAACATCAACAGAAGATGGAAGGAATACACAGAGGCACTGTACCAAAAAGAATTTGTCAACATTCAATCATTTCAGGAGGTAACATATGATGAAGGACTGATGTTACTGAAGGGAGAAGTCCAAGATGCACTGAAGGCAATGGCAAAAAACAAGGCTCTAGGAACTGATAGAGCACCATTTGAGATGTTTCAACAAATGGATGCAGTGCTGGAAGTCCTCACCTATCTATGCCAAGAAATTTGGAAGACAGCTACTTGACCAACTGATTGGAAGAGATCCATATTTATGCCTCTCTCAAAGAAAGGTGATCCAACCAAATGTGGAAATAATTGAACAATATCATTAATATCATATGCAAGTAAAATTTTGTCGAAGATCATTCAAAAATGGTTGCAGCGGTATATTGACAGGGAACTGCCAGAAATTCAAGCCTGATTCAGAAGAAGTTCTGGAATCAGGGGTATCATTTGTTGATGTTAGATGGATCCAGGGTGAAAGCAGTGAATACCAGAAAGATGTTTACTTGTGTTTTATTGACTATGCATACGCATTCAGCTTTGTGGCTCATAAAAAATTATAGATAACATTGCAAAGAATGGGAATTCCAGAATATTAATTGTGCTCATGAGGAACCTGTACATAGACCAAGAGGTAGTCATTCGAACAGAACAAGAGGACACTATGTGGTTTAAAGTCAGGAAAGGTGTGTGTCAGGATTGTATCCTTTCACCATACTTATTCAACCTCTATGCTGAGCAAATAATCTGAGAAGTTGGACTATATGAAGAAGAACACAGTATCAGGATTGGAAGAAGACTCATTAATAACCTGCATTATGCAGATGACACAACCTTGATTCCTGAAAGTGAAGAGGGCTTGAAGCACTTACTGATGAAGATCAAAGACTGCAACCTTCAGTATGGATTACACTTCAACATAAAGAAAACAAAAATCCTCACAAATGGACCAATAAGCAACATCATGATAAATGGAGAAAAGATTGACGTGGTTAAGGATTCATTTTACTTGGATCCACAATCAACGCCCAAGTAATCAAACGATGCATTACACTGGGCAAATCTGCGGTAAAAGTCCTCTTTAGAGTGTTAAATGGCAAAGATGTCACTTTGAGGACTAAGGTGGGCCTGACTCAAGTCATGGTGTTTTCAATTGCCTCATATGCATGCAAAAGCTGGACAATGAATAAGGAAGACTGAAGAAGAAATGAAGTCTTTAAGTCGTGGTGCTGGTGAGGAATATTGAGTATAGTGGACTGAAAGGAACGGATAAATCTGTATTGGAAGAAGTACAGCCAGAATGCTCCTTAGAAGCAAGGATGGCAGGACTTCATCTCTCATACTTTGGACATGTTATCAGGGTGGACTAGTCCCTGAAGAAGGACATCATGACTAATAAAGTGGAGGGTTATCAAAAATGAGGAGGACCCTCAATGTGATGTATTAACACAGTGGCTGCAACAATGGGCTCAAGCATAACAACAATCACGAGGATGGTGCAGGACGAGGCAGTGTTTCATTCTGTTGTACATAGGGTCACTATGAGTTGAAACCAACCTGACAGCACCTAACAACAACAACATCATTTATTTGACATTTTGTTCTTGGATTTTTTTCCCTGAATTCTTCTATTGCTTTTCCTTAATTTTGACAATGTTTTGTTGGTTTTGCCTATGCTTTCCATGATTTTGTCTATTTTTTCTGTGTTTTCCTTGATCTCTTTCCTTATCTGTTGGAGAGGTCTAAATATTAGTCTTTTGAATTTCACGTCAGGTTGTTTGACTGCCTTTTCTTCTACTGGAAGTTTATCTGATTTTTTATTTTGGTCACTTGCTGGAGCCATCTTGTCCTGCTTTTTCATATGTTTTAATATTTTCTGCTGTCTCTGAGGCATTAAGGTATTTTCTTTATTGATTGTACATTCATTTGTTTCATCCTGTTTTTTTGTTTTGTTTTGATATGACAGGATGGCTGGGCTGGGCATGCTTTGCTACTTGCTCATCTTTGGGCATGATAGTTGTCACTACCTTGTCCATGTGGTCAGGGCAGCAGCAGGTAGGTTGAGCCTACTTGGCTGTACACTGGTTTGACAACGTGGCTGAGGGTAAACTGGATGGACACAGTCTGCCTCTTGATGTTGGTTCAGCAGTGTGGGAGCATTCACAGCCCCTTGCCAGATGGGCATGGATGTCAGATGGGGAGTGGTACAGGATCACTTCCCACCATTCAGCAGCTGGTCAAGTGGCAGGAGGGGAGGTGTGGTACATGCCTGGTGTGGCGAAGGGCACATGTGTGAGCACTGGGGATGCTCTAGCCACAGTGGCACATTGGGGGCAGGCAGGAAGGGTGGGTGGTGGAGTATGGTGCTAGGTGGAAGGGAGAAAGAAAATAAAAGAGAGAGGAAAATTGAAAAATAGAAAAAAAGAGGGCAGCACAGTGGTAGCCAGCAGGTGGGGGTGAGGTGGACCCGGGGGTCAGCGGGAAGGGGAGGAAGGTGGTGAATAGGGCAGAAGGGTGAGGAGCGGGAAGGAGTGTTTCTGTGGTTACTGGTTACCTGGTGCTTTGTCTCCTGTTGGGACTGACATGAAGTTGCCTTCCTGTACTCCCTGTCCAAAGTCGTTGCTGGCTGTGTTCCAAGATGGCAAAGCAGTGCAGTGTTAGTTGGCAGGGGACCTTCACTCTGTATCTCTCCTCGTTCTGTTTTCCATCAGTGTCTTCTTCCATTCAGTGTTTGATTTAGTCCTTTACCCCTTCATTTGATGCTTAGGGTTCCAGGATTGAAGTTTGTATCTGTTTTACTTAGTTTTTCAGGCCTTTGCTACAGAACGATGGCATGGTGTGTCTCTCTGGGGCGCCAAGTTGGTTCTGCCTCTGTTGATAATTTTAAGGATAGTTTAAGTACTCGAAGTTTTTCCTTTTTTCTTCCCATAGCAACATTTCCCAGATGCATAATATACCATTCCATGCATTAGTAAATGGAACTTACTGAATTTAGGGTCATGTGTTATATAAGGCAAATGGTTTGAGACACTAAGTTGACTCTGTATTAAACACCTACACACATCATACTGTATCTTAGAGTGAATTCTGTTAATTTGTCTTTTGCATAGAAAAAGAGTTTGCAGAATTTGCTGTTGTAGGACCTCCTAGACCAGTTGTTGTGGCTGGCTTCTTTTTTTTTTTTTTTACAAAAGTAAATTATTAAATTAAAGGCATATAAAGACTTTGTGTTAGTTTGTTATTTGCCATCAGTAAAATTGTCATCAGCTGTAACTCACTGTCTAGCTTTATATTTATAAGGAAATATCATTTTATCAAACTTTATAATATTGCTACTAAATACCATGAATGTGTAGTAATAATCTGTTACATTTTTGTTATCTCCTAAACACAAATACAACTTTGCATCATTGGTATATTTTTTGAACAACATCTGATGTATTGGTCAGGACTTTTGGTTGCAAGTGACAAAAACCAAACATAAAGTCATTTAGACAAAAAATGGAGTTATTTACAAATTCCAAATTTATAAACTTGGAAAGTCTAAAGTTGGATCTAGCATGGCAGGAACTAGGAATTCAAATGATCTTATCAGGCCCTCCCTTCCCTCTCTCTTTGTGTGTGTGTGTGTGTGTTTGTTTCTGTGTGTGTGTCTCTGTCTCCTGATTATGTCTTTATTTTCCTCCTTGGTTTTATCTTCTCTTGCCGTAGACAAATAGTACACCACCTGAATCCCCATGATACCCAGGCCTCATAAGAAGATAATCATTTTGTTTTTGTTTTTCTGGATTTTTAAAAAAATTTTTTCTAAGGCATTTCTCTCTAACAATTGCATCTCATTAGACTGATACTGTAGCCTATACGCCAGGTATTATGCAAAAGATCCTTAAATACTTGCCAGTGAACATACCAGTTACACCTACTCCTTGTCTATGCTGTATAACAAGAAAGAGAAGCGTATTCATTTGCTTAGAGAAAGCAATTGATATGGGTATATTTTTATGATGGAATACCTGGAAGAAAAGTAAATAACAAAAAAACAAAAACAAAACAAATAACCAACAGTTTCAGTATTTTCCAAACGCCTAGATGTTTGAGTTATGAAACCAAAATACCAGTTTGTTGATTGAGTTTTTCATCTTCCTGTAGATATTTCAATTTTATGTAGGCAAAACGCAAAGTGCACTTACAAAAAACAAATGGCTAATTGTGTAAAAGGCAGAGTTGATTTAATATGTATTGAGATTACACTCCAAAAAAGCAAACTCCTAACCAAGTAACAAGGATATTATAACAACGTCTCATGTTATTTTTTTTCAGATCCCAGCAGTGTTACCAATCTGTATATTTGAGTTTCAAAGCAGCATTTTAACAATGGAAGTTTTTAAAAATCTGTCTGGGTTTAATAATATATTACATCAGAAACTGCATTAGAGGAAAATAAAAAGATGGTTTACAACATAATGTGACACAATCTTAAAATCCTGGATGTTAATGAGATGAGAATTTTTCCATATTGGACTGTCAATCTGAAATGAAAAATACCATCAGTGTTCATCTATGTGTTATAAAGAATCACCTGATATTTTTTAGTCCATTGCGTTATAAATAGCACTTTTCCCTAGACAATATTTCGACCTCAACTTAGTAGATTAATAGAATTCCCGTTTCTATATCAACTTGAAAGAAGCCTTGATGGCGCAGTGGTTAAGAGCTTCACTGCTAACCAGAAGGTTGGTGTTCGAACGCGCTAGCCACTCCTCGGAAACTCTAGGGGGCAGTTCTACTCTGTCCTATAGGGCCACTATGAGTCAGACTTGACTTTATGGCATACAACAACATCATTTCAGCAACAACAACTTTCAGCTTGAGAGCTGACAGTGTATTTGGGAAGTCAAAATATTCATTTGTACCATATTATTGAATTAACAAATCTCAGAACTTTGGTAGTTAAAATGAAACTTTGTGACCTATCCAAACAATAACCCTCACTTACAAAGGAAGCGTGATTATTGTACTGTCTCACTAACGACTGAATCATCTCACTGAAACAAGAATAAAGTGGAAAGTCATCTATTCTTGTCAATGCAAGTGACAGAACATCTCCTGCTTTGTGATATTAAGATTTTACATGGGAGAAACCACAAAGGAAAGTTTGATACATTTGAATACAATGCAGTGGTCTGCAAGGCCTGTTTGAAACACAGAGCATAAACATTCCTGTATACTTATGTGAGCTTGCCATCTGCCATTTTAAATGCTGAAAATAGTAAAATCAGCAATCCCTAGTTTTAGGCATTTGGTCTCCGAAATCAAGAAACAGCATCATATCTCAGTTTAAATAAATATTAGGGAAATGTGTAACCGATAAACACCAGTGGTGAGTATGTTATCCCACGATCTTGTTCCGTAGTGGTCTTAACTTTGCACTATCTGGGACGGTCTGCTTCCCTAGTCATGCTTCAGTGAAGTGGGGCCTATCTCAGACTTACCGTGACATTTGTCACCTACTATGGAAAGTTCAATTGTGTCACACACTTGGACAGACTAATGAAGAGGTAATCCAGGAGTTCGTGATGATGCTAGATCTTCTTGTTAGCTACTTGCTTAACATCCTATACTTCTCCTTTGTAGCAAGTATCACAGTTATAGTCTTGTATTTATGTGTTTCTTGGTTATTAACTGTGCTCCTTATCCTACCATAAATTCTGTAAATCCAGGGGCTATATTTGACTGTTCTTCTCTGTATATTTATTGCCTAGAAGCACAGTGTCTACAACAGAATCAATGTATAGTAAATACGTGTTGAATGAATAAATGAGGCAATTCTGAGTGGCTTTTTCCTAGTTTTCATCAATTCACAGCACTTTGACAGTGGACAATTGGGATATGTAGAGTGTTAGTGTTTTCCCAACTTGCCTAAGCTTGAAAATACAGGTTATCAAGCACTTCCCTTATGATACTGCTTTAGAACGTTTGGGGTGGAACCACAGCACTTGTGTTTTAAACAAGATCCCCAGATGGTACCTATAGTGGAATAATTGTTGGAGATACCTTATTAAGGATTTATATGAACCACAATCTGTAATTCTCATAATTCTTCTCCATTCAGTGGCCGGAGGGCCTCTGGAATCCTTACAATTCCTACGACTTTGAGGAGAAAATTTGATATTATTATATTTCTTTGTTCTGCCCACTTGGCATCCCCCAATTTAACGTATGTAATTTTGACTATGAGGAAACCTGATGATCCCTGGTTCTTTGCCTCAGTCATGAAATTTAATGTAAGGAGCTGTGTGCCTTGTATTTGAAAAAGAAACTTGCATTGAATGTGCAAGTCTAGCTGACCATTCAATGTCTACAAATCACCATTATTTGACCGGTTTCATATTGCATACTCTTTACGGCAGGAAACTGTGTTTTAACGCTATGCACAAACACAGAGACTTATAGTAGATATTTGTTGTTTTATTCTTCCCAGCATCCTTCCCTTCTCCCGGTAACAGAACCCAAATTTTACTTTGGAGGAACCATTTTTAATCATGTGGTGTTGCGTAGAGGATATTGAATTCATTCCCAAATTTGAAAGTGAACTCGATTGGTCTAAACCTGCAGGTAAATCCCATCCCACTAGCCACAGTGACTGGTTTGAGGCGAGGACACAGAACGTAATCAGAGCTAGTGAGGCAGAAGAAATGTTTACTGGAAAATGAAAAGCTTCTGTCTTACATGGAAGCTACCAGAAGAAACTTTCTTTGTTTTCTTTGCCCATGAAGTGTGAAGATGCAAGGCCTAAAAAGGCTGGGGCCATTTTGAGACATGAAGGCAACTGAGTTGTCAGGGACACTGTGTGGAGTGTGAGGCTGAAGCTCAGCACAGAGGGAAGAGAGGCTGAAAGAAAACCAGTCATTGAGGACAACACGTGAGTCCCCAGCTTAAGTTTCAATCATGGCCAGCCCTGAGTGGACTTTTCACGTAGGCGATCCAATAAATATCCTTTGTTGTTTACACAGTTTGAGTTGGGAATCTCTGTCACTTGCCACCAAAAGGTTTCTAACAGATTTAAGATCCATTACTATATCAAAATGTATTTCTCAATAGTCCCTGAGGAAGGTAATATAGGAGCTTGGTAGTCATCACTGGAGCCAAAGGTATACACAGATTCTAGAACATTTACTTGAAATATATAATGGCTTTTGTGCAAGAAATAAAAATAAAATCCCGTTATAAATAACACCATGGCACACCCAGTAACCACACTGCCAAACTAGAAATTCATAAACACGATCTAGCAAAATATTTTTTTCTGATTCGCCAATTCATTATATGAAATTTCACAATAATATTCAAAAATTGAAATCACATTTCATTACGTATTTCACTAATTGCCTTTATTGGAATGAAAATAAAATTACATAAAATCAGGATTACTCCCAGAAAATCAGGACATATGTTGGCCATATCTAGGGAATATCCACCTTGTTTTATTGGAATAAATTATTGTTACGATGAACGCCCTGCTAGAAATGCTGTTACAGTCTGCAGGTCGTAAAGATAAAAATAGCTAAATGAACCTCTCAGTGCAGAATTGGCAAGAGAAAAGATGTGTTCTACACACAATAGGTATGCAGTGAATGTGTCTGACTGACAAGAACCCTGCTAGGACTAGCAGTGAGCTATTTAAGCCCCACTGTTTCTTGTTGACTTTGCCAGCCTTAGCTTGTTGTCATTAACAAGAGCCCCAAGCTACAGCTCCTCATCCTCCACTTCAAACTTCCATCAGCCCGGCATTTAGGTGTTGGGTCTCATCAGTGGCTGACAGGTGCATACTGTCTGAGGAAACATTGTACTGGATTGCTCATTGAGGATAATAATTCCACTGTGCCTGTGTCAACAGGCTTGTTACTATGGAATTTGTAAATACATTCACTAACCTGCAAAATGATAGTCCTGTACTGAAATTGACCTGCTTTTAACCTCTGTGTTTTAGGCATCTGGCATCTAAACATTCTGCTGCACAACACAAAACAAAGTAGGTGAAACCGGTTAGCTGAAAATAAAACGAGGGCGCTAGAGTCTTTCGATTGCTGGAAGAGACTAAGAAAAATGAAACAGAGACTACTTTTGAAAATCCTAATTACAGAAGGTTTTTAAAAAATATTAAGAAACGTATATAATATACATACGTATTCATATATAGGTATATGTACACACACATATGTGTATGTATATATATATATATGGAGAGGGAGAGAGAGATTTCAAATTGACCTCAAGCATTAATCAACAAAAGGTAACAAGAGCTTAGCCTTCATAAGATAAATCAGTTCAATTTGAGATGGAAGCAATTATAGTCCCAGAAACAGAAGTATCTGCAGAGAGATCAGACGCATACATAATCCTTATGTTTACACTTCACCGTCATATGAGAACAATAGATGGTCACATTTTCTTGAATGACCAAATTTCACATCTCACATCCTCCCCTGCCCATGAGGAAACTTAGTGCCCCATCCACCACAAACTGTCCTTGGTAATTTTTCAGTATATCCCACGCCTGCATAAAGCTTTTATCTAATGATCCTAAGTTTTCCTTCCAGACGTTTGACAGTAATCCGAGTATTTATTGAGTATTTACTATGTACCAGGCACTATTTAGTGATTTGCATATACTTTCTCATTTTATCCTAACAAGATAGATTCTATTTTTAGTCATTTGACAAATAAAGAAACTGAGGCTCAAATTGATAAGGTAATAAGGGTCAGAATCAGAATTCTAGCTGAATTTTAACCCAGGCTGTCTGATTCCAAAACTCATTTTCTTAATCATTGTGTAATTTATACTTAACTATTACCTTTGGATTTCTTAGAAGAATTTTTAAATTCCCTCAATAATTGCAAGGTAGTTTCTCCCAGCTATATAATCTGGTTCTGATATACTGAAATTCTTCTGAAAAATCACCTAAGTTTAAAGGAAAAAGGCAAACAATACTGCATGACTTAACGGTTTTTGTAATTGATCAAGTATAATTAGAATCTGGCTGTTCAGACTCTAAGAGAACATGTTGAACTTGTATTTTGCCCATTTTAGTAATGATTCACCAGGCTTTACAGCTGATTCCATCTGAACCTCACCAGAGTTATATTCAGGAAGTTTCTTTATCTGACAATTCTATTGGATGTTCTCATTTTGTGATTTTGGAAGCCGGAGATGATGATGGTCGTCTTCTGAATAGAACAGTGTTACTTCAGATTGCTCTCATTCTTCTCTCTCTATACCCAGTTTTTTCTTTTTCTTTTAATTAAACTTTCTCCTCCTCTTTTTTCCTTTTCTCCTTCTTCTTCTTCCATAAATTGTATGCCCTTCTCCTTCTTCCCCCTCCACCTCCTCCTCTTCGTCTTTAACTTCTTCCTCTTTTTCTTTTTGGAAAATGCAGGACCAATCCCTCTCAAGTGTCCTTTTTGGCTTTTTTTTTGTTGTTGTTATTCTAATTCATTAAAATAAATATATTTTGTTCTCTAACACTCAAAAGTTGCCATTGATCTCCAAAGCAAAATAATTCCAGAGAACCATGACAAAGCCAGCTGCCTCCAGAGCACACTGCCACCCAGGTGTTCTTTTCTACAATAATCGATCATACCATCCCCTGATCAACACATTTCAATGGCTCCTCAACCCTCGCATGACCAGCTCAGCATCTAAAGCCTTCAGGATCTGGTTCTGGAAGTATCTTTATTCAAATCTCTCCATTTCCCTTCAAATCTTCAAGCACTTTATGCTCAGGCAAACCAAATAGTTGTTTGTTCCCCTAGTGCACCATGCTTTTCCCAATTTCTCCCCCTTTGCATATGTTGTCTCGGGAATACTGGCTTCTTCCTTCTGTACTTGGTAAATGCCTCTTCATTCTTCAAAACTCTGCACAGAACATTGTGTTTTTGTGAGGCTTCGCTGGCCACTGCCAGACAGAATGAACCACTCGGACTATTGTTTCACTTGTATACCTTGGTCACACTTCCATTAGGGGACCACGCCATCCTTCTTAGGGACCCAAGATCATTTTTCTGTTTGCTCTTACAGTTAGACACATGGCTACAGTATGCAATATCTAGGCCCCACACTTTGACTAACTTGGGGAAAATATTATATGTCTATGGGTATAGTATGGGTATAGGTATGGGTATGGGTGTGTGTATGTGTATATATAGGGAGCCCTGGCGGTGCAGTGATTAAACACTCAGCTGCTAACTGAAAAGTCAGTGGTTTAAACCCAGCAGCTGCTTCTCAGGAGAAGGATGTGGCAGTCTGCTTCAGTAAAGATTACAGCCTTGGAAACTCTATGGGGAAGTTCTACTCTGTCCTATGGGGTTACTATGAGTCAGAATGGGCTCAATGGCAAAGTGTTTGGTTTGGTTTTATGTATATGTAAATGTATATATGTAGTCCCTGCGCGGTGCAAACGATGAGCGTGCTCAGATGCTAACTGAAAGACCAGAGGTTCTAGTCCACCTAGAGGTGCCTTGGAAGAAAGGGCTGGTGATCTACTCCCTGAAAATCAACCTTTGAAAACTCTGTGGAGCACAGTTCTCCTCTGACACACTTGGGGCCACCATGAGTCATAAGATAAGACTGAGGCTGATGCGGTGGTGGTACCTTTGATTTGATGAAGTACAGTGAATACAATCACTTCCAAGGTAGCAGATAAACCTTCTAGTGACTTAAACAACCTTTTTTTTTTTTTTCTCCAAATCTCTCTCTCTTTTTCTCAAACACAAAAACATAAAGTTTGTGTCTGTTTTTAAAATTATCAGCCACCTTTCTTGTTTTTCCTTTTCATGCTCCATGCAAAAAGAACTGAAGTCTGAGCTTCGTAGCTATAGAGGTTCTTTCTCCCATTTTCTTACTGAATATTTATAGGAAACATATAGCCACCCTCCTTTTCAAACCAAACTCCAAAATGTGTTGTTGAATCTTTCAGGCATTTTGACAGATGCTTGTCTCCCTCTGCCCTCCCCCTGTGCCCTCTCTCCGGATGGAGCGGGACAAGGTGCTACAGAGACACAGGCAGGTTGCTGGAGCAGTCGTATTGGGCTCCGGCATCGGCATCTGCGCTAGATACACATATTTTAGGATTACCTTTCCTCCACAGCCAAGACTGTCAAGAGAAAACACGGCTCTTTTTCTCAGCGTTCTGCAAAGTGTCAGGCTTTGCACTTCAGAAATATTTGATAAGTGGTGCATAAGTTGCAGGAGTACATCCACGCGCGAGGCTGACACACACGATAACTTGGACTCTTCGGTGAACTTTTCCATTTCCCTGCAGAAGTTGTTTCTGTCCATATTTTTACTTCAGCTGGGCTGAGTGGGAGAAAGAACTCAAAGGGAGGTCGAAGCAGATGGTTGTCACAAACTGCATACGGCAATTGAGAATTAGTGTGCAAGCATATGCAACCTGGTACAGTATGAAACATTCCAGCATGTGAGTGCCGAAATAAATCAAGCCTGGAGAAGATCGGAAGGATACAAAGACGAGCTCTGCTCGCCCTGCTGCGTATATATTTTAGGCCTTCGGAATTCATTAGGACTGTTCTCTGTTTTCAGCAGGCAAGGGAACGCCTAAATTGAGCAGATTCGTGTAGATTCTGGTATCTCGCCTTTTCCTCTCATCCACAACACGCTTTCAGAAAAGAAATATTTCTGAAGTGGGGATTGTGAGATCAGCTTGTATGGCCGTATTTAATTATCATACTAATTACTAATAAGATATACCCATTTACATGTATCCCTTAATTTATTAGCGATAACTACCAGGCACACACAGTTTACATACAATTACGGTAGACATTTTTGACTACTTATAACCCTATTTATGAGAAACCAAAATGAATATCGGAAGAGACTCTGAAACTTGCTCTTGAAAGTAGAATAGCTAAAGCTTAAAGGAAAAAACGATGAAGCAAAAGAGTTGAACAGAAGATTTCAAAGGGCAGCTTGAGAAGACAAAGTAAAGTGTTCTAATGAAAAGTGCAAAGACCTGGAGTTAGAAAACCAACAGGGAAGAACACGTTCAGCATTTCTCAAGCTGAAAGAACTGAAGAAAAATTTCAAGCCTCGAGTTGCAATATTGAAGGGGTCTATGGGCAAAATATTGAATGACACAGAAAGCATCAAATAAGATGGAAGGAATACAGAGTCACTGTACCAAAAAGAATTGATGGATGTTCAACCATTTCATGACATAGCATATGATCAAGAAACAATGGTACTGAAGGAAGAAATCCAAGCTGCACTGAAGGCATTGGAAAATAACAAGGCTCCAGGAATTGATGGAATACCAATTGAGAAGATTTAAAAAAAAAAATGCAATGCTGAAAGCACTCACTTGTCTATGCCAAGAAATCTGGAAGACAGCTACCTGGCCAACTGACTGGAAGAGATCTATGTTTGGTCCATTTCAAAGAAAGGTAGTCCAACAGAATGTGGAAATTATCAAACAGTATCATTAGTATCAGACGCTAGTAAAATTTTGTTGAAGGTCATTCAAAAACAACTGCAGCAGTACGTCGACAGGGAACTGCCAGAAATTCAAGCTGGATTCAGAAGAGGATGTGGAACAAGGAATTTCATAGCTGATGTCAGATGTACCTTGGCTGAAAGCAGAGAATACCAGAAAAATGTTTACCTGTGTCTTGATGACGATGCAAAAGCATTCAACTGTATGGATCATAACAAATTACGGATAACATTAAGAAGAATGAGAATACCAGAACACAAAATTGTGCTCATGAGGAGCCTGTACATAGACCAAGAGGTAGTCATGAGAACAGAAGAAGGAGATACCAGGTGGTTTAAAGTCAGAAAAGGCCTTCAGAGTGGAGGGATACCGTGTGGTTTAAAGTCAGAAAAGGTGTCTGTCAGGGTTGTATCTTTTCACCATACTTATTCAATCTGTATGCTGAGAAAATAATCCAAGAAGCTGAAAGTATGAAAAGGAATGTGACATCAGGATTGGCGGAAGACTCTTTAACACCCTACAAAATACAGATGACACAACCTTGCTTGCTGAAAGTGAAGAGGACTGGAAGCACTTACTGATGAAGATCAAAGACTACAACCTTCGGTATGGATTACACCTCAACCTAAAGAAAATAAAAATTCTCACAACTGGACCAGTAAGTGACATCCTGATAAATGGAGAAATGATTGAAGTTGTCAAGGATTTAATTTTACTTGGATCCACAATCAACACCCATGGAAGCAGCAGTCAAGAAATCAAATGACTTATTGCATTGGGCAAAAGTGCCACGGAAGACCTGTTTGATGTCACTTTGAGGACTAATGTGCACCTGATGCAGCCAGACTATTTTCAATCACCTCATATGCATGCGAAACCTGGACAATGAATTAGGAAGACTAAAGAAGAATTAATGCCTTTGAATTATGGTTTCAGTGAAGAATATTGAATATACCATGGACTGCCAAAAGAATGAACACATCTGTCTTGGAATGCTCCTTAGAAGAGAGGATGGCAAAGCTTTGTCTCACCTACTTCAGACATGTTATCAGGAGGGAGAAATCCCTGGAAAAGGACTTCATGCTTGGTCAAGTAGAGGATCAACAAAAAAGAGAAAGAACCTCAATGAAATGGATTGACACAGTGGCTGCAAAAATGGGCTCAAACGTAACTACGATTGTGAGGATGGCACAAGACCGGGCTGTGTTTCGTTGTTGTGCATAGGGT
Organism: Dugong dugon; assembly: GCA_030035585.1. Lineage (NCBI taxonomy): Eukaryota > Metazoa > Chordata > Mammalia > Sirenia > Dugongidae > Dugong > Dugong dugon. Next base: position 19,832,535 of record CM057474.1, on the reverse strand, counting down.
CGCTATGAGTTTGAACCGAGCTAAGGGCACCTAACAACAACAGCAATACCCTATTTGTGTCCAGTCTCTTCAAATCAATTCCTTTACAAACATATGCACTTAACAGAATTTTTCCAGTAAGAATAGTGATAAAATCAAACAAACCAGCTGCCATCAAGTTGACTCTGACTCACAGAGACCCCATGTGTGTTAGAGTAGAACTGTGCTCTAAAGGGGTTTCCAGTAGCTGATTTTTCTGAAGTAGATCACCAGGCCTTTATTCTGAGGACTCTATGAGTGGAGTCAAACTTTCAACTTTTTGGTTAAGTGAGACATATATCAACAGTAGTTAACAGCAAATAGTGCCAGATTGACAACCTGGAAGTCCTTACAGTAGCAGTAAGGAGATATATGTCTGCCACCTTGCCTTTTATAATTATAAACAACTCCTAACCATCCACATTAGTCCACTTATGAACCCCAGAAGGGAGGTGAAATGACATTCCCCCCATTTACAAACGAAGAGACAGACGAGGAGAGTTTGATTATCAGTCACACTCTTTCCCGAAGAGCAAAGGCCAGTTCTGCAGCCAGGCTGGAATTCTCATGGCTGCAGCCTAAGGCGAGGGCTGGTGGGGAGGGACCCCAAGCTGCTGCTGCTCCTGCAATCCCTAAACTCACTCCCCAATGAGGTTTTAAAGAAGCTACAGTTGTTTTCAACAAGGCCCTTCCTGCTGCTCCCTGCCTTTTTTGCTCCATTCACCTTCCCATCTGTCCTCCTTTGTAAGATGTGAAAGAAAGGTAAGATGCAAAAAGAAGGGAAAAAAAGGAAAATGATAGATATTGGCTCAAAAATAAATATCAAATTACATATTGGTAGACCAAAACACAAATCAACTCCCAACTACAGGAGTCCACCAACAAGCGCATAAATCATTTATAACGATAATCCAAGACTAGGTCCAAATCTCATTAAAGTATATGAATCCTTAATCTATTTTGGCAAAAAAGCACCAATACACATTTTTTCTTTTTATCATAAATTACAGTTCTGTGGCACTGTGCAAATATTACCAAGCTGTAAGACAGCTGTGCTCCATTAAAATGTGTAATGGTCGCTGATTTCTTACAGCACATGGTCATCAGGCTGAATCTACAGCCAGTAATTAGGAAGATGAAATGTTTAATTGTGCCTTAATTTTGATAAAATTTATCTGTCACACATCCCGCAGCCGAGCATTATGCTCACAAATCAATGTCATCGGGCCGAGCAGGAACTCAAGCACCAGACTCTTGCTCCTGACAGATTCATTTGAATATCTAACTGCTCATGAGAAGCAACCAGGCTAAGGAAGAAAGTGAAAACTTTCCCTGTTGACACAGTTCTGGTGATGCATGTCCTGTTACTTCTTTTAAGGAAAAATATGAAAGTTCCAAGATAATTCTACTCCTGCCTCTAAATGGTCTACCTCAAGCTCTGCTCATGTAAATAGAAAAAGATACTCTTTAGGGTCTATTTTTTAATTTTAAAATCTATTAGTGCAGGGAGAAATTGTAGTTAGAGGGAAGAGGAGAAAGCAAAAGGAGGAGAAAGATGGAGAAGAGAATTTAGAAATGTCTCTATAGTCCTATCTACCACCCATCTGTCAGTTTGTTGTACTGTGGTTGATTGTGTGTTGTTATGATGCTGGAAGCTATGTCACTGGTATTTCGAGTACCAGCAGGGTCACCCGTGGTGCGCAGGTAACAGCAGAGCTTCCAGACTAAGACAGGCTAAAAAGAAAGGTTTGGTGATCTGCTTCTGAAAATTAACCAATGAAAGCCTTATGGATCACAACAGGACATTGTCCAATATAATGCTGGAATTTGAGCCCCCAAGTTTGGAAGGCATTACACAGTGGCCACAACAATGGGCTCAAACATACCAATGATCACGAAGATGGTGCAGGACCAGGCAGCATTTTGTTCTGTTGTGCTTAAGGCTGCCATGAGTCGGAGCCAGCTTAACAACAATTAACAACAATAACATATAGTCGTAACATCCTAATATTCTTATTTAGAGATAGATCGGTGAGATGGGCAAGAGTCATCAGTTACAACTGGGTAGCTGAACATTCATAGATTCATAGAATGCTAGGATACTAGAGATAAAATTCATCTTGTTGTATGGATATGGAAACTGGAGGCCAGATAGATTGCCCAAGGACCAGAGCCCAGTAGAAAAGAGTGCTGGTTATTACCATGCATTCGCAGTTGGAATTGCTGATATCTTACATAAATTTTATAATACTTATAAGCCAATTTGTGAATCATAATGTTGAATTCATTTTTCAAATGGCAAGAAATATTTTTTAGGCACAGGGAAGTGTGAGTACAAATACCTGCCAATACTGAAAATTAATTTATGTCATGTTTTCTCTACAAAATGAATCAGTGATCATTCTTTCTCACCCACGATTACAGTGTCTCATTATCCAAGAGAATTTAAAGAGCATATGTAGAAATGTACTTTACATTTTTATTTTACATGGCTCTGAAAATAAAAATATTTGAAGAAGTCATGACAAAGAGTTGGGGGAGGGAGGAGGTGGTGGAAGGCAAGTGAAAAAAGGGCAGCAACTTAAGATCAAGATGAGCTATCATAGAGTGCACATAACGGGTCTCAGCCACTGGAAAATGGTGAGTAGCCAACTGGAGCGTGAGTTTTCCCAGGCCCCCAAGTTAGATTCTGAATGTGGTTTTGAAAATATTTTTAATGGGCCAAAATTGTGCCAAAGGATACCAGAAAGTTTTCTAAGGCAATGAGTTTCTCACTAGGCAAGATTAATGAACCAACTGAAGACTTAGAGCAAGCCAGCTTACTTTAAAATAAAAATAAGTCTCAAGTTCAGGAGTAATTTTAGAAGAGTCTTCAGGGAGAGCCAAATGGCATTCAGCTATAGCCTGCTAACAAGAAGACTCATTAAAGTGCTTTTTCTAAAGTTAGCCATGCAAATAAGTCCAAGCTAAAGATATCATATTCCTCATTCCCTTTTTGTATTATTCTCATGGGCAGACCTAGTCAGGGATTGGATAAAAGGGTGATAATCTGGTAAGATTGTTGTATTTCACCCCACTGGCACACCACATAGGTTAAACAGTACTAGGAATAAGTACGAGGGTACAAAATGACATGGAGAATAATACTAAATAACTGACACTTGTGCATCTTTTTACGACAAACCGCTTTCATGCTCATTGTCTTATTTGGGGTTCCAAAACCAAAAACGAGTTGCTATCATGTCTATTTCAAATCATGGCAACCCCATGTGGGTCAGAATAGAACTGTTTTCAGTGGCTGATTTTTTTAAAGCAGTTCCCCAGGTCTTTCTTCTGAGGTGGACTCGAACCTCCAACCTTTCGGTTAGTTGCCAAACAGGCTAACTATTTGCACCACCCAGGAACTCCATTTGGTGTTCAGAGAGGTTCAGTTTCCCCCAAGATCACACGATCATTCAAGAAGAATTAAAACTGGTGATTTAGATACTGGGGATTTCCTCACTCAACAGCCACCCTAACCACCTTGCAGTGGGACTTTCTAGAATGCTAAAAACACCATTTCCCAGACCCTTTGAAGTGAGGGTTTTGTGTATGATTTAGGTACTGTCATTCAGATGCACTTGTGTAAGAGCCATTCAGGTTAGAGTTGCATGCAGAAAGAGGCAAGGTGCAGCATCCACGTGGGGCACTGGATTTTGAGAAAGGCAGTATGATTTTGGTGACAGGCATTGTCATGAACTGAACTGTGTCCCCCCAAAATATGTGTTAACTTGGTTAGGCAGTGATTCCCAGTTTTGTGTGGTTGTCCTCCATTTTGTGATTTTCCTATGTGTTATAAATTATAATCTCTGCCTGTGGTTAAAGAGGATTAGGTTGGGATGTAACACCCTTGCTCAGGTCACATTCCTGATCCAATGTAAAGGGAGTTTCCCTGGGGTGTGGCCTGCACCACCTTTTATCTTATAAGAGATAAAAGGAAAGGGAAGCAAGCAGAGAGTTGGGGACCTCATACCACTAAGAGAGTAGTGCAGGAGCAGAGCACATCATTTGGACCCGGGGTTCCTGTGCAGGGAGGCTCCTGGTCCAGGGGAGGATTGATGACCGGGGCCTTCCTCCGGAGCCAACGGAGAGAGAAAGCCTTCCCCTGGAGCTGACACCCTGAATTTGGACTTCTAGCCTACCAGACTGTGAGAAAATAAATTTCTCTTTGTTAAAGCCATCCACTTGTGGTATTTCTGTTATAGCAACACTAGATGACTAAGACAGGCGTCATGGTGGCAAATTCCGATTTCTCAAGCAGATTTCTAACTGAGCAGCTCCTGTTCTTGGAGGAGGTGCCTACCTGATTCTGCAGCCTCCTGTGCAGGGCAGGGGAAGCATCTGTCTTGGCAATACAGTCCTGCAGTGCTGTGAGGACTTGCTGCCTTTCTGCTTCAGTTAGCTAGAGTGAATTCTGTGGGTGGCAACAAAGAGCCTTGGTCAATGTACACAAATGGCATGAACCCAATCTAGTGTTCTTTCATTGCATCTCACCACAAGGGGGAGAACAATGTAAATTACATATCTGGTTCAGAATTTCAGAAGGCCTAACAATTTTTAAAACTACTTTTAAATTGGTTTATTATGGTGTACTGGAGGCAGCAATAGACTAACTAGGCAGGAGAAGCGGATTCTAGTCCAGGTGTGACTTGATCTCTATGATTTTGGGTAAGTCAATATCTCTACAGGCTGAAGTTGTTCGTCTTAGAAATAACACACCCAGAGTAAAATTAATGATTTCTATAGTCCCTCACAATTCTGGTATTCTGAGATTCTACAAGGATCATTTAAAAATTGCATTTATAGGTTTAGTTACCAAAGCATTAAACACTAAATATTTTTACTGGAGGTAAAATTGTATTTAGTCATGTGTGGTAGCTGATGTAACTGTGGTTCCCTCATGTGAAAATAGCTACCTTGTAAGTGTTCTTAGGTAGACTGTTTATGACATAATGACACTTTGTTCAGAGGGACATATAGCTGTTCCATCTTGACTAGTCCATTTAGCCAGAACTACATTCACATTCACATCTGATCCGTATGATCCCAGCCCCAAAAGATATAAAATAGTTTACATATTTATGTTTTTATAATATCAACTTTGATAAATGGAAAATGTTCTCATTTTCTTATCACACCTCGCACTCTGTGTAATGAGCATGAGTCAAAAATTGCAATAGTAGAAATTTAGTGAAATTAGTAAGTCCATTGGAGTTGGAATCTACTCAACGACAATTGGTTATTGGTTAAAACAAAACAAACATCATTCATTTGTTCAGCACACAATTACTGAATAAACCTTTACTTATTGATACTCATTTAGTGAACACTTAATTCATCTGCTCTGTGCCAGGCAGTGTGGGAGGTCTGACAATCTGAAGAACACAGAACAATGTCAGTTCAGAACAATGTCAGTTCAAGTGGAAATATAAATCTGAGCAGATATGTGCTTTCTGTTTTTAGCATTTCCACCTTCCATGAATGAAAAAGCTAACAGAAGGGAACAAGTGTCAGAACAGAATGAAATAAATAATATCAACTTCAGTTGCTGTTTTCTGGGGTAAGAAGTATACATTGACCAAACTAACTACTCCTCCAACCCTTTGACCTTCCCCAATCTCTGGCTGAAGGGTGACATTCAGCCATGTATACCACCACCAAGGAACAGATTCAGGCCATTTTCAGAATGACAACTTACCAAAAAATCCCTGAATTTGTCTATAAAAATATAGCAGCATGTTTCTATTAAAATTATTTAGTTCTTTAAAACACAAAGTAAATAGCATCAATAAAAATATTTTAATATGTATTTTAAAACATTTTGATTAAAATAATATCAAAGATTTAATAGAGAAATTAAATCGATAGAAGAGAAGCTGAATAATGTCCCCCAAAGACATCTAACTCCTAATCCCCGGAACCTGGGAACATGAATGTTATGTAATGGCAAAAGAGAGTTTGCAGACGTGATTAAGTTAAGAAGCTTGAGATAAGGAGATAATCCTGAATCATCTGAGTGTGCCCAATATAATCAGGAGAGTCCTTATAAAAAGAAGGCAGTGAAGGGTTTGATGTTAGAAGAAGATAATGTGACAACAGAAAAAAGATGCTATACTTCTGGCTTTGAAGCTGGAGGAAGGGGCCACGAGCCAAGGAATGTAGTTGACCTCCAGAAGCTGGAAGAGGCAAGGAACTAACTTTCTCCCAGAGACTCCAGAAGCAGTCAGTTCTGCTGACACCTTGGCTGTAACCCAGTGACACTGATTTAAGACTGTTGACCTCCAGAAATGTAAGAGAATAAATTTGTGCTGTGTTAAGCCATTAGCTTTGTGGTAATTTGTTACAGCAGCACCAAAAAAACAATACCAAGGCCAGAGAATAATCTTATAAAATTTCCAAACATGAGAACAGGCACTCATATATTATAGGAAAATCACTCTCCTAGGCTGAGATATTTAGATAAAGTACATTCCATGATTCAAATTTTAAACACTCTCCTAAATTTTTTCTTATAAAACTTTGTTAACAAAGTGTTGAGGTTTGTGGAGAAGTATATCAGGATGGTGCACAAAGTTCCAGAAGGAAGGCAGAGAACCAGGAATGGACAAATTAAAGCTGAGTATTATAATTTTTCCAGTAGGCTTTTCTGTTTATAAAAATCTGTTGAGAAATTAAAAGCTAGCAATAAGACATTGTTTAACTATTAATAATTACTTGTCTTATAATAAGATCCCTTATAAAGTGATTCATTTAATAAAACATTTACTGAGTCAGTCTTTGGGGATAAAGCAGTCATTTAAACACACTTTTGAGCTTCTTTAAGGAGCTCCCATTGTAGAAAACTATATGAGAATATAAGTACATTCACTCCTCACTTATTGACATGGTTAGGTTCCAAAGACCAGGTCGTTATGTGAAAATAAGTGTTATGTGAAAATGGAGGATGACCAAAATGAAGAAAGACTAATCATTACATAACTGCCAAATTACATCATTACATAATTGCCAAACCACTGAGAAACATTGCCTAGTCAAGTTGACACATAACCTTAACCATTACAGTCAGCGTTACTCTCGCCTCTCAGCCCTGCATTTGTTACTACCAGACGTACATCATTGATGCCCGAGATAGTCAGATAGTAGATTTTTTACTATTGTTGTAAATGCAAAATGTTGGATAACAAGATAATCAATAAGTGAAGAATAGGTGTATTTTTAACAAAGTCACGAATACTTTGTAGAGGTATAACAGTGAGAATAGAGGCATCTCCTAAGAAGTGGTATATTTATATCATACTCACAATTTTGAAAAACTTAATGTTCTGAGACTTCTGGCAAAATGGCACTCTAGGCAGAAGTAACACGTTGTCCCTCCACAGCAAAGATCTGAAAAACTAAGCCAAACAGAGAAAACAACAATCCTGAAACCCTAAAACGTCAAATGAAGAGATAAAGAAATCAGCCAAGCACCAAATGGAATGAGAAAACTGACAGAGAACGGAGATCAAGGAGAGATTCATGCAGAGGTCCCCTACCAGCTAACGCAGCACGGATCCGCCATCTTGGACTCCTATCGGAGACCAGCAAACAGGGGGTACAAGAAAGCAGCTTCATGGAGCTTCCAGCGGGAGACAAAACAACTGGTAATTTGCAATATATGCTTTCCCACCACCCACCCTTCTTCACCCCCACTCGGCCTCCTCTGCTTCCTGCCACCACAATCTCTTGTCGGGGAAACACCGGCTGCTTGGATTCCACCAGCCCACACTAGCTGGCTGTCTGAGTGCCATTTGCTGGCTGCTGGTGTTGCTTTTTTTTCCTGCTTCTTTTGATTTCTTCCTTACCTCTCACCACCTCCTCCTCCTTTCACTCAAATACCTGGCTCCTTTCACTCAAATACCCTTCTTCCTGAGGGGCTGTGGAGTTCCGTTCTAGTGTGGAGCTGCTTCCCGGTCTGGGCTGCCGCACTGGTGGAATCCCAGGGCTTTTGCTTGTTTGTTGGTTTTGAATTGTTTGTTTGTTTTCTTTTCTTTTCGTGAGTTGGGAGCCCTTTCTGGCCAAGCGGTGCTGCGTGGCAAGGAGACTACCCCCTCGGCTTGCACAGACCTGCAGAGGAATCCCTGAGGGCATTTCTTTTTTCGTTGGTTTTTTATTTTTTTTCTTTTCTTTTCTGTTTTGGGGGGGCTTTTCTTGTTCTTTTTTTTTTTTTAATTTGCTTTGTTTTCTTTTCCCTCTTTTTCCCTTTTTGTCTTTCTTCATTACTCAGTTTCTCATCTCTCTATATCTTCCTTCTCTTTCTGTTCCCTGAATACCTGGCGTTGTATACCTCTATGTCTTCTAGCCAGGCTGTACCGCAACACCTGAGAGTGACTTCCCCAGACCTCATAGCTGCACTGGTGGGATCCCTGGGAACTTTGCGGTTCTTTAACCTTTCTGATTCTTATTTATTCATTCTTTTCTTTTCTTCTGCTTCCCCTTTCTGTTTTTCTCCATTTCATAGTCTCTCATCTCTCCACTCCAACAGCAAGCTCCCCTAGCATTCTTTTTTGTTTGTTTGTATGTTTTTGACTCCTGTTCCTCTTTCCTCTCTCCCATATCCATCTTAGCTCCACACATAACAATCTCCCTGCTACATCCTGCCTACCTGCACCATGCACTTAACATCACACCACCAAGCAGCACAGGCATGGCCTACTGGAACCTGCCCTGCACTGATTACCGACCCACCCTATGTGGCTGTAGTAAGTGCCACAAACAACCCATCCCAGTAACTCCTCTTCAGCTAGACCTGCCCTGCTGTACCATATCTGAGTGACAGACCCTGCCAGTTGGAGAAGGAGGCGAAAAGTATTGTGCCCACAGAAGAGAAAACAACAAAGAACACACAGTCCGCCTGTTCAGACATAGTCAAAATTTTTTTAAAAAAGGGACAAAACAAAACAAATCTAGACTCAATAAATGAGAAAAATAACTACTGAATGCCCCTAAGACAGCAGAAAATATCAAAACATTTACAAAAACAGGACAGGATGGTTCCAGTAGGCATCCAAAATAAAACACCAGATGACTCTCCAGTGGAAGAAAATGCACTAGAACTAGCTGATAGGGAATTCAAATCTCTAATACTCAGAATTCTTCAAGAGCTGAGGCAAAAATCTGACAAACAGGAAGAAAAAACAGAAATTCATGGAAAATACAGACAAAAAACTGGAAGAATTCAGGAAAATAATGCAGGAACAAAATGCCAAAATAAATTCACAACTAGAAATTATACAAAGATAACAATTAGAAATCAAAAAGATAAAAAACAAGATTTCAGAAATGGATGGTGTGGTAGAAAGGCTGTGAAGCAGACTTGAAATGGTAGAAGACAAGATCAGTGGAATTGAAGACAAACACTTGGATACAACTCTGTTTCAGGAAAACTCAGAAAAAAGAACAAAGAAAAGTGAAGAGACCCTGAGAGTTATGTGGGATACAATCAAAAGCAAAAATTCATGAGTGATTGGAATTCCAGAACAGGGAGAGGAAACAGAAAATACAGAGAGAATCATTGAAGATCTGATGACAGAAAATATCCCCAATATCATGAAAGATGAAAAGCTGGCCATCCAAGAAGCTCAACCAACCCCATATAGGAGAGACCCCAAAAGAAAATCACCAAGGCATATCATATTCACACTCACCAAAAACAAAGACAAAGAAAGAATCCTGAGAGCAGCTCATGAAAAACAAAAAGCCACATACAGAGGAGAAACAATAAGACTAAGCTCATATTATTCAGCAGAAACCATGCAGGCAAGAAGGCAATGGGATGACATATATAAAATCCTGAAAGAAAAAAAATTGTCAGCCAAGAATAATATATCCTGCAAAACTCTTGTTCAAATATGATGGTGAAATTAGGTCATTTCCAGATAAACAGAAATTAAGGGAATATGTAAAAGTCAAACTAAACTTACAAGAATTATTAAAGGGAGTTCTTCTATCTGAGGACAAACAACTTAAGCTCACAGGCAGAATCTAAGACACAGGATCATACCAGCCAGATACCAATCTAGGAAATGAACTCTTGAGGACTATCCAAAACCAAAATAAATACAACAGGGAATCAGAGCAGTTAATCAGTAAATGACAACAACATCAAAACAATAAAAGAGGGAATAAACGGCATAGGTATAGAACCTTCTAATGGAGAGGAAGGCAAGGCGATACCAAGTAATGATAGACTGCTTCAAACTTAGATATATAGGGGTAAAATTCATGGTAACCACAAAGAAAGTTAACAAACATACTCACAAAAAAAAAAAAGAGGAAAAACATAAAGTCTCAGCAAAAACAAAACCTCCAAAAACAAAAGAAATGAAAAAAAATCCACAAACAAAAGTAACTCAGCACAAGAGAGTAAGAAGAACAAAGAAAACTTCAGCACCACAAAAAAAAACACTACAAAATAGCAACAACAAACTCACATCTATCAATAATTGCACTGAATGTAAATGGGTTCAATGCACCCATAAAGAGACGGACAGTGACAGAATGGATAAGAAAACAGGATCCATCAATATGCTGTCTACAAGAGACACACCTTAGAAACAAAGATGTGAATTTATTAAAAGTCAAAGGTTGGAAAAAAATCCATCAAGCTAACAACTACCAAAAAAGAACAGGAGTAGCAAATCTAATCTCAGATAAAATAGACTTTAAAACAAAATCCACCATAAAAGACAAATAAGGACACTATATAATGATTAAAGGGAGGATCCATCATGAAGACATAACCATAATAAACATCTACGCACCCAATGACGTGCTCGAAAATACATAAAACAAACTCTAACAACACTGAAAAGAGAAATTAACAGTTCCACAATAATAGTAGGAGACTTCAACACACCACTCTCAGTAAAGGACACAACAACTAAGAAGAAACTCAGCAAAGATACAGAAGACCTAAACGGCACAATCAGCCAAATGGACCTCGTAGACATATATAGAACACTCCATCCAACCGCTGCAAAGTACACATTCTTTTCCAATGCACATGGAACGTTCTCCAGAATAAACCACATCTTAGGCCACAGAGCAATCCTCAACAAGATCCAAAACGTTGAGATAATTCAAAGTATCTTCTCTGACCACAATGCCATCAAGGTAGAAATTAACACTAGAAAGAGCAAGGAAAAAAAATCAACTACATGGAAACTGAATAATACCCTGCTTACACATCACTGGGTAATAGAAGAAATCAGAGGTGGAATCAAAGAATTCCTAGAATCAAATGAGAATGAAAACACATCATACGAAAACCTTTGGGACACAGCAAAAGCAGTCCTCAGAGGACAATTTATAGCAATAGATATACATATCAAAAAAGAAGAAAAGGACAAAATCCAAACATTAACTACAGAACTCAAACAAATAGAAAGAGAAAGCAAAAAAAAAAAAGCCCACAACCACCAGAAGAAAGGAAATGGTAAAGATTAGAGCAGAAATAAATGAAATAGAGAACAGAAAATCAATAGAAAGAATCAACAAAACCAAAAGTTGGTTCTTTGAAAGAATCAACAAAATCAACAAACCACTGGCCAGACTGACAAAAGAAAAACAGCAGAGGGCACAAATAACCCAAATAAGAAATGAAATGGGGGACATTACAACAGACCTAACTGAAATAAAAAGGATTATAACAGAATATTATGAAAAATTATACTCCAACAAATTGGAAAACCTAAAGGAAATGGATAAATTTCTAGAAACACACTACCTACCCAAACTACAACAAAGGGATGTTGAAAATCTGAACAGACCCATAACAGGAGAAGAGATTGAAAAGGTAATAAAAAAACTTCCAACCCAAAAAAGCCCTGGCCCAGATGGCTTCACTGGAGAATTCTACAAAACATTTACAGAAGAGCTTTTACCAGTACTACTCAAGCTATTTCAGAGCATAGAAGAGGAAGCAACACTTCCAAATTCATTCTGTGAAGCCACCATAATGCTGATACCAAAACCAGGCAAAGATGTCACAAAAAAAGAAAATTACAGACCAATATCTCTCATGAATATAGATGCAAAAATTATAACAAAATTTTAGCCAATAGAATTCAGCATCATATAAAAAAAAAAATACACCACAACCTAGTAGGATTGATACCAGCTATGCAAGAATGGTTCAACATTAGAAAATCAATCAACGTAATCCACCACATAAATAAAAGGAAAGAAAAGAATCACATGACCATCTCAATTGTTGCAGAAAAGGCATTTGACAAAGTCCAACACCCATTCCTGATAAAAACTCTCAATAAAATAGGTATAGAAGGGAAATTTCTCAACATAATAAAGGGCATCTATGCAAAACCAACGGCCAACATCATTCTTAATGGAGAGAGGCTGAAAACATTCCCCTTGAAAACAAGAACAAGACAAGGATTCCCTTTATCACCACTCCTATTTAACATTTTGCTGGAAGTTCTAGCTAGAGCAATAAGGCAAGAAAAAGAAATAAAGGGCATCCAAACTGGTAATGAAGAAGTTAAACTGTCCCTGTTTTCAGATGTTATGATACTATACATAGAAAACCCTAAAGACTCCACGAGAAATCTACTGTAACTAATAGAAAGATTCAGCAGATAGCTGGATACAAGATAAACATTCAAAAATCAGTTGGATTCCTATACACCAATAAGGAGAATGATGAAAAGGAAATCAGGAAAACAATACCATTTATAATAGCCCCTAAAAAGATAAAATACTTAGGAATAAATCTGACCAGGGTTGTAAAAGACCTATACAAAGAAAACTACAAAACACTGCTGCGTGAAACCCAAAGGATCTACATAAATGGAAAAACATACCATGCTCATGGATAGGCAGACTCAACATTGTGAAAATGACAATTCTACCCAAAGCAATTTACAAATACAACGCAATCCTGATGCAAATACCAACAACATTCTTCAAAGAGATGGAAAAACTAATCATTAACTTTATATGGAAAGGGAAGAAGCCCTGAATAATTAAAGCACTACTGAAGAAGAAGAGTAAAGTTGGAGGACCCAGACTACCTCACTTCAGAACCTACTATACAGCTACAATAGTCAAAACAGCCCAGTACTGGTACAATGACAGATACGTTGACCAATGGAACAGAATTGAGAACCCAGATGTAGATCCATCCACCTACGGTCACCTGATCTTCAACAAGGGCCCAAAGTCCATCAAATGGGGAAAAGACAGTCTTTTTAACAAATGGTGCTGGCAAAACTGGATATCCATCTCCAAAAAAATGAAACAAGACCCATACCTCACACTGTATACAAAAGTACTTCAAAATGGACCAAAGACCTGAATATAAAGCCTAAAACTATAAAGTTCATAGAAGAAAAAATAGGATCAACACTTCAGGCCTTAATACATGGCATTAACGGGATACAAGCCATAACCATCAACGCACAAACCCCAACAGATAAGCTAGATAACTGGGATCTTCTAAAAATCAAACACCTATGCTCTTCAAAAGGCTTCACCAAAAGAGTAAAAAGAGAACCTACAGACTGGGAAAAAATTTTTGGACAGTACAAGTCAGACAAAGGTCTAATCTTCATAATCTACAAGAAAATCCAACACCTCTACAACAAAAAGACAAATCATCCTATTAAAAACTGGGCAAAGGAAATGAACAGACATTTCACCAAAGAAGACCTTTAAATGGCCAGCAGACCCATGAGGAAATGCTCACAATCACTAGCCATTAGAGAAAAGCAAATTAAAACCACAGTGAGATACCATCTCACCCCCGCATTACTGGCACGAATGAAAAACACTGGAAATAACAAATGTTGGAGGGGCTGCGGGGAGATGGGAACTCTTATGCACTGCTGGTGGGAAAGCAAAATGATACAACCATTTTGGAAAATGATATGGCACTTCCTCAGCTAGAAATAGACATACCATTCGATCCAGCAATCCCACTCCTAGGAATATATCCTAGAGAAATAAGAGTCGTCACTCGAATATTTATATGCACACCTATGTTCATGGCAGCATTGTGCACAATAGCAAAACGATGGAAACAACCTAGATGCCCATCAACAGATGAATGGATAAACAAACTATGGTACATACACACAATGGAGTACTATGCAACGAGAAAGAACAACAATGAATCTGTGAAGCATCTCATAACATGAATGAAACTGGAGGACATTATGCTGAGTGAAATAAGTCAATCACAAAAGGACAAATATTGTATGAGACCTCTATTGTAAAAACCCATGAAAAGTTCACACACAGAATGTAACAATCTTTGTTGGTTACCAGGGATGGGAAGGGTGGGGGGGAAATACTAAATACTAAATAGTTAAGTGGTATCTTGGGTGAAGGGTGAGACAGTACACAATACAGGGGAAACTCTCACAACTTGTACAAGGAAAGGTCATGGAAGCCCCATAGACACATCCAAACTCCCTGAGGGACTGAATTGCTGGACAGAGGGCCGTGGGGACCATGGTCTCAGGGAACATCTAGCTCAGTGGGCATAACACAGTTTATAAAGACTGTGTTCTACATTCTACCTAGGTGAGTAGTGTCTGGGGTCTTAAAAGCCTGTAAGCGGCCATCTAAGATACTCCACTGGTCTCATCCCTTCGGGACCAAGGGAGAATGAAGAGAACAGGATACAAGGAAAAGATTAGTCCAAAGGACTAATGGTCCACAGCTACCAAGGCCTCCTCCGGACTGAGTCCAGTACAGCTAGATGGTGCCCGGCTACCACCACTGACTGCTCTGACCAAGATCACAACAGAGGGTTCTGGACAGAGCTGGAGAAGGATGTAGAACATAATTCTAACTCAAAAAAAAAAAAAAAAAAAGACCAGATTTACTGGCCTAAAGGAGACTGGAGAAATCCCAAGAGTATGGCCCCAGACACCCTTTTAGCTCAGTGGTGAAGTTATCTCCAAAGTTCACCATTCAGCCTGGGAGTGGACAGCCCCGTAAAACCAAATGGGACTAATTAGGTACAGTAGTCCAGTGACAAGGGCCAGAAGGCAGAAGGGGACAAGGAAGCTGGTGATAGGGAACCCAAGGCTGAGCAAGGATATTGTTGATGTGTTGTGAGATTGTTAACCATTGTCATAGGGCAACATGTGTAGTAACTATTATATGAGAAACTATTTTGTTGTGTAAGCCTTCATCTAAAGTGAGAATAGCAGCACAATTGGAAGAGCATAGTCAATGTCACTGAACTGTGCATTTAGAAATTTTTGAAATGGCTTATGTTTGGCTATGTGTATTTTCACCAAAAAAAAAAAGGTTGAGAAGTTAGAGGGTTGACATGTTGTGGGGTTGGTAACCAATGTCATAAAACAATATGAGTACTATTGTTTCATGAGAAACTATTTGTTCTGTAAGCTTTCACTTGAAGTATAATAAAAAAAAATTTTTTAAAAATTAACATTCTAATGGAGAATTTTGATGCTAGAAATTTGGTCCATCCACAATATCTTTTTAAATAAAATAATTTACCCACAGATACAACCACATTAGTGTCACATTATCTTCTTCCTGGCTAATATGCATGGTAATTTGGAAACTGAACACGTAAAACGATGAAGCGGTGTCTACTATAGAAAAGATGTGTACACTATAGAAAATATGAATAAAAATATTTTAAGGAAAATAATTTCTGAAGTCTTGAGAGTTATAAGGCATAGTTGTGTGGTGGTTAACACGTGGGCTTTGGAGTCAGAGAGAAATGCAGGTGAATCCTGGCACTACAGCCTACTAAATGGATTATGATAGGCAAGCCTCAGTTTTTTCACCTGTAAAATGGAGATTATGTACTTTAATAGTAAAACACTTGCCATGCCTAACACAGTATTTCTCAACATATGATAGCTGTTATTATTCTAGCTTCTAGGTGAGAGGCTAATGGATTTCTTGTTTTGATCATGATCTGTGACTGTTCCTGAGTTAGCAGGAAGAAAGCAGCCGTATGTGGCACTGAGAGATCCTGAGGACGGCAAGGACCAAAGGTTGCCTCTACATGTGAAAACGAACATCATGAAATATGACCTAGAGAATAGAGTAGGAACTTTGGAATACAACAACCAGGGATCCAATCATGTCCCTTGTTCTTTCATTTAGTAGATATGTAAGCAAAATATTTTATCTTTCCAAGCATTAGCAGTTTTTCATTTGTAAAGTGGATACAATAGTTATCTCACGGGGTTGATATAAGAAATAAATGATATAATGGCTTTTTAAAGTGCCTAAAACATAGTAGATATTTAAATTTATCTCCCTTTATCTCGCATTCCAAACTGTCATTCATATATAAAGGAAAGAGAATATTCTTAGATGTGTCAAAGCTTAGAAAATGTACCACCTTGTCTGTAAAAATTATGCATCGTGCATTCACATCGTTGAGAGGTGAATTGAGGAAATCATGACCGAGGAAGCTGGGATTTAACAGAACAAGCTTTAAACACTAAGATTGGAACCAAAAGAGCACTCACCACTAATGGGATGAGAAGTATTGTAAGTAGTATCCGATAAATGTTCATATAAGAGCAGCATAAATGGAATACAAAGTTTCTAAAATAAGTTATCAAATGTATGGAGGTTTTCTGTCATAGATCAATGACAAATGGGATAGGGGAAGAAGAGGAAAAGTGAAAAATATCAAAATGTTTTGTCATACAAAAGGGAATAAAAGGTCACTTTGTTAGTATAAAAAATATTAGTTGAAAACATTTCCAACTTTTAAAGGTACAATTGAAATACAGTTAACAGCATGTATTTAGATTGGATAATTTGATCACTTTTGACACGTATATACCTCCATTAAACCACACCACAATCAAGATTACAAACATTTCTGTCACCCCCAAAAGTTTCCTTGTGTCTTTGTGTAATTCATCCCTCTCTCCACCCCTTCCCCATCAATCATTTCTCTACCTTCTTTCACTATAGATTATTTGCTTTCTCTATGATTTTATGTAAATGGAATAACAGTGTCTTCTCTTTTCTACCTGACTCCTTTGTCTCAGACTAATGACTGAAATTCATCCACATTGTTGTGTGTATCGATACTTGTCCTTTTTACTTGAAGGCAGAATGGGGCAGGAAAGCTGGTAATAGGGAACCCAAGGTTGAGAAGGGAGAGTGTTGACATGTCGTGGAGTTGTTAACCAATGTCATTAAACAATATATGTACTAACTATTTAATGAGAAGTTAGTTTCCTCTGTAAACTTTCATCTAAAGTACAATTTAAAAAGTGGAAAAATAAATAAATAAAATAAAAAATAAAGAAAAAAATAGTTTGTCCTTTCTATTGCTGGGTAGTATTCCATTATATGGATGCACCACAATTTGTTTGTACATTCACCTGTTGATGGAAATTTATTTTATTCAATTTTTGCCTACAACAAATAAAGCTATTATGAATGTTCATAATGTTCATGTACAAATCTTTGCGTAGACATATACTTTTATTTCTTTTGTGGAAATAGCTAAGAACAGAATGGCCAGGTCATAGAGTACATATATGTTTAACTTTTTAAGAAACTTCAATATTGTTTTCCAAAGGGGTTTTACCCACTTACCTTCCCACCTGCAGTGTATGAGAGTTCCAGTTCCTCCACATCTTCACCAATAGTTGGTGTGGTCAGTGTTCTTATTATTAATCAATCAGATGGGTGTGGTTTTAATTTTCATTTTCCTGATGATTAATGATATTGAACATCTTTGCATATGCTTAATGGCCATTCCTATATCTCCTTTAGTGAAGTATCTGCCCAAACATTTTGCTCATTTTTAAAACTGGTTTGTTTGTCTAATTAATACTGATATGTAAAAGTTCTTTATATATTCTGGATATAAACACTTTGTTGAGAATATTTTTTCCCAGTCTGTGGCTTGCCTTGCAGTGTTTAATTGCCAAATATTTGATGTGGTAGCTAGAATAATATCCCCCACCCCCACCCCAACCCCCAGAGATGTACACATCTTAATCTCAGGAAGCTGTGAATATATGCCTTATATGGAAAAAGAGAATTAAGGTTGTAGATGCGTGTAAGGTTGATAATGACTGGTTTAAGATAGGAGGATTACCTTCGATTATCATGGTGGCCCAATATAATCAGAAGGGTCTTTAAAAGTAAAAGAGGGAGACAGAAGAGGAGCTCAGAGAGATGTGATGTGAGAAGGGCTCAACTCACCATTCGTGACTTTGAGGATGGAGGAAGGGGGCCATAAACTAAGGAACACAGGCAGCCTCAAGAAGCTAGAAAATAGATTCGCCCCTAGAGCCTCCAGAAAAAAACACAGCCCCACTGACACCCTGATTTTAGCCCAGTCAGACACATTTTGGACTTCTGAACTACAGAAGTGTAAGGTAAGAAATTTCTGTTGTTTTAAGCCACGAAGTTTGTGGTAATTTGTTAAAACAGCAATAAAAAAGTAATACATTTGGGGTATCTTATTATTATTGATTTCTACTTTAATCACATTGTCTTCAGAGAATACATTCTATGTAATTTCAATCATTTAAAATGTATTGCTACTTGTTTTATATCCAAGCATGGGGTCTATTTTGGTAAAAGTACATGTGCACTTGAAAAAATGTGTATTTTATGTACTGTACAGTTGCAGTATGTCACGTTCTAAAAAATATCTATTCGATCAAGATGGCTAATAGTGTTGTTTAGATTTTTCCTTTCTTTACTGATTTCTGTCTAGTTGTTCTATCAGTTGCTGAGTTGTTGTTTTTTGTTAATTGCCATTGATTTCGCTCGGACTCATGGCGACACCAGTTCACCGGCGGTTGTTTTTTGTATTTTGTTCTGAGTTTTATTTGTAATCAGCTGGAGGCGCGGACTGCAGTGGGCTTATGCTACCATAATGGAACTAGAACCAAGAACCATTTGAAAAGTGTTTAAATAACCATTGATAGGATTAAGGAGAGCGTTGTTGCCTTTTCAAATAATTACAGAATATTTTAAATGACATATAATTGGCACAGCAAAAGATAAAAACACAAAGATGCATGAAAAGCTGATAATATACAATGATTCAACTTAGCTCAATTGGGAAACTATGAAAATGAACTGAAATCAATTTCAAATCCTTTATTAAAAAACAAAGAATATTGTATGGGATTTAAAAAACAAGACCCATGCTTTAAACAAAATTATACTCAAGTCTAAAAATAAATGATCAAATGAAGATAATCATTCAAAGATCAACAACAGCAACGATAATCAGGAGCAGCAATGCTAATTGTAGCCAAGTAGAATTTAAAGCAAAAATATTACGTAAGATAGACAGTCTATTGAAAATATTTTAAAAGTTAAGGCACATGCAGAATTGAAATGTTTTTGGCCAAATCTTATAACAACTAAACACATTTAAAAAAGGTTAAAACTGAAAAGATAAATTCACAGGAAGTTAATTCTATTGACAATTTTTAGCATAAAAATAGCACTCTGAGCCATTGCAGGGAAAAAAGAACATAGGGCATATGAACACCATGTATAATGAGGTAAATTAACATATAAATACAAATTTTACAACTTAGGAAAACACGGAATTTCCCTATATTTAACTATGCATAAAATGCATGTAAATAGTGGTTTATGTTTTAAAGAACAAAAAACAAAAATTGTAAAAAGCAGTATTTTATACCGTATTTTTAAAAATAATTCAGCGAAATGAAAACTAAAAAGTTTCAATATCTTTGAAGTTTTACCCTCTCTTAATAAAATCACTTTGAAAAGGAAATGAAGAACACAAGAAATCACACAAATGAGAAAGCTGAAAGTTAAAGCTGATGAGATATCCACAGAAGTAAATTCATGCCTTTAACTCTATTGTTCATAAATAAGCAAGAAAATTCAAATTTAATTAAAGATTTTAGGCAAAGAGGAATAACAAAAGCTCTACGGACAAATGGCAAAAATAATTAGAAAATCAACTAAACAATAAAATTGATTATTATTATCAAATATTTTGTTTAAAATTGAAAATTCAAAACTAATAAATTACATAGACCTATGTTCGTTCTGTTGTAAAGAGGGTTGCTATGAGTCAGAAATGACTCGACAACACCTAACAACAAAACCAACATGCTAAATCTAAGAAAGAAAAACACAGATTAAAAAGCCATAAATGGAAAATGGCATATAACATCAAAAATATATATTTTTTTATTATAGGAGACTATACAACTATATGCTAGTAACATTGAAAACTTCTAGAAAATGTACAGCTTTCAAAAATGTAATTTAAATTGAAACAGAACATACAAGAGAGATAATATAAAGAATTGAGAAGTCACCAATAAGTGATCTCCACAAAATGACTCCTGGGTCTAATGTGTATACTATTGAACTACTTTAAAATTTGAAGAAAAGATAAATCTCATTAGATTAAAAAAGATGAGAAGCTGTACAACTCATTATATAAAGTGTATAATACCAATTCCAACGTATGATAAGACCTGCATGTATCACACTGTGTGGGAATAAGCATAGGAAAGTAATGAGGCATTTCAAGGATTTGAGAATAGGAGAACCCCAACAAAACCAACAAATATTGATGGGAAAGCACAGGGGTCCAATGTGAGAAAAAAAAAACCCAAAAAACAAAAAACCATACCTATTGCCACTGAGTCTATTCCAACTCTTGGTGACCCTGTAGGACAGAGTAGAACTGCCCCATAGGTTTTCCAAGGAGCGGCTGGTGGATTCAAACTGCTGACCTTTTGAATATCAGGTAAGCTCTTAACCACTGCCAGGGCTCCCCTTAAAGATTATAGCCAAGAAAATCCTAATGAGAAGTTCTACTCTGCACACATGGGGTCACTATGAGTTGAAATGACTTGACAGCAACAGGTTTGGTTTCTAAAACAGTAACGGAAGAGGATGTTGTGATAAATTAGAAAAGCTATTCAAAATCCACCTTATTCTAAAGTTTCAGAGAAAGTTATTTCAAGTAAAAATGAACAACAGAAAACTATTGAAACCAAATTCCATTTAAAGTTATTATTAAGGAAAAAAGGAATAAGGAGCAAAAGCAAAAAGTGAAAGCATGCCAGGAAGATATGCACACACACACACACACACACACACACAAAACCTAAACTATAACCTGCTATTTTGAAATCAACTAAAAGACATTAAAATAAGATATGAAATGAAAGAATAATATAAATCAGAATTAGAAAAAATTCACAAATGGGATGATAGAACTAAAGAATTAGAAACAGAAAAAAATCACTTCACAAATGAAGATTGAAATAGAAGAAATATGAGAAAAGCTAAACACAACAGATAATATCTTAAAAGAATTAAAAGTGTAAAGATGAAAATTTAAAAAATAAAAAATATCAAATGATATTAAACAGTGAAATATACACCAAAGGACACCACATACTTTGTGTTGTGTTGGTGGTCATATTCCCACATGTAGAAGTGTCTGGCGTATAAAAAGTTCTCATCTTTTTTTTTTTTTTAATGAGCGAATGAAAGGATATAAAAGGAGTGATCTGTGAAGTAGGACCAAAATCAAGAGAGTGTAGGAGATAGAAGTCAAAAGAGTCAGTGTTTCATAGCCAAGGAATCATCAACTTTGTTGACTACTACTGTGGGGTCACTATGCGTTGGAATCGATTTGACGGCAACTGCTTTACTACTAGGTTGATAATATGAAGGCGCTGAAATAACCAGTGGATCTGGCAGCAAGGTTATTAGTCACTTTGACAAAATCAGTGTCTGTGGAGTGGTGTGGAAGGAGGCAGTGCAGAATGGGGAAGATGTCTATACACCCATCTGCCAAAATACTTTTGTGTGAAGGGGAGTAGAGAAATGAGGTGGTGGTTATGGAAACTGGTATCTAGAAGTTAAAAAATATGTGTATGTATCTTAGAATCAGCCCTGGTGGCACAGTGGTTACATGCTACGGCTGTTAACCAAAAGGTCAGCAGTTGGAATGCACCAGCCACTCCTTAGAAACCCTACGGAGCAATTCTACTCTGTGCTATAAGGTCGCTATGAGTTGGAATCGACTCAACGGCAATGGGTTTTTTTTGTTTTTGTTTTGGTATCTTAGAGTCAGTGCTGTGTTGATGGAAGTGATTCAGCAAAGAGGGAGAAAGGGAGTTAAAAATGAAATGTCAAGTGTGTAAGTCTCATGTGATCTTAATAAAATTCTTAATACAAGTTGCCTTGAAATGACACAGTATTATTATATTTTACAAACAGACATAAATATAAAATAATATTCTTCAAAAAAGGAAATTAATTATGAAGCTTCTAGCCATACTAGATTTTAGCATAATTATTGAAACAGAGTTACAGTTTATGGGTCCAGGAGTCATATTTCCAGACTTCTTTTTGTTCATTAAGAAGGCCTAGAAGCAATGACAAATCCAACGGCAGTAAGCATCTAACACCTGGATGGTGATCCATTGTACTGTTCCCCACTGAAAGGAGCCAGGGATCCTTGGAGGAGTGATTGATTTTAGGACTGGGACAGATGAACCTGGTACCTCTGGTTGCTTCAGAAAGCAAGGAAGCTATCAAAGACTAGTGGGTTAGGTCAAAAGAACACGTGACAGGGCAACCTTTGGCCAAGATGGGACAATTTAAGCACCAATACAAAAATAAAAGTAATTGAATGCATTAAAATTTTTAAAGTCCATGAATTCATAATATTATTTTTTTAACAAGGAAGAAAGGGAGGAAAGAAAAATTAAAATCTAATTTACTAAAAACCATTTGGATTATTTGAAGTATTAGGAGTCCAAATCCTTACTCTGAAAATTGGCAAATAAAAATAAATAATTAAGTTTTATCCTGCTTTTGTTGTCCTAACTCAGTTTCAGAGTTAACATATGCCCATGCTAGATAAGGAAAAATTTTCCTTTAAAGAAGAATTCCAGCTAGTAATCTTGGATAGAAAAAATTAAATTAAATTTAAAAATAAAATCATCTTTTGATAACTTTAATGAAATACTAGATTCAGGCAACTGACAGATCATCAGTCCATGAAACCATTATATGAAAACAAAATGGGAAGCTTTACAATAGAGGGATCAGGCCGTTACCATCTAGACCCACAGATTAATTTTAATGTCACTAAAAGTGGGATAACAGAGATTATCTGCCTCCTAATGTGAAGCAGGAGTCCCTGGGTGACACAAACAGTTAATGCAGCTCACCTGCAAACTGAAAGGTTAGAGTTCACCTAGAGACACCTCAGAAAAAAGGCCTGATGATCTATTTCTGAAAAAATCAACCACTGAAAACCCCGTGGAGCACAGTTCTACTCTGACACACATGGGGTCGTCATGCATCAGAGGAGTCCACTTGACATCACCTTTTTTTTTTTTTTTCAGTTTGAAGCAAGGTGAACTACACAGCACCATCTATGTCACATTCTTTCAAAACAGTCGAATTTGAATCTAACAACATTTAAAAGCTAAATTCCAGTTTACAGGAACTGTTTAATAACACACACAAAAAACACAACAACAACAAAGGGAACAGACAAATCTAAAATGAGATTTCCTGTAGGGAAACTAGCTCTTCAATAAGTAAATGAAATTTTTTTATAAATTAAAAAGGAGAGAAAGACTGTTTTGGATTTTAAAAGCTTTCTGAGATTAAATGTCATATATGGATTTTGGAAAATTTGACAAACCAGCTATAAAAAATTTTCAAGCTAATTAGGAAAATTTGAATATTTACTGAGTTAAATGGTAAGAGGAGAGGAGTCTGGCTGGCACAAATGGTTTGCGCTTAACTAATAATCTAAAGGTTGATGGTTCAAACCCACCCAGCAGCACCACAGAAGAAACGCCTGGATATGTGCTTCCATAAACATTACAGCTGAGAAAACCCTATGGAGAAGTTCTACTCTGTTCTACATGGGGTCGCCCTGAGTAAGAATTGGCTGGATGGCATTGAGTTATTAGATATTGATGAATGAGTGTGAATATCTTTACTAAATTTTTAAACATTTTTAAAAAGTCTTTAAGATTCTGTGAGAAAAGGAAGTTTGTAAGGATGAAACGACACGCTGTCAGAGAGTTGCTTTAAAATACACAGGGGGAAAAGAGGAAAAGAAGTAAAGATAAAGAAAGTGTGGTAAAATCTTAATAATTGCTAAATCTGGGTGATGGATATTATGAGGGTTCATTGTGCAGTTCTTTTCAAAGAACAGTTTTTGTTTTTTGAGAACTTCATCTTCTTCAAAATTATTGGTGCAAAAATATAGGTAAAATAATATTTGGCAATTCAACATTTTTCATGTGTGCAATTCAGTGACACCAGTTACATCAATCAAGTTGTGCAACCATCACCAATAGCCGTTGCCAAATTTTCCATCTCCGTATACAGAAACTCAATGCTGATTTTCTCAGTTGTTTTCCTGTTTTCAGTTTCATTGATTTCTGCTCTAATTTTTATTATTTATTTTCTTCTGCTTGCTTTAGGCTTAATTTGATCTTCTTTTTCTAGCTTCCTAAAGTGGAAGCTTAGATTATTGATTTTAGACCTTTCTTCTCCCTAACATAGACACTTAATATTATAACTATCCCTCTAAACACTGCTTTCACTGTATCTCTAAAATTTTGATAAATTATATTTTCGATTTTATTTATCTCAAAATATTTTTAATTTCTCTTGACACTTTTTTCTTTGAAAAATGGGTTATTTAGAAGTATGTTGTTTAATTTCCCAGTGATTGGGGATTTTCCATTTGTCTTAATCAATCTCTAGTTTAATTCCATTGTGACTTGAGAATTTTTTTTTTGTATTATTTCTATTCTGTTAAATTAATTTAGTGTATTATGGCTCGGATTGTGGTCTAAGTGAATGCTCCAGGTGTGATTGAGAAGAATACGTATTCTGCTGTTGTTGGATGGAGTATTCTATAAATGTCAATTAGATCAGGTTGATTGTACTATTCAGGTCATTTATATCCTTACTGATTTTCTGCCAGCTTCATCAATCAATTACAGACAAAAGAGTGTTGACATCTCCAACTATAATATCAGGTTTGTCTATTTCTCCTTTCAGTTCTATCAGTTTTTGCCACATGTATTTATACTATCTTTTGTTAGGTGCATGCACATTAAGGATTGTTATGTCTTCTTGAAGAATTGAACCTTTTGTCCTCATATAATGCCCCCCTTATCCTTGATAGTCTTCCTAGTTCTAAAATCTGCTTCATCTGAAGCTAATACAGCTACTCTAGCTTTCACTCGATTAGTGTTAGTGTAGTATATCTTTATCACTTTACTTTTAACCTATCTGTGTCGTTAAAGTGAGTTTCTTGAAGACAACATATAGTTAGGTCTTGTTTTTTTATCCATTCTGATCATCTATGTCTTTAAATTGGTGTCTTCAGATCATTCACACTTAAGTTGATTATTGATGCAGTTGGATTAATATCTACCATGTCTGTAACCGTTTTCTGTTTGTTGCATTTGCTCTTTGTTTCTTCCCTGTCCCCACACACCTTTTCTGCATTTTCTAGTTTTAAGTGAATATTTTATGATTCCATTTTATCTCTTCTGTTAGCTTATCAATTATACTTGTTTTAAAAATAATTTTAATGGTTTTCTAGACTTTACAATATACATTTTTAACTAATCTAAGTCTATTTTCAAATAACACTACACTACACAAAGTACCTTATAACAGAGTATTCCCAATTCCTCTCTCTCATCCCTTATGACATTTCTCTCATTCATTGCACTTATCCATATGCTATGACAATCAACCTAGTATTACTATTATTAATTTAAACAGTTATACTTTGATCAATTAAGAATAAGAAAAATAAAAGATTTTATTTTATCATGTGGATTTCTTCTCTGATGCTCTTCCTTTCTATATGTAGACCCAAGTTTTTTATGTATGTCATTTTTCTTCTCCCTGAAGAACTTCTTTTAATGTTTATTGTAGGACAGGTCTGCTGGTAATGAATTCCCACATTTTTTGTTTTTTCTAAGGAAGTCTTTATTTCTTCTTCACTTCTGAAGAATAATTTTACTGAATATAGAATTCTAGGGTTTTTTTTTTTTTTAACACTTTAAATATTTCATTCTACTTTCTTCCTGCTTACATGATATTTGATAAGAAGTTTGGTGTAAGTCTTACCCTTGTTCCTCTACAGGCAAGGGATTTTTTTCCAGGATTCTTTCAAGATTTTCTCTTTGTATTTGTTTTTTTTACAGTTTGAATATGGTAGTTTTTGTCTGTTTGTTTGTATTTATCCTGCTTGATGTTCACTGAGCTTTCTGGATATGTGATTTGGTGTCTGTCATTATTTTGGAAAATTCTAGGCCATTATTACTTTTTTATGTTCTATTCTCCCCACTCCCGGGGTTCCAATTATGCATGTGTTATACCTATTATAATTGTCCCACAGTTTTTGGATGTTCTGTTGTTTATTATTATTATTATTTTCTATTTGTATCTTAATTCGGGAAGTTTCTGTTTACCTATCTTCAAGTTCACTAACTGTTTCCTCAACTATGTCCAATCTACTGATGAACCCATCAAAGGCATTTTTTAGTTATTAGAGTGTTTTTGGCTTCTGACGTAAACTTTTGATTCTTTCTTAGAATATCCATCTCTCTGCTTACATTATGGATCTGTTCTTGCATGTTGTCTACTTTTCCTATTAGAGCATATTAAATCACAGTCATATTAAATTCCCTGTCTGAAAACTGCAGAATCTGTGTCATGTCTGAATCTGATTCTGATGCTTACTTTGTCTCTTCAGACTGATTTTTTTTCTCTCTCTTGCCTTTTAGAATGATTTGTATTTTTTATTGTTGTTGTTGAAAGCTGAACAAATCGGATAATAGTAACTGAGTTAAATAGACTTTAGTGTGAGGTTTTATGTTTATCTGGCTGGAAGTTGGACTGTGTTTAATGTTTGCTACAGCTGTAAGTGCCAGAGGCTTCAGATTCCTCTAGTATTCTTATTTTTGTCTCCTCTGTTGACTTTGGGGTTTCCTGTGAACTCTTCCTCAGATAGAATCTATGTCTTGCAGCTCTTTTAGCTGTAATTCACTGTTACTGTGATGGAGACCTGTTGGTGTGGTAGTAAGGCATGGGGGAGATAATCCTTTTACTAAATCTCAGTCTTTTCATGAGCAAGTGTTTTAGGACTGTGTTCTTCATAAGTGTTTCTCCAATGGTATAGCTGCCCTTTTACCCCTTCTCCCCCTGCCCCCAGCCTCCAACTCTCTACTTTGGCAATAGCGTTTCCAATATTTATATATTTTAATCACTGAGCCTTGTTGACTATGTATTTTTCCTCCACCTTAGGCAAGATAGGAAGGCTGGAAGAAGTGATGAGGGAGGATTTCTCTTTCACTAGCTGGGATAAGGCTCTAATAGGCTTTGCCTGTGGAGAATAGGCCTTTGTTATCTACTTATTTCACTATGATTACTCTTCCCCTTCCCCTGCCAGAGCCTGGAGGAGAGGGAATCTTCCTCAGATCCTCACTGTGAGTATCCAGTGGGATTCCTGGAGGTAAAGCTAACAAAAGTATGGGGTCTGCCCTAACACTGTGACCTCCAGGAGTTTCTCACTGTCAACTTGGTTTACTACACTCAACCCCCAGCAATTTATTACAACTACACGTGTTCCCATGAGTTTATGGCTCCAGCAGCTTCTACTCCAAGTAAGCAAAACTCAGCTGTGTCTCTCTGGTTTGTGGGTGTACCTGTCTTTCCAGATTTTAGGGTGGCAGTTTGCCCTACTTCCAGAATTCTCTGATAGGTCCAAGGAAATTCAGTGATTATCTGTTTGTCCAGCTTTTTCTTTTTGTAAGAATAGAAGTGATGACTTCCGAGCTTTTTACATGTCAGAGCTGAGCCCAGAAGACATTGTATTATTCTCTTTGCTTTTCTGTGTTTGAAATGTTTCATAATAAAAATTAACAAGAGAAAAATTGAGGGACAAAATCTAATAATTTTTCTGAAAACAATTCCAGTACCTGAGAAGCTGTATAGCAACATAGTACATTGATTAAGAGAATGATATCTTTAAAAACAAGCACATAGTGTTGTGCCTTTGTTGTTAGGTGCTGTCAAGTCAGTTCCGACTCTTAGCCACTCTATGCACAACAGAACGAAACACTGCCCAGTCCTGTGCCATCCTCACAATCTTTGTTATGCTTGAGCCCATTGTTGCAACCACTGTGTCAATCCATCTAGTTAAGGATCTTCCTTTTTTTCGCTGACCTTCTGCTTTACCAAGCATGATATCCTTCTCCAGGTACTGGACCTTCCTGTTGTGTAATACTGTTTATTATATAATATAAAGTGTAAAAAAAAATATTCAAGTGCATATATGCCACAATTGCATCAGTGTTAACTATGTTTACACATGGGAAGCAAATGAAAGAAAAGACATGAATCTGATTCTGATATGCCCCTATACGGGGTGCGTGTCTCTCCACTTAGAAATTGTTACTCAGTTAGCCACTGTTACTGATGGAGTGCTTCGTAGCTCACAGGTATACTGTACTGGGGAAAAAAAGGTTTTGGAAGTGCTGTTCTAGAGGAACTGCCTCTTTTTTAGTGTATAGTTGGAATTTCCATGGTGTTGTTACTACTTTATCTGTACTCCCCTAAGCATAGATTTTCCCCTTCCTTCAGCAACACAAATAGGTATAGTTGGCCTTTTTACTCCAATAAGTATGTACCAAACCTGAAGCTATAACTAGATTTGTTTATGAAGTACCCAGTTAAGTTTGTGTTCTTGAATTTTTAGAACTGTCCACCATTTAAACCCAATTCCTTTAATTGGATCACTACTATATGCCAAGCTCAGTGATGGATTTTGGGAGAAATGAAAAAACAGTGCCTATCCACAAAGAATTTATAATCTAACAGGAAAGTGGGTGATTGGGAAAATAACTAACAAGCAACGTTAAATAAGATTTAAAAGAGGAAGAGATCACATCTAGAGACTGGGAAAGTCTTTAGAAAGACAAAGGTATTTTCCATGGGCCTTGGTCAAAACACAGGATGTGGCAGATGAAGATGTGGAAGGACAAGTTTTCTAAGTGGAGAGAGAGTCTTGAGCAAAGACATGGAGTCCGGACGGTGTGAATCAGCTTGGAAAGTTAAAGTAATTATTCTTTTTAGTGATCAAATTTAATGACTGACATTATTGTATATCAAAATCCCAAAGCAGTCATTTGAAGAAGGTTTCATTTAGTTATTTTCAAATAAACTTGATTCTGAGCTCTAATTGAATATACTTGTCAACTTCTTCCTAAAGTGGAGCCTTACAATTTCAGTCTGTGGTATATTATAGGAGTGAATAAGAAATATTAAGATTACAAGCACCAAATCCTGATCCTTGATCTTTGATTCAAATGATACCTGCATTTCAAACATGTGTTGCCCGAGTACCTTGGAACATGGGACCACAAACCTAACAGTTCTTCTTGCTTAGAAAATAGTGTGTGAATGTGTTTCAGAATCTGAAAGATCTGAAGAGGCTCTTGGATCTGGGGTTAGTCCAGGTATATGACAGCAGGAGAAAGGCAGGCTTGGGCCGGAAATCTGTTGTCACATTTTCCACACTTCAATTGCTAAGAAGAACTTGGTAGCGATGGCAGAAGTCTTTTCTGGAAATACTTATGATATTGGTAATGACCCCTACTAGGGAGATAAATCCAGTATGTAGCCATACTTAAGTAAAAGAAACTCTCATTACCTCATTTGTCTACCAATAAGTGTGTCTTTGGAGGGTCCTTTGAATATTATTGATATGGTGAGTGATAAAAGAAGACTGTTATTGCCTGAAAACACTGAATAATTTACCTTCATTATAGCACATCCACTGGAGAGTTCCCAGTTTACATGAAAGAGAGAGTCAGGGTTCAAGAAAGTCTCCTTTTATTTTCAAGAAGAGAAATCATGCCCCTGATAATATTTTACAATTCAACATTTTAAATGATTTTAGCTGTCTTCTCTCATGTAGTTGTGATTTCAGCTTCAAAAGCTAATTTAATATAATCCATATCTAGACTACTCTTTCTTTTGGTTTTGAAGGATGATCTATCTTGACCTAGAATTTATTCATTATTTATCAGCTGGAAGCAATTCAAACAAGAGCTTTGACTTCATGTGGAGTTCTCATTCCAACACTAACAGTAAACTAAAGTATTGCCTCTCTGAAATTGTCATCTACTGGAGAGTAGGCACTGCATCTTTCTTGTCTTTTCCACTCTGGTGCTTAGCACAGGACTTGAATGTAGATACTTGTTAAATATTTTCTGAGAAGAATTTGAGTTTTCATTTCCTACCTCATAGTACAGTTGCTTGTGTTCTAGCATTCCTCCTAAACTAGAGACTATGGAGAGACAATGCAGCAAAGAAGATCTGCTCTTCTATTAGGACACATATCTAGATTACATTTCCCAGTCTCCTTGAAGTTGTGACCACATGGCTAAGTTCTAGCCATTAGTATGTAAGTAGAAGTGTGCTATTCCTAAGCCTGGTCATGAAATCCTCTTGTATGAGCTCCTGCATGCAGTTGGATATTGGCACCCACAGGATCAATGGAATCCAGCAAAGTCCCTTTCAGACAAGGTCACAAAATTACTTTGTGGAGCAGAACTCCCCTACTCACCTGGAACTGTCATGGACTGATTATTATAAGTGAGAGATAAACTTCTATTGTGTGCATGCCATCAGTTATTTTGGTCTATTTATTACAGCAGCCAGGCTATCCAACTTAATATGTATCTTTGCATCTTGTACATATGAAACTCAAGAATGTTAGGTGAAAAAGTTGAATGTTAGAAAAAGGAGAATTATCTTCCTTTTTGTGTCATAAATCACCAGTATCTGTAGTTCAGTAGACTATTACTTTCACTGGAAAACACCAAAGGTCAAGAAATCACAGATTTAAATGTTTTATAGCCAACTAATGATAGCAAAAGTGAATGTAATTTATAAGAAGTACATTTTCCCTTTATCCAGAAATTCAACACTGGGAAAAAATTGAATATATTTGTTCTTCCCCAACCCTTATAGACTCACTAGTGAGTTTGAAGTTTGTCTAGACTTAACCAAGATAGCTGTCAAAATTTTATCAACAAACCTATTTTACTTCCCCTTTTTACCTACAATTCTCTGCTTCACCTTCTGCTAATTTACCTAAAAACACTGTGAAGAAGTCTTTTAAAGTCCGTTTCACTTCATTTCCAAAATACAATTAAATACATTTTGACATAAAAAGAGATAAAACTATCATATTCCAGCCCTACTATAGCTCACCAAAAAATTACCCAAGGTGCTTCCTAAATAGAGAAAAACATTCATTTCAGAGAAGACTTTACACACTTTTCACATTTTCTTTTTTAAATCATTTTGTGATTTCCTAGTAAGTGGATATGGTTTAGCTAGAGTACTTGGACCAGAAAATAAATGACTCCTGCTCATCCTCTGGGTGCCAACGACGTTCAGGCATGAGAGGTTGCTGGCCTGCAGTGCCAACATACAGCACCTTCGCAGGGAGGCCAAGGCCCTCATGCTCCAGCAATACCAGACGGCACTCTGATGAGGCGGGCTGCTTCTGGCAGGTGGTAGCACAGGAGGTAGTAAGTGAAAGCAGCTCAGCATAAATAGTTCCAGTGAAATACAAGAATAATATTCTGGTCTCCTCCACTCGTTTTCTCTCATTGATGACTCACACAAACACACTTATTCTGACGGGCAAATGGCTAAACTGCCCAAAAGATATGAAGAATCATCAACCTCTAATGGAAACTCTTACTGAACTGGAAACCTCTCTTGCTCAAGTTAAGCAAAGTTTGAACAGATATGATTCTCTCCTCATTGACCTTGGAAATTTGTCCCAGGCTGTTGGCCATTCTGGTCATCTATTCTGGACCAGCTGCTGTCTTCATATCGAGGGGGATTTGGAGCATTCCATGGGTCAGAAGAAGGAAATGTGTTCTGGGTCACTTCTAATCCCTAGAAAGCCCCAGGTGTATAAGATTAGACCAGCCAACAAGAGAGGAAGAGACTAAGACACAGAAAAGCATAGACAAAGACAGTATTTGATGCAGGGGAAAAAACTGAACTAAGAACCTAAGAAATCCATAGACAACTAACAAATTCAATATGTAATACATTTAAGAATTAAAGAATTCAGTTTTAGGATTGAAGATGTAATTTCTAGATTTTACTTTTGGGAGATAGAAGTGAAAATTTACAGGGGCTCTTCTGACATTTAAAATATATCTAATTGAAATGGAATGATGTGTAAATGGAAGTTTACTATTTTCTATAATTTTGTATAAAAAACCCAAACCAAACCCATTGCCTTCAAGTTGATTCTGACTCATAATGAACCTATAGTACAGAGTAGAACCGCCCCATAGGGTTTCCAAGGCTGTAAATCTTTCTAGAGTGGCTGATGACTTCGAACCGATGAACTTTCAGTTAGCCTAGCATTTTAACCACCGTGCCGCCAGGGCTCCCTATGATTTTGTATAGGTTTGAAAATTCCCATATGAAAATTACAAAACAAACAGACAAAACACATCTAAATAATTGACACTGAAGTTAATAAGAATTTCTCATCCATTTACCATTCTTTAAAACTTTTTTCTATTAAGTTTCATTTTTCGGAAATGTCCCTATCTCTACAAATAGATAATAGGCTCAGCAAAAATGATATTCCTTTGTAAATGGGACGAAAATAGACTAAAACCTTAGAAAAAAAGAAATGAAAAGTTTCCAGGAGTGACTAATCATGGGTTATATGAACTGATGAGAGTGGAGGTCCAAGAACTTGCCAAGACTTCACAATTTGCATCTATAGGACAGTCTATGATAGAGAAGTGTGCATTCACACTAAAACCAATTGCATGGAATGAAAAAAAAAAACCTGAAATAAATATTTTTAAGCCTATCCACTGCAAAATTTACCAAGTCCAGTCAGGTCATGAGTAGCAGAAATGTCAGAGGTTTTAAACTTGTTCTAGTTTAATAGGTCAGAATTTGAAGTCTGATTAAATTTTTCACTCCCCTGTTACCTGATTTCTTTTCAGCCTAGACTAATTATTTTCAGGACCTTGCTAATTGGGATGACTAGCAAAGACAATTTGTCATGGGGTTCATTTTTCTGAATACTTTCAACATTTAGTGTTCAATGTTCATAAAGTTATAGTAAATCAGAGGGGTATGCACAAAAAAAAAAAAAAAAAACATGCAGTTCCCACATTTTAGAATTTCAAGGTCATCATTGACCCTCCAGTCTCCAAAAGGCTGTTTGAGATTATGTGACTAAATTCAGTATGTAATTATAACTTGGCCATAGAAAAGTTTCCCTCCACAGGGATTCCTGGTAAATTGCTCTTTCTTGGCATTCTTTTTGCTCATGAAATGAGGAAAGCTGAAGTAATTCTTCTTTTAAATTGGGATGCCCCTCGAGGTGGCAAAATCCTAATAATGTGGGCATAGAGATCAGTGGGAAAACAAAGAGTGATCAATACAGGACTTTAATCTGAGAAGATTAGAAAGCACATTTCTACACAAGCCTCCAATGGAAATCAGAGACCAAATTTCCCAGGTGATGCCGGCTTTATACCTGTCAAGTGCAGGGTGATGCTGCCACCATCAGTCACTTTCAACTGGATGTTACCAGTGTCCCAGGACTCAGAATATGAGACACAGAACCTAAAATAAGGGGACATTTATGCTACCAACTCTTTGGTAGTTCTCCTGGAGAAACAGTTAACTGATGAGTGAATGAACTACTCAGGCAATTAATGAAATGCACACATTAAACCCTGATTGAGCAGGACCATATGACTTCTAAGGCTAGTAATTAATACAGGATCTTGTTGAATTCTAACAGCACTGGGAAACAGGTATTCTCCCAATTTCACAAATGAGGAACTAAGGAGATGCAGATGCATTAACTAACTTGCCCTAAGTCCTGAGTTGCAGAACTAGGGTACCACCTTAGGTATAATAGATGTTGGTGCCCTGCCCATATCCTCTTAACCTGACCATCTCCCCTCCCCACATACCCCTACATCCAACTTCCGATTTACAATTGCCAGCACTTGCATTTCTTTGCCTGATGCTTTCTCCTACTTCTGTTGCTCACTTTGTCAGTTCTTGAGGCAGGCTAGAAATGCCCATCTGGAGCAGCTCCTAATCCATGTCTGACGGTCACTGGTGTACAAATACCCAGCTCTCTCAACCTTCTGGAGGATAACACTGGCTGTCAGTTTTCCCTAATGGGTTCAAGCTCCAGTTTCCCACAGTGATAACTTATTGGATAATACAGTCTTCATTGGCTGCCTTTCCTACCATTTCTCACGTCCTTACTACCCCTCCAAATACTCCTGGGGTCACCTTGCAAATAAATTACTTGTCTTTGGGTCTGCTTCAAAGATAACCCGAACTAAGACACTAGTTTTGTCTTATTCTAGATGCTTAGGATCCCTTTACTCTTGCACATTGGGAATATCGCAATTCAGGAAGGAGAGAAATGCCCAGGATCTGACATTATATTAATGACGAAGAAAATTGGTGTTGAATCTACATGTTAGTCTTCCCTGTTGGATAACAGGCTGCTTGAAGCAGTGGTTTCACCTGTTACACCTTTGCACCCCTAGTGTCTTGTACATCACTGTTGGATCCACACATAGTCTTTACCACTCTTCTTATTTCCTAGGTTGATTAAACACACCTGGGTGATAAGACTGGGCACCTCCTTTCCTACGTGATCACTTTAGGCCTGTCACTGTGGATGATGATACTTTTTGAGAGAGGTCAATATCTCTAAGGGTTAGAAGATCACCCTTTCATCCTGGGAATGTGAGTTAGACTTCCCTGCTAGGACCTCTAAAGTAAGAACCAAACGAATATTTGTTAGAGGTGAATTTAAAGTAGATGCTGAAATTAATCAAAGAGACAACTTGGAGGCAAGAGAAAGTTACTGGAACCATAGCAGCTTCCCTGAGCAGACACTGAGAGCCCTGTGCCTAGACAAAGGAGAGTCTAGTTCCAGCTAAATCTTTAGGCAGAACTTCATGAACTCAGTAGTACACACACTTTGTGCTCCATACTGAGTTCAGTCTTGTAGACCCAGAGGCGGGCACGACATAGCTCCAGCTCTTGGTGCCCACATTCCATCTGCAATGGCAGATGATAAACTGACATTGATGATCCACCAGAAGCAATGCAGTAATAGTGAGGTGTTCTAAGTGCTGTGTGAGTGGAGAAGGGTGGGAAGCAGTCTGTGTAGAATTGCAGGGGTAGTGAAAGGGTCTGGGAGGCGTCACAAAGAAAGTGACTATTAAGTTGGATTTTTAAAGACTGAAAATGGATTTACCTTCAGAGAAAAATGGAATGATGGAATTGTGAGGATGGTTCTAAGGAGAGCAGTTATAACCCAACATTTTGTCTCTAGACAGGAAAAAATTATTTACCCTTAATATATAGATAGGGGCAGTGGTGGTTCAGTAGTAGAATTCTCACCTTCTATGCCGGAGACCTGGGTTCAATTTCCGGCAAATGCATCTCATGCACAGCCACAACCCCTCTGTCAGTGGAGGCTTGTGTGTTGCTATGATGCTGAACAGGTTTTGACAGAGCTTCCAGACTAAAACAGACAGGAGGAAACGCCTGTGGCCTGCTTCTAAAAATCAGCCATCGAAACCCGCTGGGTCACAACAGTGTGATCCCATTGTGCATACAGTATCTATGATTCGGGGGCTGACTCAATGACAGCTAACAAATTAGTAGCCAAATTTACTATCTTAACTGTATTGTTTATTTTACAAAGCTGAGGAAATAGGTAAGAAGAGAATAACAGAGAAGTAAAGAGCACTGTGACCGGAGATTTAAAACCCTGTCTTCTGGGAAGTAGCAGTAACAGCAAATTGTTCAAGTGGTACCATGACATTTTGTCCTTTGCAGTGGTGAGTCAGCAAGGCATAGACTTCATAAGTTATTAGTAGTCAAAGGACCAAGGGACCTGGTGTCTACAAGCCCCAGTGATCAGGGTCAGTGAGCAGAATCGTCTTGTTGGGTAGCAAAGTAAGACAGGAAGTCTTCTCTCTCAAAAGAGTTGGTTGGAATAATCATTGGACACAGATTCATTTCTTGCTCTTTCTAAACAAAGTATGGTCTTTAATAAAATATTAAGTGTTACAGTAATATAATCAAGTTAAGATATACGTGTGAAACGACTTCTAGAACCAAGATATTATACTCAATCAGAAAAATTGCAGAAAATGAGCTACCATTTTAAAGCTAGTTAAAGCAAAAGAACTGTGAAGCTGTTGAGAAATTTAATCTTTCTTTGTGCAAAGAGCTTATTGATCACCTTTTATTTGACCTGGTGTTGGTTGCTGACCTTTCCTCATGTTCATCTGCGTGGCTCATGGCTCAGTCAGTGCCCTCTAAAGACCTTGCAGCTCCCCAGGTTTCTAATGAACTAAAACATCAAATAAGCATGACTTCATCCAGAGATAAGGGTGATGCAATAGCACTTACTTGTCTGCCTTCTCTTCTCTTGATACCTAACTTTTTTAAGTTATGTAGGAAGATGTCCATCAGTTATCATCAATGTTTATATCCAAGTATTCACTCACTGTTGTTGCCGTTAGCTGCCGTCGAGTTGGCACCAACTCATGGTGACCCTATGTATAAAAGAACAGAATGGTGCCTGATCCTGGGCCATCTTCACAATCATTGGCATGTTTCAGTCTAGTCAGACAGTATTCTGTTCTAATCCACCTGGTTTTCGTTGACTGATTTCTGGAAGTAGCTTGTCAGGCCTTTCTTCCTAGTCTGTCTTAGTCTAGACACTCTGCAAAAACCTGTCCACCATGGATGACCCTGCTAGGTATTTGAAGTACTAGTGGCATAGCTTCCAACATCATAGCAACACACAAGCCACTTCTGAACTTCAAATTGATGGACAGTGGATTCATTCATTAGACCCACATTTATTGGTAAACTACTGTGTACTGGAATTGTGCAAGAGATAGTGAGAAGAACACCATGCTTGGCCCGTTGCTAGCTCTGTGACTTCCAGCAAATCATTTGCCCTTTCAGTAAAATGAGAAGTTCAGACTAGATGGTGTTATTGGGATTATAGTAGTCCTGTCTAATCCCACATGCTATTGATTCCTTGAATTGGTCTGCATTTCCCGGGAGACTCAAGTATGAGGACCCTCTTCTTCCCTGTGTGTTTGCCAACTCTCTCATGAGTCTTCCTTCACAGCTCACTCTCAAAACCCCCCTCGGTTCCATAAATCTGCATGCGAAAGGACCAGACAGCTGTAGCTCTCAACAGCTTTAGTTTTCCTCCCTGCCTGTGTCATCCTGCTTGCCTGAAGCTGCTTTTTAAAGGGGCCAAGGCTCCTTTAAACAATTCTAAATATTTTTGAAGATACAAACCAGAACATAACAAGCTTGCAAATAGATAAAGCAGTAGAGTTTATCCACAGGTGGATAAAGTAACACAGGGACTTCTCTGTGGGCGCTGTTATGGGGCGAAGGCCGTCATAGATGGAGCACCTCTGAGAACCTAGGCTATTGCTAGGCAGTCATAGAAGCGTGGGGACAATGGTAGCATCCTGAAGAGAGCAGAAGAAAGGGAAGGAACCCCACTTAATAGAGGACGTTCTGGTGCCACACACTCTGCTAGATGTGCAACCTGTATCATTTTAAATTTCTCTCACAAAACTTTAAAAAGAGTGATAGCTGTTGTAAGAAATGATTCTGGAAGGGAAAGGGCATCATTGCTAGAACAGCCTACTTCTGGTTTTGCTAAATATAAGTCAAAGGTAGAGAAATAGACGTTCACATACGCACACCCTACCACTCCCTATTATGACTTTTTTCCTGCTAGCCTTACTCCCATCCATCACCCATCTTAAGTTATGTCCCTGACTTACAGATGATGAACTGTACAGCTTAGGTGAGCGTACAGCACTAGACATTTTTTATAAATACCAAGAGATAGAAACAATACAATATGGCAGTATGAGCACTCAAAATGGGATTTAAAATTCAAAGTTTAAGACTCTTGGTCCAAAAAAGAGCGTTGTCTTTGGCATGACCTTGAGAAATCCGGGTCAATGACCAGCTCAGGCAGGCTTCATGCCTTTGCCTCCTCCAACTGGTCTGAACAAAGCTAAGTCCCTTATAGATAGTTAGAAATGGTGAA
Organism: Dugong dugon; assembly: GCA_030035585.1. Taxonomy (NCBI): domain Eukaryota; kingdom Metazoa; phylum Chordata; class Mammalia; order Sirenia; family Dugongidae; genus Dugong; species Dugong dugon. The sequence goes on along the minus strand of CM057474.1, from coordinate 19,794,224 downwards.
ATCAAAACATATCCAAGCACTGGCGTTTTCTGTTTCTGACCCCAATATACTGTGATATCTGACCCCTTGTTAACATCTGATTTTCACCTTTTAATTTTTTGGATGTCATCTCATTGTAATTCTCATCAACCTATGTCCTGAGAGAAATGGAGCCCTTAGATAGAAAAGGAAGAGATGTAGAACTTTATTAACAACATAGCTTTTAGAGTTTTTAAGAATGACCAGTGTAGACTTTGTTTACAGGAAAATAAAAATGGTAGTCAGTTACCTCTATGCTTACTCGCATGACAACTGACACCCAAATATTTACATCTGTGGAGGTTACAAATGGCATTTTTCCTGCCATCATTGCATTGATTGATCTTGTGTGGAATAGGATCCATGGGACCAAAAGTATAGTCCCTGGAATCTAAACTAGTTGCTGTCAAGTTGACTCTGACTCATGGTGACCTCATATGTGTCAGAGTAGAACAGTGCTCCATAGGGTTTTTGACGGCTGATTTTTTGGAAGTAGAGTACTCTTCTGAGCTGCCTCTGGGGGGACTCAAACCTCCAACCTTTTAGTTAGCAGCTGAGCAAGTTGACTGTTTGTACCACCCAGGGACTCCTTCTGAAATCTAGAGGCTAGGTTTTAGTTCCAGCTCCTCCATCTAAAATCTGTGTTGTTATTGCTGGTGTTATTGCTGTTAGTTACCATCAAGTCAATTCCGACCCATGGTGACCCCATTTGTTACAGAGTAGAACTGCTCCATAGGGTTTTCTTGGTTGTAATCTTAATGGAAGCAGATCACCAGGACTTTTCTTCTGCAGTACCGCTGGGCAGGTTCAAACTGCCAACCTTTAGGTTAGCAGTCCAACACAAACTGTGCTACCCAGGCACTGTAAAATCTGTGTTGCCTCATGCAAATGAATTGACCTATAGGGGCATCAGCTTTCCTTATCTGTTATTATTATTATTATTTTTAAAGGAGGAAATTAGAGAGAAGAGGAAGGAGAAGGAGGAAATGAAAAAAGGAAGGAGAAAAGGCAAGGAGGGAGTGAAGGAGGGAGGAAACAGTATCTACCTCACAGGGTTGTAGTGAGAGTTAAATAATGTGTATGAAAGTAGTATATGCCATGCAAAATGTTATCTAAATACAATGTTGTCTGTAGAATTGGAACTTTAGATACTATTAAAGTCCTCTGAGTATTGAAAAAAAATAATCCAAGAAGCACTCGGCACCTGCTAGAAAACATAATACAAGCATTGCCTTGAAATGAGTTGCAGAACGTCAGCTGCAGGACAACTGTAGTTTGCTCTGCTCTGTGGAGTGGGTGTGTAGGTCTGGATTTCCTGGGCGTTCTGCTCCATCCCCCGAAACAATGCATCCTTCTTCATTAGCACCTTTCACGGATTAGATTTCTAGGTTTGACTTTCCACTGGATGTGTTTTTCCTCCAGCCTGAAGCCCTGCACATGCTAGAATGCTAGCCGTCAGACAGGACAATAAGTACAGTCCCGTTAACAACAGTCCCTTAACTAAAATAGTACTTGGTGGGTGTGCAGTGATTGCCTCCCGGCACATTGGAGCTGTTAGTTCTGGTTTGGTATTCGGTAAAGAGAATATGAGTCAGGACACAGAGCTTCGCAACAAAGAGGAACTAATGGAGGCAATTAGGATAGAACACCTGTCGGTGAGAAATTGCCACCTCGACATTGACCATAGCTGGCTCCCAGTTGTTATTCACAACAATGAAGGGCCTCTGGACTGTGAATGTGAGCAATGATGGACAGCAATAAAATCTGCAAATGAGTTTTCACATTGTCTAATAAAATTCTATGACTTTGTCAATCTGTGTTGACACAGACCTGCACAGGACTCAGTGATAAAATGTTGTAATGGGAGGCTAATTGTCTCCTTGGGTTCACATGTTTGTTTTTTATTTCTGTGGTTCTAGATGCGAATTCTGCTTTCTTATAAGTGGCAGTGAAGATAGTGGTCAATTCTGAATTCCTAGCCATCAAATGAAGTTTCCAGGGTGGCGCAAACAGTTTGTGCTCGACTACTAACAAAAAGGTTGGTGGTTTGAACACATCCAGAGACATCATGAAAGAAAAGCTTGGCTATCTGCTCCCAAAAGGTCACAGCCTTGAAAATTCTATAGAGTACAGTTTTCCAGCCTGCGCATATGAGGTCACCATGAATTGGAATCAACTGGACAGCAACTGGTTTGGTTGGTTGGTTTGTCCGTTTGTTTGTTTAGCCCTCAAATATTCTTGCTATCCAAATCATTTCCAACCCAACGGGGCTACAAATGGGCAGCAAAACAAAAGCACTAACACATCCATCTGGATTTAGGGGCATGTGGAGTCAGGGCTGCCTCAAGCAAGTCTCAGGATGTTAAATTTTAAATAAACTTAGAAACGAAAGATAAATATAGTTGCATAAATTCTAGATTAAGGATTGCTTTCTATTTGTTCTAAAGATGCCATCTTGAAAGAGAATAAGAAAGAATGTTTTATGTTCTTAAATTAACCTCGGAAAGTATAATTTTAAAAGTGTACATTTAATTCACAAATAGCTCTTGAAGGTGTAACATGGGAAAGGGAAATGGGAAATAGAGAGTGGGGATTCACAATAGAAGACAGGTTTGTTATAGATGTACCGCCTGTTTGACTTTATATGCTCAGGACCAAACATATAATTGTGGAAAGAAGGGAAGGAGGGAGGGATGGAGGGAGGAAAGCAGGTATATACAATTAAGTTCCATGTGGTCAAAAAATTTGTTCAGTTTACGACTTTGCTCCCAATGTCTGGAACAGGGCAGGCATATAATAAATCTTTAACAAACCTTTCTTGAATAAACAGATTAAAACTCAGCACATTAAATTTTGTCCTGTTGCTTGGACAAGCTGGTCACCTAAGTTATTATTTTTAATGCAGCCTTAAAAGATACAGTATCTACAAACCTCTCTTCAATCCTTCATTAATTGACTACTCTCCCTATTCGATAACTTGAAATTTTAGCATAAATGTTTGTCCATTGAAAAGCCTACTAATACAGCAAAGCTGCCTAGGCTTTTTCCATATTAAAAGTGAGAGGGAATAATACTTACTGGAACATTTACCAAGCAAAGTCTGCTTGCTGGGGTGTATATATTGTGTTTTACTTGGTGAAGTTCTTTTATTGATCTTTGCTCCATTTCTCTGAGATGGTAATTCAGAATTAATTATGTTTGTTTCTTGCCTGTCTCATGAAGGGATATTGAATTAAAGCTGGCAGCATATTTTGGAATGTTGGCGATAGATTAACCTTATAATTATTTTAGCAATTAGAAAATGGAAAACAAAAATGAGAGAATATCACACTCTAGAACATGAAGGCATTTGAGGACCTGATTCCACAGGGATTGAAATCTCATTAGTATCAGTTTTCAAAGCATTTCAGCCCATGGAACCAAAGTTCCCGAATAAATACAATCAAGTGTGGGAGCCAGACTTGCTTCCAATTGCCTATTCTCTTTTTGTGCCAAAATATATTCAAAATACAAGTATAAATTTCTGAGATGGTTAAGTCTTTCTTGACTACTACACAGACCCCTAGTTCTTGAGTAAATTAAATGTTTTAGGACAGAAGGATATTTTGTGTAGAAATTTCACAGAAGATTTTTTAAAAACATTTGACAATTAAGATACCAAAATATGTGACAAATTATCTTAAATAAAAATAAATATGATAATACTTTATCAAGGCATACATGCATATGCTATAATAATTTGCATTATGGTTAGAATTTACAAGAGTGAAAATTTAGGACATTTGCACACAGACTCTCATTAAGAGAGGTTAAGTGATGATAGGTTCTTGGAAAGAAAGAACTGTCAGAAATTTCCATCCCAGTCTTCTTCCAGATTATAAAAGACAATGAGTAGTCCCCTGAATTAAAGTCTCTAAGTCTCTTGTCTTAGTTCAGAGCACTTACACAACACCTCAACCCTCCTCAACTCTTCCCGTGCGTTACTTTCCAATTTATCTGGAAAGACAGGTGAATAATAAGTTATGCTTAAAGCAGAAATATACATTGGCTATTGGTATGGATTAAATTGTGTCCCCACCTCCCAAGATATGTATTTGAATCGTAACCCCTATACCTGTGGATGTAATTCTGTTGGGAAATAGGATTTTCTTGGTTATGTTAATTCGTCATACACCAGTAGGGTGAGTTCTAAATCTAATCACTTCTGAGTTATGAAAAAAGCAGATTGAACATAGAGATATACACACACACACACATAGACACACACACGGGAGGGTGGGGGTGGGGGTTGGAGACAGACACCTTGTGAGAGTCATCTATAAGCCAAGGAATCAACCAACATCCAAGACTACAGAAAAGGAAGGAATCAACATGACCAAGACCCTGATTTGGATTTTTAGCCTTCAGAACTGTGATAAAATAAATTTCTTTTCTTAAAGCTACTCATTTGTGGCATTTCTGTTACATCAACACTAGGAAACTAAGATAGCTATGTTGGCCTAAAACGCAATTGTGACATGGTTACCTCATGAATGTGAAAAGAGTGTTTACCCTGGGCATGGTGGAGGCTGACCTAGACCAAACCTGCCCAGGGTGTAAATCCAACAAGACTTGTCTAGTTTCTACTCTTTCTCAGTCCTGTCCATGACATGCAATGACTCAACTGAAGGTAAGGTAGCACTTTATTCCTAGCTAGAGAGATTCCAAAATGGTGGCCATATTCTGAGCAGCTGGAAGTGTGCCCCCTTGAGGATGACAGAGTCATTTTTCATCCTGTTCAGCCAACAAGATTGCACATGTATGGTTTGCCTCTATACCCACAAGGTCACCAGTCCTTTCCTTCAAAGGCTCTAGAATGTCCTGTCATTACACGTAAGAATAAAATTCACAGGCTTTTTTCTTCTCTGAGATCTCAAAAAGCTCTTAATCAAGCACCAAAAGTATCTGTCTACTTATATGCCTGTTTAGTTCTTATCATGTCAGTCTTTTTCCTGAAAACCACTAGACCACTTGTAGGGTCCAAGTGCCTTCATACTTCCAGGCTTTTGCACAGGCTTTATCTTCTGCTTGGAACTCTGTTTTCAACCTCATGACAGCCAAAATGCTCTCTCCACTTGAGCCTTTCATAAATAAATATTCTTTACCCAGCCCAAGCTCAGTAATGTCTCCTTATCCTGAGTTCCCAGAGCGCTTTGCACATGCTTCTATACTATTAGAATTCTATTAGAATTTACTCATGTATTTATGTGCTTACATGACACTGTCTATTATTAACTTGCTATGACCTTGGACAAATTGTTTTATTTCTCTTGGTCTCTGTTTTTTGATCTGTAAAGTTATGGGATGGACTAGTTAGTCACAGTTACATTCTGAATGCAGTGTTTTTAGTCCTGTGTTAGACTTTGAGAATATGGTGGCAAACATAACATGCATCCTGGTTTTTTCACTTTATACCCTATTGGGTGGTGAGGGGAAGACAGACAATGAACATTCAAACAGAAACTAATTTCAGTTACTACTGGGAAGTACCATGAAAAAAATAAAATAAGGTGATGTCATAGAGGGTGACTGGGGGGGCCACTTTAGTTGTGGCAGTTGAGGACAGAATCAGGAAAGTGAGATAGCATTTGTATCTACATTTCAAATCCCAGAAACAGCAAAGGTCCTGGAGAGGGAAATATCTTGGTGTATTCAAGGAGTAAGAAGAAGACAACAAAGACTGTGGCCTACTGAACGCAGCAGAGAAGGGAAGAAGATGAGATCAGAGATATGGGCAGGTGCCAGATCACGTGGAGCCTGGTTGAATTTTATTCTGTTACAACAGAAAAGCATTGGAGAATTTTCAACAGTTGACATAATTTGCTTTATACTTTAGAATGCTGTGTGGAAGAGGGATTAAAGCATAACAGCCACTTTGGAAGGTATTTCTACAGTACCAGTGAGTGATGCGGTAGCTTGGGCAGCATTGTAGCAGTGAAAATGATTAACGTGTCAGAGTCAGGATGTATTTTGAAGGTAGAGCCACAGCGAATCACTAGTATATTAGCTGTAAATCAGAGCCAAACATGTTGCTGTCCAGTCAATTTTGACTCATGGCGACCCTATGTGTTTTCAGAGTACTCCACAGGGTTTTGAATAGATGTGACCTTTTGGAAGCAGATTGTCATGGTTCAAACCACCAACCTTGCAGTTAGTAGCCGTGCACTTAACTGTTTGTGTCCCTCAGGGACTCCTCTATTAGGAGTAGAGAGTGAATAAAAGGAATTAATCAGAAGTGATTGCTAAATTTGGGGCCTGAGCAGCTGGACAAACACTGAGATAGAGAAAGCTTAGGCAAGGGGAGAAGACTGACTGCAGGATTTGGGCCCTGCTAAGACTGAGGCGCCATTGGACATTCGAGTGGAGAAGTGCAGCAGGCAGTGGAATGTATGAGTCTAGAGTTCAGGGATGGAAAAGCCCAAATTTGAGAACCATCAGTCTCCTGAAAGTATTTAAAGCCATGTAATTAAGTGAATTTGCCTAGAAAATGAGGGAATGTAGAAAAAGCAAAACAGCTAAGGAAAAAGCACTAGAGCCTGTCAGTATGCTGGTCTAGAGGAAAGCATCAGCAAAGGATCAAAGGATGAGGAGAAAGAGAGGGAGGGAAGTAGTTAGGGAGGGAGAAAAGCAGGCAAGTGTGGCGTCACAGTGCCTGGATAAGAACGTGTTTCCAAAAGACAGAGCGAACATCTGCTGTTGAGAAAGTAAGAGAGGAGAACTGAGCATTGTCTTTGGCAAGATGTAGGTCACTGTGTTTTTTGCTGGAAAGTGTACTGCCTGACAGTTCTCAGTGCCTAGTTGATATTCGTGGTCATAAAGTTGAGATGATTCTAGCTATCATGAGAAGAGAGTTTCTCCATCAACTCTCAGCTCCTCTGGCCCAGGCATGGCGGAGTGGATGGTTGAGTTTGACCGGGATTGTGGGTTTGTTTGGCAGAAAGTCAGAAGAGGTCATTCTAAGTTTCTTCCGATCTCTAACAGTTCATGAAATAGCATTAAAGTTTTCTTTTACTTGAATCTGAAATTTCAAACTAATTCTTTTCAACTAACTCCTTGAACTCTTTAAATTCAGATTATTTATGGTTGCATGCAAAAACTTGATAATGAGGCAATAGGAAAAGGGATCCTTAGCAATCTTGCAAGTTATTTAAATCACAAACATTGGATTAGGAACATGTTCTAATCCCAAAAAAATGTCATGGGTTATGCTTCCAATATTTTTCGCTTATATTTTGTTTTCCTTCCTGTTCCAGTCTTGATAGTTGGAAAAGTTGGTAAGAACGGACTCTGATAAGCTTGATGCCTTGCCAGATGTGGCCAAGAGATATCCAAGGTCAAAGTTGGAGTTGCCATTAAAAATTCTTTGACAATAAAACAATAGCCAAGAAATTTAAAAATTAATAGAAATTATTTATCTTGGTGAACAATTCAAAGATTAACTCTTCCCCCAAACTCTGACATGTTATAGGAGGCAGCATTTGTCTTTTTTTGTTTCGTTTTAGGAAAATCTAAAATTAAAACCTACTTTAAATTCTAAAAATAAGTGGTTTAACTCCTGAAAATTTATTCAATCACATTTTAAACTCCAACATACATATTTCTAGACTTGTAAACATATTTGCATTCTCTTAAATTTAAATAGACATAGATTTGTTAAAATCCGGTTCTCTGAAATATTCAGGAGAGTTTCATCTGGCTTGATTTTTATAAATTATATGCAATTTTTTTAATAAAATATTTTAGAAGATATGTTACTTTGGAACAAGAAGAAATGATTTAACCTCACTTCTTATGGGGCATTAATTTTTCCAAAGTGTCCACTGAGTGGACAAAAATAAGGAGATGTCATTCTCACTATGAAGCACTGCTTAACTCTTGCTAAATGCATTGTGTCATAATAAAGAAAACCAACTTGAATTCCAAACACTACAAGTAACGAAACCTGTTCGAGAGCATTCATTTTGAATGTAGACTGCACCAGAAATACTCTGCTTTCATCTAAATGAAAAAAACCAAAGTAAAGTCAAAAGGTATTTACAGTTGCTTCTTCCTTGACATTTCTTAACAGGACATAACAAGTTGGTAAAAAGGGTGCCTGGGCAGACAGGCCTCCCGGCCCTGTGCATTCAGTGAAGCCCACAGCGCTCATCACCACACAGTGGCAACAAACAGCAGCACCTCCACAACGGTGATAACAACGTCTTCCATTCGTGAGATGCTTTCTAGTTAACGAAGTGCTTTTCATATTGGGTTTGTTTCTTTTTTTTTACCTTCATAGATTGGCTTTTTTCTTTCTTCTTCTTTTTTAAATAATATTTTATGTGTTTCCAGTGAAAGTTTACACAGCAAATTAGGTTCCCCTTTAACCATTTTTATACAAATCTTTCCATGTCATTGGTTATAATTTTTACAACATGTCAGCCTTCTCATCACTATTTCCATTCTGTTTGTTCTGTTTCCATTGATCTGGCTTCTCTTTCCCTCCTTGCCTTCTCTTCTTTGCTTTTGGGTAAATGTTGACCATGTGGTCTCATGTAGTTAATTATTTAAGGGAGCACATTACTCACGGGTGATATTCTTTGTTTGGCTGAAAGGTGACCTATAGAAATAGCTTCAATTCCAAGTTCAAAGGATATCTTAAACGGCAATAGTATCTGGGGTTCCGCTAGTCTCTATCAGTTCAGTAGGCCTGGCCTTTTTAAGGAATCTGAGTTTGGTTCTACATTTGTCTCCCATTCTATTTGGGAGGGTTTGTTTCTTTTTAATGAGAGGGAAAGTTCTATGCAGGATTCTATTCCCTTAGAAGACAGGAGACTTTTGGCAAGATTTGAATCTTTCCTCTGTGGCCAATTAGTGACAATTTCACTTTTGCAAGACAGCCGTCTCCCTGTCCAATTTGACAAGGCAAAGCAAGAAGACTGGCACAGAATTCAGTGCCAACAGTAGTTCAAAATCTCACCACCATCAAAATAGAAATGCTGATACCAAATTCCAGGGCTCACTTAGTCCACTCCAGCCAACATAGAGGCTGAACCAGAACCAGAGTCCACCAGCTGAAAGAATGGGGTTGCTAGCAGTGTAAACTAATATAGCATTGCTATAGGGAAAATTTGGCAACTTGTTTACGATGAAGAGGAAATCACATAATTATGCAATCATATATGTACCAATATGTTTACTTCAGCCATATATATAGCAGGAAAAATCTAGAAGCGACTGTATTAATCAATAGGCAATTAGCTAAATAAAGTATGACACAGCTATTAACTGGAATATGATATAACCAATCATTAAAATACAAGGTAATACCATGTGGGAATGAGGAGGGTAGACCAGATAGTATAGGACCTTGTAGGCTATAATAATACCGAATTTGACCCTTTTCTTGGTATGAGTTAGCTGTAAAAAAAATTTAATTGCACAATTCAGTGATTGATTATACTCACCAAGGTATGCAACCGTCACCATCTTCTATTTCCAAAATTTTTTAATCACCCTAAACAGAAACTCAGTACCCCTTCAACAATAACTTTAAATTTCCTCCTTCGCTCAACCCCTGGTAACCACTAATCTTTTGTCTGTATGTGTTTGCCTAATCTAGATATTTTATATAGGTGAGATCATACAATACGTGTCCTTTTATTTCTGATTCATTTTTCTCAGCATGAAGTTTTCAAGGTTCATTCATGTTGTGCTATGTATCAGAATTTCATTTCTCTTTGTGGTTGACTAATATTCCATTGTATGTATGTACCACGTTTTGTTTATCTATTCATCTGTTGATGGACACTTGGGTTGTTTCCACCTTTTGGCTGTCGTGAACAGTGCTGCAATGAACATTGATGTACAAGTATCTGTTTGAGTCCTTGCTTTCAAGTCTCTTGGGTATATACCTAGGAGTGGAATTGCTGGGTCATTTACTGGAGAATTCTGAGCATAGGAATGACACGATTTAACTTACATTTTCAAAGGGTCAGTTGGTCACTGTGTTGAGGACAGACTACGTCAGGGTTGTGGAAGGAAGTGATGATGATGATATTCCCAGGGAGTAATGATGATGGCTCAGAGCAGGTGCTACTAGAGGTAGAGGAGGTGAAAAGTGCTTAAAGTCTATATATTTTGAAGGTCCAGAAAGAAAGATTTTCTGATATATTTGGCATAGAATATGACAGAAAGTGAGAAGTCAAGAAGGACTCCCAGGCTTTTGGGAAATGTGTGTGTGTGTGTGTGTGTGTGTGTGTGTGTGTGAGTGGAGCAAAGCACAAATGAATGCCCATTGCTATCAAGTCTATTCTGACTACTAGTGACCTTATAGGACGGAGTAGAATTGCCCTATACGGTTTCCAAGACTGTAATCTTTACGGAGGTAAATTGCTACATCTTTCTCCCACAGAGTGGCTGGTGGGTTCAAACTGCTGACCTTTGGGTTAGCAGCTGAGGGCTTAACCACTGCGCCACCAGGGGGCCTGATGCAGCCCCCAAAATAACAGGGTTGTTGCTGAGTAATGGGATTACAGGAGATCTCTTTTTCATTTTATACTTTTGTTTGAGATTATGCAAGGAGCATGAGTTACTTCCATAATTTAAAGGCTATTAAAAAAAAAAAAAAAACTTAACTAAAGGCATTCAGAATAAGAAACAATTTACCCCAGTGTAATTTTTTTGGGTCAGCCACCTCTTGTTGCCTGACAACCAAACCTCTCCAAATAGCAAAGAACAGCTAGGAAAAGCAATAGCTGTCCCCCAACCAGCCCGCTTTAAAGATTCATAGCAAGTTGCATCTCTTTATCTGGGCCTTTTCTAACTGAAGGAGAGAATTCACCAGGGCCTCCCACACAATGAACCTGAAGACTAACACCACGGAGTCAGCACACCTGCCAACCAAGCCACATAAGTAAAACTCCATCTGTGTAGTGAAATGACTAATTCTTATTCTCATTGACCATCATAGTTGGCATATTTGAGTCTACCTTCTTTTCAAAAATTTTATTTTCTGTTTATGTATTCACAAGCCTTATGGTATACATACCTTTTTGAGTAAGTTACTTCAAATCCTTTTTGTAAATATGTGGGTTAGAAGAAATACATACATAAATACTTGGATGTGTGTATATGTTTTTCACCTCTCTTTCCTCTCTTTAATTCTAGGTTGATCTGATCGCATTTATTTATGCCTTGCTCAGAGTCATGCTATTCAATCCCCTGACAGCTTCCCTCCTTACAGTTTAGGTATCAGAAAGTCACAAGGAATGAGCAGCCATCTAAGATACTCTACTGGTCCCACCCCATCTGGACCAAGGGGAAAGAAGAAAGCCAAAGACACAAGGAAAAGATTAGTCCAAAGGCCTAATGGACCACAACTACCACGGCCTCCACCAGAGTGAGTCCAGCATAACCAGATGGTGCCCAGCTACCACCACCGACTGCTCTGACAGGGATCACAATAGAGGATCCTGGACAGAGCCGGAGAAAAATGTAGAACAAAATTCTAACTCACAAAAAGGGACCAGACTTACTGGTCTGACAGAGACTGGAGAAACCCCAAGAATATGGTCCCCAGACACCCTTTTAACTCAGTACTGAAGTCACTCCTGAGTTTCACCCTTCAGCCAAAGATTAGACAGGCCAATAAAACAAGCAATAATACATATAGCTCAACCACATATACGAGACTAAATGGGCACATCAGCCCAGAGGCAAGGACAAGAAGGCAGGAAAGAACACAAAAGCTGGATGAATGAAAATGGGGAACCCGAGGTCGAGAAGGGGGGAATGTTGACATGTCGTGGGGTTGGCAACCAATGTCACAAAACAATATGTGTATTAACTGTTTAATGAGAAAGTAATTTGCTCTGTAAACCTTCATCTAAAGCATAATGAAAAAAAAAGAAAGTCACAAGGAGAAGAAAGCAGCTGAGAAAAATAATCATATAAATGATCTTCATGTTGTGCTCAGGCTATTTGGAGGAAAGATTCAAACCAGGGCTTCAAGAGGTTTGATCCACTGCTGAGAATTTGTATTTCCACCCCAGATATACTGAATCAGAATCTATGTTTTAACAGGATCCCCAAGTGATTCTTATTCATACATAAGAATCATCTTGTTTAAATTTCAATTAAAGGTAAGCTCCCTGAAGATAGGCTCATCATCTGAAATCTAACTCATATATATAGAGAGAGAGACAGAGCAAGAGTTCTATTTCTCTGAAGAACTCTGACTAACACACAGCGGGTATAGGTCTTCAAGCATTATATAGAGAAGATTCTGATGTCTTGTATACAACCAGATCCTTCCTATTGCATCAAACCTCCCTTCCCCAATGCAGCTACACTGTTCATTGTCCTTCAACATATGCACACCATGCATCTGGTGGATAGTTGATGATTCTAAGTTGTGCATCTCCCCAGGCTACTTACAAGGGGGACTTCTGAATTCCTAGCTTATCTCATGGCAAATATTCCAACACTTGGAAGTTGGGCACACAGTCTGTGCATGTACTAAGCATGTGGCTTTCTGCATGTGTCTGCACATCATTTTTCAGGAAACTCTATTTCACACTACACCAGCTTGATGAGTAGCTGTTGTTCACACCCACTGAGAAATAACTCCATGTGAGAATAATACCTTTATAACTTTGAAATGTCCTCAGACAGACTTCTCATCTCCAGGCCATCAACCTGCTGTGAACTCTCATCCTGACTTTTCACACAGGCAACAGTCATGCAACATACTGTCAAACAATATGAAGGTTTGGGAGACATGAAGGAGTGTAAAATTAAATTGGAGCTTGAACATCTTTCTAGTTCAGTGAAATTTTTAATAATAAAAAAATCCTCCACACATGCAAGCATGTTTGTATTTGGTGTCTAATTAAAACTTCTACTCTGTGTCTTTAAGTGTATCTAGATTTCTAAACCTCAGTGATGCCTTTACCATTAATGAATGACGTGTAACTTCAACATCTATGGTCGCTGTCCTCAAGACACTTTCTACTGACTTACAACTCCCCTAAAATAAATATTTCTGGTAAAAAAAAATTTATTCTCTACTTTAAACCACAAATACTAAAATACTGAGGCAACTGAGAGCTGCACGTGTGCATTACTTGAATTAACTGAATTTTCTCTTTGAGAATTATTCTGAAATAAATTTAGCAATCCTTTGTGTTGAAAACGCAGCAAAATGTAGGCATTCAATAATTATCTGTTATAGGAATAAATAAAATAACAAATTATCATTCAACAAATAACTGTTGAGTACCGATGATGTGTCACACTGCGTTGGACTCTGCAAAGACAAAAGTGAGTGTGACATCATTCCGGGCTAAAGGAGGCTCATTTGTGGTGAGCAGAAGAAGCGACATGTGACTTACAGCCTCCCTGGTTCAGCAAGCACATTTTTCAACAAAGGTTGCGATACACACACCGAACTTCTCTTGCTAATTTTTAGTTAGCTAGAAAGTTCAATTAGGTGGAAATTAGCCCACTCCTAGTGCTTAATTCTTTCAGTTAATGTTCAGCTAATTCAACTTCTGGAACTCAGTTCAACCCTACAAACGTTATTGAGTGACTACCATAGACTTGCCCTGTGTGAGGCTCTAGGGATACAAAGATGAGAAGACCCGGCGAGGAGGAAGAATACGGTAACGACAATCCACCAACCAGGATGGGAAAGTGGGCTATTACATGTTACCTGTAATTCAGAGTAATAAATGGAATGATCGAGGAATATATAAGACATGGGGGCAGCCGAGGCTGGGAAATGATCCCTGAAGTTAGAGAAAGGAGCAGGGCAAAGGGGGTTTCACAGAGGAGTCTTTCTTTTCCCCTGTAGATGTGTATTCTAAAGGTGTAAGCCTGAATAGATGCTGACCCAGGACACCTGAAATTTATTTCAAAAATTTCCAGTATCAGTTGTTTCCTTTTGACAATTTGCCCCTCTCCTAAAAGGGCAGTAGAGAGAAAATCTGATCAGTTGAAGCTTCTGAGTAGTTTTATTCTGGTTAGTAAAAGTTGTCATAAATATATATCTTTACTCTTTGAATTTTACAACATATTTTTGATGTAAGTCATAGTTGGGCCCTGAAACTAAAAGAAGTGTGTGTGTGTGTGTGTGTGTGTGTGTGTGGATAGATAAGATAGGTATAGAAATATATATGCACATACACACAATAAATACATATATTTATACTAGGGATAAAAATATACATTACACAGATACTATAAATATCCTTGACTATGTACTTATTACGTTTGCTATCAAACTTCTAAAGAAATATTAATGTGAAATATTAATGAACGAGAAGAGTTTCATTTTTACTTTAGGATGTGTACAGAAAGTTCAAGAAATTACATGCGGAAGCATTTGAACTTCAGGAAAGTTGTGGTCAACCAATGAACTTCTCTTAGTCATCTAGTGCTGCTGTAACAGAAATACCACAAATGGGTGGCTTTAACAAACAGAAATTTATTCTCTCACAGTTTAGGAGGCTAGAAGTTCAAATTCAGGGTGCCAGCTCTAGGGAAAAGCTTTCTATTTCTGTCGGCTCTGGGGAAATGTCTTTGTCTTTAATCTTCACCTGGTGTAGGAGTTTCTCAGTGCCAGGACCCTGGGTCCAAACCTAGGACACGCACGTCTCCTGGTTGGAGAAAGGCATGAGGGCTCCCCCCACCACTTGCTTCTCTCTTTTATATCTCAAAAGAGATTGACTCAAGATACAACCTAATCTTGTAGATTGAGTCCTGACTCATTAACATAACTGCCTCTAATCCTGCCTCATTAACATCATAGAGGTAGGATTTATAACACATAGGAAGATCACATCAGGTGACAAAATGGTGGATAATCACACAATACAGGGAATCAGGACCTAGCCAAATTGATATACATTTTCGGGGACATAGTTCAATCCATAACAGAACTTAATATGTTTCACAGCCCAACCGCTACAAAAAACTTACTTACTTCTAGCAAATTTTTCTTTGAAAATTCTCAAAAGAAGTAGCAGGAATTTTTTTTCCAACTCAGTTTGGGAAAATGATTTAAAGTACTTTATGAGACGTGAGTAAATAAATGTCTTAGGAAAATGAACTCATATATAAGTTTAAGAAAATCATGTAAGATAAGGAAGACCAAATTTCTCCTTAAAAATAGAAAACAATTAAATTTTATGACAGACATTGCATGAAACAGTTACAAGTTAATTTACAGTATTTACAATAAAAAACTCAGCATGTGAACCATTTTATTTGTGAATGATTTTCAAATGAATTCTGAACGCCAGGATGGAAAGCGAGCCAGAAACTGTTCTGTCGTTTCCCTGTTTCTTCTCAGGTAGCATAATGAGTTCTAGCAGTCAGCCAGTCAGGAAGTGGTAGGTGACTCAGACCTGCCCATCAATAGGTTAATAGGCTCTTTGGCAAAGGTCACCAGTAGTGGCTTCCTGTAATAAAACAACAGAATATAAAGAAAGCTTTCTCATTAGAAATAGGAGACATACAGTATTTTAGGAAACAAGTGATTCTACTAAACAGATTTTCTTCCTTTCGTCTGTTGATCCCATGGACATGAAGAAAGTAATTATCAGAGTCAAGTCATCTTAAAATGATCAGTGCTCCCTACTTCTTTGGTACAACTAAACCATAGGTATTTCTCAAACAAGTCATAAAGAAGAATTCACGATTAAAGGTTGTGAGGGCTTCAAGTGGATCAGGCAGAAGTTAGAGGGTGATGTGGATGATTTTACTTCCTGAACACGTGATTTACAATGGATGGCAGGGATAAAGCTTACCCTCCCAAACAGGAAGTAAGCACGGCCACATGCTAAGCTGTGGCCACATAATATTGATTTAACAGATAATATCTTGTATTAATATATGTTTTTTGTTCTAAGTTCTATCTTTTCAATTGGATGTAAGCTCCCAGAAAGCAGGCTCATCATCTGAAGAACGAATCATCTGTACCTCCAGCACCATGCACACATCAAAGGAATAAAAAGAATTTAGAGCAGGAAAAGGGCCAAGAGATTAATCTACACTCTTCTTTTACAAGGAAATCTTTTCTAAATATGAATATAACAAAGGCCTAGTCATGACTGTGAATATTTGTGTAGGGGACTCACTGCTGGAAGGTCCCGGTCTGAATGGCTCAGTGCCATACCCACCTCCCCCTACAGTGCTGACAATTCTCACTCAAAATCTGTTGGCTACAATTTCTGGATTATTCTACAAAATCATTTAAAACAAAATTTCTGATCAATCTTCGTGAAAAGTTATTATCACACATTTAGAAAATGCTGTTGTTGTTAGGTACCATCCAGTTGGTTCTGACTCATAGGAACCCTAGGTACAACAGAACAGTGCCCCGTCCTGTGCCATCCTTGAAAACTTTACTATGTTTAAGCCCAATTAGAAAATAAGGCACCAATAATTAGGGAACTGAGAAATTCCTTCTCTCTCCACAATCTATCATTTGTCTTTGTTTGTACCTTCCTTTTATTCTGACTGATTTACAGAACCTACATCCATGTCATGTAATGGAAGTACCATGCTGAGCATAATATCAAACCACTCCTGGTAAATGCTCCATGTGTCTGTAGGGTTTTCTCCTTATCAATTCCCATGAATAATGTCAATGATTTTCAGATTTGCGGTATATCACTGCCAGAGTTCAAAACAGTTGAAGAATGGAAATCTGAGTTCTGGAGACATCTATTTTATTTATTAGAACTGAGCTGAAGAAATAAGCTGATACTGTCAAATGATGCTTTCCAATGACAGACGCAAACCTTGGTAATCTCTGTATTTAGCATTGGCTGATTGCCCCCACCCCCCAGCTAAAAGATGACAATTACTGTAAGACAACAGATCTAAATGATAAAGGTATAACATTTGGGGAAGTATGAATCCCAAGTAGGAACCACCCAGACTCCTCAGGACCACTAACGTGTAGTGTATTTTTACCTCAGAGAGAAGCATTTTTTGTTCCTCTGACTGTGTTTTGTAGCCTCAAAGCCACTTTCTGAGTATTGTATCAGAATGACGTTATACAGCTATGGATGGGAATGGCATTTGTCTCCTGGTGGTGTATGCATTTTCAAGGTCTTTTCTGAAACATTGCCTTCCCATTGACCTGAAACAATGGATATGGAAATATGGAGTGCAGCACATGTAGTATTTTTTGAATGATTATGTTGCAGAGCTACTTGGAGATTGAAGCAACTTTCTAAAGTGTGGATAAAATGTTTACCAACAACTGATAATCTGGAGTGCTTTGTAGAACAAATTCTCTCTTGAGAAATGTCTTTTGCTGGAAAGCTGAGATGCTGACTCCAAATGCAACAAGCAACTTCTCCAAACCAAATAGTCTTCTGGCATATACAGAGAAATGTCAATATTTTAAAAGAATATTATTTATTGAAAGGATCAGACTTCTCGTATTTTATGGCATAAGAAGTATTTTATGCATTCCGGACTTACAATGACCACAAATTTATATATACATATGATGGTTTATGAGAGTATCTAGTTTATTTTCTGAGAGATCACACACCCACATTAACACACATCAATTTAAAAATATGGCAGCTCTGTGTCTAGCCTATTTCCTTGTAATGACTCATGATGTTCATATACCAATGCCCATTAGTAATTCCCTTTTCAGTTCATCTTACATTTCTCATCTCTATTGGAAACACAGTGATAATTCCATATTCAAAAGAAGTAGGAGTCTAACTGTTATGCACAGCTTCACAAACATGTCTTATAAGATAAGAAATGATGTATATGAATGCATCCAAAGGAACTATTTTCTTGGTAGAGCCAATCCATGCATGATTTTTAAGTCCCAAATAAATAAACAAATAAATTTTAAAGAAAAGAAATCTAAAAAAGTGAACTTACCGTCTCTGTACTTCCTCTAGCAGGGAAAAAAATATCGACGTAAGTTGTCATGCTGGGTGAGATTCTGCCTTAGGAAAGTTAATTACAAGGTTTCACTGAGTCTGACATGTAGCGGGGTAATGAAAACACTTTGGTTCTAGAGAATTACAGTACAGTACACAGTTCTCCCAAACAGAATGAATAATTGAAATCCAGAGCTTTTATGCTTCAGTGAAAAAAAAAAAAAAGCAATATTTCATGGCACATAAATTTATTCAGCTTATTTGCATTAAGGTTGAATGATCATAACTCTGTCCACAGGAAAATAGTGATGGTACCTTAATTTAAGTGTGATGAGCATTCATAAATATTCTTAGGAAGCAAGATGTACCTACATTTAATCAGCATTTATTAAAATTTTATTCCCTATAGTTATTCAACAGGATCTGTGGTATAAAAACATAATTACAAAAATCAGATTTGAGCTCATTTGACAACAGAAGGGTTTTATGGTGACCTATCTCCAAATGTTCCTATTTGTAATTAAATGCAGCGATCAGCAGTAAGGATTTCGAAGCTGTTTTAGTAGTTCCGCTATTCTGCTTAACATGTGGCACCCGTAATAATTAAAATGATACTAACACATGCACAATTTTATGGCCCTTATGGTGCAACCCATTATGCCAAATAAGGGCCTCTGTTTTCACAGCATACTGCACATGGTCTCATTACACCCACTTTTCTTTTCCTGTCTTCACACTAACAACTGTTAAAGTGAATCAACACACGAAACGTACTATAACAGCTTAGTGTTTATGATATGTGTGCTGTTAGTCAGTGAACAGGAAAATCTAAACATTTACTGTTTATGTAAAGAATAGCGTTAGTGTTAGCGAATTGCTCGGGTCTGCTTACTTTATTATCTAGATCACAAACGTAATGATGGGTTTCAATGGCATCTATATTGTCGCTTTGTTTCGTGTGTCAATGCAGATGTCTGTAAAAACCAGAAGAATTTAGCATTTACATATCTTAGAGTATTTTTTCTGAACCAGAAATAATTTAGGGATCACTTAAAAAAAAAAGATAAATCATGAGGAGTGTCATTCCCTTAAAAAAGAAAAAGAAGAAGAAGAAGGGAGAAGTAGATGGGGAAGAAGAGTGAAATCTTTAAAGGTATTTGGAGATGATTTTCCCACAACGTTCTAGGCAGGATCTGGTTTATCTAAGATGTTAAAAAGCTATAAACCATTTTTATGTGGTACCGCACTGAAGTTTATAAGAAACTGGGAATTTGAGATTAGTGCCATTTTATCATGAATAATTTTGTAATTAAGAAGCTCCTCAAAGACCTCCTACACTCATTTTACAGTCATCAGTTCAGAATGGCTTTAGTCTTTTTGTTCTGGGACACCGTCCAAAGGAGGTCCCATTGGTGGAGCATCAACGGATTGGGCAAGATCTCATAGCTGCATTTTGCATCACGGTTTTTCTGAACGTTAATTGAAACTTCAGATAAAGAATAGCAACCTTGCTTCATTTTTGCTCTTCTTGAGTCAAACTCAATCCTGTCCATTTAGGAATTTTCCCTTATCAGCGCTAAACGGGGAGAGCGGTAAGCGAGTTGAGAAGGCCTTGGATGTTAATGGCTTAATAGCTCAATTGATTGCAAAGATACAAAAGAAAAATGCTCACAGATTGCAGCCTTCACTTGGTTTGGCTCTGAGAGCTCATAAACAGTGTGACGTCGACCAGCAGAGAACCGTGTGGATGCTGTATGAGGACCATGCGCTCGTTACAGAACTGTGAAAATTTGTGGGACCGCAAAATGGAAATGATCAGCCAGGAAAAAAAAAAAAATGGCAAGATGAGGGAAGTGGGAGGGGGAAAGCAGCTTAAGAAAGACCTAAAGCATTCTTCTATACAAGCTTCTTAGTAAAAAGACTAGGAATATTCAGTATGATGTAAATATCATGACAGGGCTGACAAATCTCTAAGAACGCAAGCCACCCCAAACTCAGAGCATCACTTACGGAAAGCCTGCACAGGGAGGATTTCGTCCTTCCCGTCGGGTGCATTCTCTAATTCTGCATCTCAGAAAAACAAAAACTAAAACCCACCGCGCTCAACAATTAAGGAAGGGATAAAGCTTTCTGTCTGAACTTCAAAAAGTTGACTTCAGGGATCCCTAGTCTTTGATTAAAATCAGCAGTTTGTGATCAGCATTAGTATTTACCACCCTAGAATCAAAAACAAATAACCCACTTTGTTTGTTTCTTACTGCAAATGAATTACATTAGAAGCCATTAAGAGGACTCGCTGTTTATATCCTTGTTTTAGCGGTGGTAGTGTTTGAAGTTTCCTGCGGTAAGTTCATTACTCGTATTTTGTCCAGAATTAGTGAAGCGTGCTGAAAATTGCTAATGACAGATGTTTCTCCACTCTGTCACACTTCTTGTATCATTTGATTTGGAAAGCAACATACGGTGTTCTGCTCTATCAGTATGTCACAGACTGTCTGTAAACAGCTGGTCATAACTCAGTTCAGTGAAAACCATTACTTTCCAATGAAGGGCTGGACACCCTCCAAATTGCATTTTGGCATGGCCTTGGCTGCATAATGCACAAAGTTCCTCTGTTCCGAGGTTACCTAAGGAAGAGTCTCACTTTCCCTACTTGGTTTTTTTTTTTTTTAATGTCTTAGAAAATGGGAGTGTTTTCTCAGTGATAGATCAAGAGAATATGAAAAAATATTTTAGGGATTATATTAAGCACTCAGAAGATCTGCGAGTGGTACATTGCAAAAGACAACACAAAATCCACCCGAAAGTGTGTATCTTGCCATTTCAAGCCATGTCTCTGGTTGATGGGAGCATGCTTCACAAGGGTCAGGACATACAAGATGACATATTTACATGTCTCCTATGAAATGGTCGTGGCATATGACCATGACCATGTGGCTTTTCTCACTGAGAAATACGAAAATCGTTTCCCTGTCATTTATGTGATGAAGAAATTCAAAGAAATGTGTCCTGCTTTTGTTTTTTTATCTGAAATCCATCAAGCCACAACTAAACATCATAATCATGTAAGCACAAGACCATACACAATATTTTTTCAACATGACATTTTAAAGCATGCTAACAATTACAGTAACACCAAGTAATCTGAATAGTCACCTACATTGAATACCAAAAATCATTAGTGACACCCTTCAGAAGATGTGGCGTTTTGTCACCTCATGGAAATAAAATTTCTCCCTGAAAAACTCTGGGTAGAACCAAGAAATAAACAGAGATACTGAATACCTTGAAAGCCACTTGACTCTTCCAGATCCATAAAAGCTTTCAAATACTTATGAAGGAAAAGTCCTTGCCTGGAGAACAAAAAAATAATGACATTTGGAAGTTTATAGATCTAATGAGAAGGAATTGAGTCCATCTGAGGGATTGAACGATGGAAGAACATGTCCATTTCAGCTTAGCATTCGTTCAATCAATTATCTTGCAACACATGTCAAGTCCTATGTATATCTGTCTTTCAATATGCTATTTGCTGGAGATATTTTTGTGGGACTCTGTTCTATACATACAAATAGAGACTTTTATAAACAAAGAACTCTAAAAGTATGCCCTTTTCCACCTGGCAAACCACACGCTCTTGTAGGTTAGGCTCCACGTCCCCTCTCTGAAGCCCTCCCTACTCCCCCAGGCATAGCTGGCCCCCATCCCGGCCTTCTCCACACTTTTCCAGTGACTCTTCTAGAGTATACAGAGGAGAGGCCAGAGGAGAGAACAATTCGTTCTGTGAGAGAGTCAGAGAAGACTTCAGAAAAAGTGACATTTTGACTTGGTCTTAGTGGCTCAAGTGTGCAAAGAAGACAATGTTTTGGAACATCCTGATTAAGAGATATGTCCTCAACTAGAGAAAAAAATGTGACACCCTCTGTAGAGTAAATGCCATAAGAGTAGAAGCCAAATGTATGAGTAAAATTCCAAGAAATAGAAGCTATATACACCATGGAGAATCTCTTTAAAACAATACTTCCCATGGTTCTAATTTTTTCTCATCTCCCTTCAGGCCAGGGTTTAGACAGCAGATAGGTTCCCGTTTCCCTAATAGATGAAATGAATGGATTCTGTGTATGAGAAAGAGACCATGATAAATGAAGGATTCCACACTGGCCAAAGATAATTTTTAATTGTAAACACATATACTTTAAAAGTCATATTACTCATTACATCGAGTATAATTGATCTCCCAAAACATTAGTATTTTAAGGCAATCCTTAGGTAAGAGGTATTTCCAAATAATTCTTCATGGAAGCCCATCCTGAAAATTATAGTGTTCTTGTTTTTATTATGAAAAGAAAATCTGCTTTCCTGTGGGATGTGTTCATCCCTTTGAATAACAGTTTCTTTGTACTTGCTACATTGTAAGTTTCTTGGCTTAGTGTTTTCTTGCCCAGTTGAACTAGGCTGACCCTCAAGAGAGTTTTATCATCTGTAAATGCAGTAGCAGAAGAGTTAAAAGGGGCATTTGTATCTACCAGCTACAGAGGGATTTACCTTTTTAAGAAATGTGGCCAGCTGAGAAAATATGTGGTTAAATTTCCTTAGATACTCGAAGCTAATGAAAGAAAATTAAGGAGAGAGACAGAGAAAGAGACAGAGGTAGAGAGAGAGGTTTTTATTAGTGCTATTCTTTGCCCCATTCCCCTCTGCTCTCTTTCCTTCTCTGAATATTTACTTCTATTTATGGTGAATCCCCTTCAGTAGCTCAACTGTCATTCCTCTGCCTCTGCTAAAGTACTTAGTGAAGGGCTATTGCTTTTCCATCACAGAGAAATACTCTCACATACCATTAAAAGTAAGTGCCTTTTCATTTTCTCAAAAGGTAGCACAGGAAGCTCTGTGGAATGATTATGCCAAGTGGTAATAATATAAAATGAGGACTTTGCATGAGCGTGATGAAGTGATTTGTCTTCATTGTTGTTGTACCGGCTCTTATTTCGATGATTGTTTTTTATTCTTCTGTTTTTTTTTTTTTTTTTTTACTTCCACTGATGGTCTTTTTTTTTCCTCACCGTAAGTAGCTACTTCTAAATATGAGATATGGCTTCTAGAGCAGATGGATGAGAAGAGAAATAATTTCCACCCTATAACTTGCTAGAAAAGCTCAGTGCCTTGCCAGTTGGCCAGGAGTTTCAGTACTCAAGTACAAAATACACAGCTTCTCAAAGGTTGGTCCTCTATGCACTTCTTACTTGAGCATCTTTGAAATCTTAATAAGGCCAAAAAATGATTCACTGAATTTTTGACTAATGAAGATTGCAAGTTATGGCCAACAACACATCCGTAATCCCCTGTTGTCCTTCTGATCAAAACCATGGCAAGAAAAAATGACACCCTTTTCTGTCCAATATACTCAAAGAAATCAAGGCCTCTGGTGGACATGTTGCTTCAATGAGCAGAATTTTTCTTTCTCCTTTCAGAGAAGAAATGCTTTGCAACAATGCACAACTGAACTTTTATGAAAATAGCAAAGCAAAGATGAGGAGGCATAAAAATTAATTTAGTAATGCCAAATCTGTAAAATATATTGTAGTACACTGACTCCTCCCACTCTGTGGAGCAAAAACTAAGCCAATGCGAATTATCCCTGATGGGACAACTTAACACCTTAACTTCATTTTATTCAATTCCATTCAACAAGTATTTATTGAATGCCTACTAAGTGCAAAACCTTTCTCAAGACACTGAGAGAAGATAAAGATGAGTCCAATCCCAACCGTGGAAGACTGTTCCTAAGAAGGCCAAGAGAAATAACTGTAAAATAATTAGGATGCAAGGCAGTATTATAAAAGTGCCTTATGTGCATGTATGTGTTTGGGTATAAACGAGTGTTAATGCATTTTATCGTTTCCAATTAAGGTAGCTAAATCTCCATCTTCCATCAAAAGAATAAAAAAAAAAAATCCTAAATCTCTGAATTTACATTACAAATAGCTTTTGATTATCCGGAACCTGATTAATAGAGTGCCTAAATAATTTATCATCCAAACAAGGACACTTTGAGAATAAAAGTGGTATTATTAATAATTATGGCAATTCAACAGGAACTAACTGGGACTGTCCTAGACAAATAAGGACATATAGTCACCGTATTGATTACCTAACTTAAGCATTACCAAGACAATCTTGTTCCCCTTTTTCTGCTCCTTCCTGCTACCTGTCTTTGTTGTTCTTCTTGTTAGGTGCTGTTGAGTCATTTTAGTAGACCTTATTTCTTCTTAGATAGTATTCCTTGAGAGACTAGCCAAGAATAAAATGAGACTGCATTCCTCATATCAATCAGTTTTACAACAAAATAAAAGCAAAATTGATTGGATGGGAGATCATTTAATAAACTTTTATTGGGTCCTGCTCTGTGCCAGGAACTAGTGATACAAAGATACCAACAAGTAAATTCCTGTCCATATTGTGCTCCAAAAAAAAAGGATGATCTTATAAAAATATTTATAAAATTCTTAAATATCTTAAAATTATTTTTAAATATTTTATCATTTTAAACTATTTTTAAATTATCATAAAATACCTTTAATTTTATAAATAAAAATAGTGTTGAAAAACACTGAGGTGCGTATGGTGAAATAAGGAGGGAAGGGAGAAGTAAGAAAAATCTGCAAATGATATTAATGCAGTTTTCCCCATGAGTGACGATCTATTCCCCCCAGCATGTCTCTGCCTACTCCCTGACTCTTTTCTCCTTCTCATTTTACTCATCATCACCAAGTCCAATGTCAAGGATTAAGGAGAGAGGAAGGAAAGTAAGCTGTGCAGTTAAGGTTACAAGGACATGGAAAGTTTTTGTGGGAAAGGAAGCAGCTCAGTGTCTTCATGCCCCGTCTCAGATCTTGGTTAAAATAGCAAAAAATGCATGTGATTCGCTAAGTCAAACTAAAGATAGGCACAATGATTAGCTCCTTAAAAATCTCCTAAGGAAGTTTTAAAGATTATATCCATAATAGGATGATATTTAAAGAAAACAATATTCCATCAGAAACAAAAGAGGCAGAAAGGCAGAGCTCCAGGAAGGCAACCGGTCCGTGGGAGAGGAGGGATTGTATGTAAAATAGAACATGGATGACAAACTCAAATGCTATACAGGCAGGTGATGTGAATCAGTAATGTGATTCGGGCACAAGACAGGGAACGTTATGGAATGGTGCAGACTGTGACAAATTGTAGCATTGTGCTCTAGCTTAATGTGGCAGCAGGTATTCAGAAACAGCTGATTTTCGGTCCTGAGAAAGTATGGCTCTGGTATAGCCAGTTTTACCAACTTTTAAAAGAAACTAACAAATCAAAAGATTCTGAAAATCTCTTTATTATTTAATATTGACAATGAAATCAAATGGAAAACTCTGTGAACCAGACTTGGTCAGCCAGTCTGGGATGTTGTTAAGAAAATCTTTCACTGGCACGGGGCTGAAAACAAACACAGGATGTCCCCTCTGCATCCAGGCATATTTGCTTTTGCCTTACATCTATTTGATCTTTTCAAAACGGAAACCTTTTGAGAACAGTGTTTGTGTGGATGTGTGATGTGATAGGCAGGTGTTGAAATACTTTAACCATGTAAAATAAGTGTTTATCATGTATTTTTAGCATGCAAACTATGGTTTAACTGTTGGAAAACCAGTCAGGAATGAGAAAAAGGAAGAAAAAGTACTCTTCTTGCTTCTCTCCAGAGTTGAAGCTGTTAGTGAAAAATCTCTCAAGACTTGGTCAACTCACCAGTAGGATTTTGGATGGCTGGAGGAAAGGGACTGCTTGGACGTTGCATAATGCCAGAATCTTCTTTTTCTTGACTTGCCCTCTACTTTTTTAACTCAATGGCACTAGGTTATGACCTTTTCTTTATAGGGTTACTTTTTCATTCTCTCTTATTTTTGATACCATTTTGTTAGGTATTGGAGGAAGGAAAGTCTTTGATCTTCCTTCATTCTTCCATCTTTATCTAGAATTGTGTGCTTGGTATTTTCATTAACATCCTGGAACTTGGCAGACTAAACACCTACCAAGGAGCTATTTTGCTTAACTCCTCATCTTCATGGCATTTGAACTCAAACCAAATACTCAAGAAGGTCTAGAATAAATATTAATTCAGATAATCTTTCAGGTAAAAGATCACAGAATTTTAGCTTAGTGAGCACCAAAACTTAAAAGAAAAAAAAAACCCAAACCCATTGCCATCAAGTCAATTCTGACTCATAGTGACCCTATAGGACAGTGTAGAACTGCCCTATAGGGTTTCCAAGGAGCAGCTGGTGGATTTGAACTGCCAAACTTTTGATTAGCAGCCTGACACTTAACCACTGCTCCACCAGTGATCACAGTCCCTATAAAATTCTAAAGTATGTGTTAACTCATCATGGTGCCCTGCACTTTCTTTTGCAAAAAATGCTGGCATCTTCTGCAAAGAATAGTCATGCAAGGAAAAGGATGATTTGCCTTACTTGTCAGTGAGTGGAAAACAAATTTAGAAATAATCGAATGCCTAATAATAGGGAATAGTTAACAAGGTACGGAACATCCTCTGAATAGAACATATGGGACTAGTAAGAGTTGTATTTACAACATAACCTTTAATACTATGATGTCAACTATATAAAATTATGTTTATGTATTTATCTATTCATAGTATGGGAAAATATATCAGAATATTTTCGTATTAGCCTTAGACTATGGGATTAGGGTGATTTTTATTTTCTAAATTGTCTATATTTTTCAAAATTTCTAGAGTACATTTCGTATATAATTAATAAGTAGTATCCATAAAACATTATTTAAAGAACAAGTAGTTTTGTCCAGTGCAGCATTTCTAAATTTAAAATGAGACAGAAATACATAATTGGAAAAATCAACCCCCTCACACCAAGGCTAAATCTTGTTTATTTTTCTTACAACACATAGAATCAGAAGTTTCTCTTTTACTAACATAGGCATTATAACTCACCAAATATGAAAAGGAGAAGCCTTTTGTATGAAAAAGATAGTTCTACAAAATTGTCTGATGATGACTTTGTTGAGAACTAGCAGATCTGCCGATATAACCTCCTCTCCATTTGTCATTCAACCAGCTATTTGTTCTTTCAGAGGACTGTTTTTGCCCGAAGGGCCAATTTCATTTTAAAAAGAAAGAAAGGAAGAAAAAGAACAAGAAAATATGCAAATGAACTTTATTATTATCCTGCCTTTTTCCACCTCCTAAAAATCAAGCAAAGTAATGCCAATGTTTCTACTTTTTAAAGGTAGGTGCAGGTTGCCCCACAAAAATGAAAATCATAGATTTCTGCCTGGTCATGGAGAAAGATCCTGCTTGTCCAAAGAAAGGCATGGAATGGGGAGTTGACAGAGCTTCTCATTCGGGAAAGAATTGTCACCATTTTTGCTGTGCTCCGGCCAGAACAACATATGGCAGCCCAGCTGACAAATATAATCTTTTCCTCTTTTTTCCCATTTCACATGCACATTTCATTTGTGGAATATTAAAACTTCACACAAAGTGCCTGTTAACCCCTTGCCACCACAACGTCCCTCGCCTAGGATGTGCTAGTTTCCAAAATCCACATGTCCACCTGTGAGAGGGTTAAGGCCCGTAGAGGTGGAAACAGTGGTCAGAAGCCATCGGGTGTTTCCTTGCTTCCATTAGAAAGGAACCATGCTCAGCGTTCTCAGGCAAAGTTGTCTTTATGTTAGAAAATTTATAGCTTCCTGGCTGTAAATACAAACTACCTTGTTATCCTGTATCCCAGAGCCTTTTAGTCTCCCAAATCAGAAGTATTTTCAGAGGAAGCTGTCCTTCATTCTGCTGTCCCCAGAGGCCGGGGACGGAGAGGCAAGTCCTCTCTCCACCCCACAAACACACTGCTGCCGGATCCTGAGGAAAGAAAGCCTGTACGAGGGATTTAAAGAGAAAGCAGCTTTGTTAACCTCTCCATCTTCCTTCCCAGATAGAAGCACTGGGTTGCGGTTGGTTTAGATGTCTTTGTTGACAGAGGCAGGACAGAGGTCTGCTCAAACCCCCACTGTGTCACACTGAAGGACCCAACTGCAAACCCAGGCAGCCACAACACTCTTCCAAGGACATGTCGTTTCTATGTGTGCGTGTGTCAATGTATGAGCTCTCTAACCAACCTGATTCATGGCAACCCCATGTATGTCAGAGTGGAATTGTGCTCCATAGAGTTTTCAATGGCTGATTTTTCAACGTAGATCATCAGGCCTTTCTTCCAAGACACCTATGGATGGACTCAAACAACCAACCTTTCCGTTAGCAGCCAAGCTCATCAACCTTTTGCACCACCCAGGCACTTCATGATTTCTCTACGTCCTTTCTATTCACTCTTTTACACATTGTTTTTAATTTAGGAAAATTCCCTGGCATAAAATAAGGTACTCAATAAATATATATATATATATATTTTGAATAAATTTCAAACATACCAAAACTACAGAATATAATACATGACACATACCACTGACATTAAGCAGAGGGTACCATTTTGCCATATTTGCATCCAATGCAAATTCTTCTCTTTTTTAAGATATGAGAAATAGAAGGTTTCAGGCAAACCTGAGCACTGCTCCACATTCTGCCTTCTACCAGGTTAACTGCTCTTCTGAAATGGGTGTGCATGTTTCCCTTGCAAATGTCTCTAATATACATGCATGCATCCATACAAAATATATACTAGTGGTTTGTCTCTTTAAAATTTTCCATGAATGGTATCATGCTGTATGTAATATTTACATATTTTTTGCAGTTAATGTTTCTTTTTGCAATTTATTCATATTGATACCTGCAGATCTGTTGTTGTGGTTAGTTGCCATTGAATCGATTCTGACTCATGGTAATCCCATGAGTGCAGAGTAGAACTGCTCCATAGGGTTTTCAAGGCTGTGACCTTTTGGAAGCAGATCACCAGGCCCGTCTTCCAAGGTGCCTCTAGGTGGGTTAAACTGCCAATCTTTTGGTTAGTAGTTGAGAGCTTAACGATTTGTTCCACCCAGGGACTCCCATATATACTTTCCTATTGTTTAAATAAACAAAACTTTACACATTCCCCTAATAAGGAACAATTGGGTTGTTCTACATTTTTGCTATTACAAACTATCTTGCGTTGAACATCTTCCATGGTGTCTCCATACGATACATCTGCCAGATAGTCTCTAGGTGGACACCAGGAAGTAAGATTGCTGAGTCATAAACTCTGAATCCAGAATCTGCAGTTTTACTAGATGGATAAGTTGTTCTCCAAAGTGATCATACCAATTAGCATTTCCACCATTGATATATAAAAGTTCCTGTTTTCCCACACTCTTGCCAACATTTGGTGCAATCGAACACTAATTTTTGCCAAACTGGTGTGTAGATGGTAGCTTATTATTGGTTTAGTTTGCAGTTCCCTAATTATGAGTGAGGTAGAGTAGCTCTTCTCATGCTTGTTAGACATTCGTTTTCTCTTCTTTATGAATTGCTTTTCCAATTTTTGTTTTGGATTACTAATCTTTTTCTTACTGATTTGTAGAAGCCCTTTATAAGTATTATAATCATCTTCCCTAAGTCAGTCATTAGCTTACCTTTTTACTTTGTTTTTGATATCATTTTGCTATATATACAGGTTTTTTAAATTATTATTTAATATAGTCAAATTTATCAGTGTTTTATGGTTTGTTCTTGCATCTTATTTAGGAAGTTGTTTCCCTTACCATAATGCAGCAAACACACACACACACAAATAACATTCCTATATTTTCTTATACAGCCAGTTCTGCTGTAATTCTTTTTTTTTTTTTTGAAAATGCAAATG
This sequence comes from Dugong dugon, assembly GCA_030035585.1. Classification (NCBI taxonomy): domain Eukaryota; kingdom Metazoa; phylum Chordata; class Mammalia; order Sirenia; family Dugongidae; genus Dugong; species Dugong dugon. The sequence continues at coordinate 19,764,409 of CM057474.1, read as the reverse complement.
TGTTCCAACGAAATTGATAAAATAACGAAAAAATTGAGCATACCACAAATTTCACATGTACATATGTGTGATTTTGTCAGTGAGAAACGCTAGGTGAATGCAGAGAAGTGCACAGAGCTTAGCAGAAGCATGTGGGAATACAAAAACTGTGCACACGTGCACCTTCAACACTTACCAGCTACCTCAGTTCACACCCATTCATGCCTGGTGTTACGACTTCCCATCAGATTTCAGATAATCCTCCTTCCACTACTTCACAGTGACTCACAAGTTGGAACCCTCTGATGTCCACTGCCAAAAACAACCTTTAAATTTTTTTCAAGGTAAAATTCCGTATCAATTACGGTATTTATGTATTTCTTAACAATTTAACATATAACAAACTGTTTCCATTTTTTAGCTATCTTTTCTTTTTCAGTGAGGAAAGCTACTTAACCTCCATTCTAATTGTTACATATCTCTTTTACTTTTCTTATCTCCTTTCACTAGCTAGGACCTCCAATACAAAGTTAAATTAAAGCAGAAATCATTGGTATCTTTACTTGTTCATGAACCTGACTGAATGCTTCTCAATCTTTGCTGTAGGCTTTTGGTAGATAACCTTTCTCAGGATAAGGAAACTCCCTTTCATTCATAGTTTACTAATTAAGATTATCATGAATATTGTTGAATTTTATCAGATACTTATTCTCTATCTATCAGGATGATTATATGGTTTTCTCCTCTAATGCAGTGAATTATAATAATTGATTTGTTTAATGTTAAATTCTCCTTGTTTCCTTTGGATAAACTCAATTTGACTATTAAATATATATATGTGTGTATGTATGTATATACACACACAAAGTTTTCCTATAGTTTTATCTCAATATAACTTACATAAAATAAAATTCACTCATTATAAGTGTACAGTTCGATGAGTTTGGCAAATGTATACAGTCATGTGACCATCACCACAATCAAAATGTTCCATAACTCCCAAAATTTCCCTCAAGTCCCTTTGCAGTCTCCCCATCTACATCCCAAGCCTCAAACCATCACTGATCTGATTTTTGTCACTATTATTCTGACTTTTCTAGAATTCTGTATAAGTAGTATCATACGGTAAGCACTCTTTTCTCCTTTGTGCCTGCCTACTTTCATTTGGCATGATATTTTTTAGTTTCTTCCATCATTAGTAGTTGATTCCTTTTATATTGCTTAGTATCACTCCGTTGAATAGATATCCCCCATTGTGTATGTCCAATCACCAGGTGGCTGTTGTTTCCATGACTTCTGTATTTATTTTTGCCTCTCATGATTACTGTTGGAGCCCTGGTGGCACAGTAGTTAAGAGCTCGGCTGCTAACCAAAAGGTTGTCAATTTGAAACCAGCAGCCGCTCCTCGGAAACCATATGGGGCAGTTCTACTCTGGCGTATAGGGTGGCTATGAGTCAAAATCGACTCATTGGCAATGGGTGGTTTTATGATTAATGTTACTGTTAATATTCACATACATGTTCTTGGTTAAACGTATGTATTTGTTTCTCTTACATACATACGTAGGGGCAGAATTTCTGAATTGTATGACAAGTATATTTAGCTTTATAAGAAGCTACTAACCTGTTTTCCGAAGTGGTCATACCATTTGCAGTCTATCCAGCATTATATAAGAGTTCCAGTTACTCCATATCCTCACCAACGCTTGGTATTATCAATTTTTATAATTTTAGCCAATCTTGTATTTATATAGTAATATCTCATTGCTTTAATTTGTTTTTTCCTAATGACTAATGGTTTTAAGCATATTTTCATATAGTTATAGTTTCATATAGTTATTATATATTCATATAGTTATTTGTATATTTTCTTATCAAATTGCTCATTGTTTAAATTTTTTCTTCTTACTTTTGAGTTGTAAGTTCTTTATATATTCTGTATGCAAATCCTTTCTCTAATACTTGTTTCAAAAAAAATTTTTTTTCCCCTATCTGGGCTGTCTTTTCATTGTTTTTAAGCAGATATTGATTAGTAAAGGTTTTAAATTTTAGTCAAGTCCAGTTTATCCATGTTTTTGCATCCTACATAACAAATGTTTGCCTAGCTTCAAGTCACAAAGATTTTCCTAACATTTTTATCTGCAAGTTTTATGGTTTAACTCTTATATGTAGGTCTATTTTGAATTAATTTTTGTGCATGGCATGAGGTTAATAATTTCCCACATGGATATCCAGTTATTTCATAACCATTTGAAAAGACTATACTTTCCCTATCGAATTACCTGGGCATCTTTGCACAAAATAAATTAAGCATATAAATGTGGTTCTATTTTTGGACTCTCAATTTTGTTCCGTTTATCTATACATCGATCCTTACTCTAATACTATACTGCCACCATTATATTTAGTGTTATTGTACGTCCTTGTGCTTCTTTTTCAAAATTGTTTTGGCTATTCTAGGTACTTTTACTTTTCATGTTAATTTTTCAAGTAGCTTGTCAATTTCTACCCCCCAAACAACAACAACAAAAAGTCTACTAGAATTTTTATTGCAACTGTATCAAATCTCTACATCAATTTGGGGTGAACTGCCTCTTTAAATGTTGTTGTTGTTGTTGTTATTGTTAGATGCAGTCAGTCGGTGCCGACTCATAGTGACCCTGTGTACAACAGAACGAAACTCTTCCTGGTCCCTCGCCATCCTCAAAATTGTTATTATGCTTGAGCCCATTATTGCGGCCACTGTGTTAATCCACCTCTTTAAGGGTCTTCCTCTTTCCTGTTCGCTGACCCTCTACTCTACCAAGCATGATGTCCTTCTCCAGAGACTGGTCCCTCCTGATAACCTGTCCAAAGTATGTGAGGCGAAGTTTCGCCATCCTCCCTTCTAAGGAGCATTCTGGCTGTACTTCTTCCAAGACAGATTTGTCCATTCTTCTGGCAGTCCATGGTACATTCAGTATTCTTTGCTAACACCATAATTCAAAGGCATCAATTCTTAGGTCTTCCTTATTCATTGCCCAGCTTTCACATGTATATGAGGCAACTGAAAACACCATGGCTTGGGTCAGGTGCACCTTAGTCCTTAAAGTGACATCTTTGCTTTTTAATGCTTTAAAGAGATCTTTTGCAGCAGATTTGCCCAATGCAATAAGTCGTTTGATTTCTTGATTGCTGCTTCCATGAGTGTTGATTGTGGATCAAAGTAAAATGAAATACTTTACAACTTCAATCTTTTCTCCGTTTATCATGATGTTGCTTATTGGTCCAGTTGTGAGGAGTTTTGTTTCTTTATGTTGAGGTGTAGTCCATACAGAAGGCTGTAGTCTTTGATCTTCATCAGTAAGTGCTTCAAGTCCTCTTCACTTGCAGCAAGCAAGCTTGTGTCATCTGCATAAAGCAGGTCGTTAATGAGTTTTCCTTCAATCCTGATGCCGCATTCTTCTTCATATAGTCCAGCTTCTTGAATTATTTGCTCAGTATACAGATTGAATAAGTGTGGTGAAAGGATACAACTCTGATGCACACTTTTCCTAACTTTAAACCATGCAGTATCCCCTCATTCTGTTTGAATGACTGCCTCTTGGTCTAAGTACAGGTTCCTCGTGAGCACAATTAAGTGTCCTGGGATTCCCATTCTTCGCAGTTATGTTCCATACTAAAAGCAGTATCTTCCAATCCAGAAGCATGGTATATTCTCCATTTGCTTAGGTCTTCTTTAATTTCTCTCAGCAGTGTTTTATAGTATTTGCTGTACAGGTCTTGTGCATTATGTGTTAAATATATGCCTACATGTTTTTATGCTATTCTTACTGGATTGGATTTTCAAATTTCATTTCCCAGTTGTTTGCTGGTAGCATATAGAACTCAAAGTGATATTTGTCTAATTATCTTGTATTCTGCACCCTTGCTAAATTCACTGTATTAGATTTTTTGTTTTGTTTTTTAATTGCTGTGTAACAAATTATTACAAACTTAGTGGCTTACACCAGTGCACATTTATTATCTCACAGTTTCTGTGGGTCAATAGTCTGGACACTGTTTAACCGAGTTCTTTGCTCGGAGTCTCATAAGACTATAATCATGGTATTGGCCAACCTGCATCTTTTTCTGTAGGCTTGACTAGGGGAGAATCACCTCCAGTCTCATCAGGTTGCTGGCGGAATACATTTCCTTACAGTTGTATAACTAAGAGCGTTAGTCTCTTACTGAATGTTGGCTGGAAGCCACTCTCAGGTCCTAGAAGCCAACCATAGTTTCCTGCCATGTGACCTTGTCACAGGCTCTCTCACAACATGGTAGCTTACTTTTTGAAGGCCATCAGGAGAATCTCCATTGTCTAATAAGGAGGAGTCATATAGAACGTAACTAAAAGAATGATAGTCTATCACCCTTACTGTGTTCTGTTGGTTAGAAGCAAATCACAGTTTCCTCCCACACTCCAGGGAAGGAAATTAGTTACTCAAGGGTATAACTCATTGAGGTTCAACCTAGGGCGTGTCTGCCACATTCTGTTTTCAGTCGTAGTAACGTTTGTTAGATTTCTTAGGTTTTTCTATGTATATGATCATGTCCTCTGTAAAAAAAAAAAAGACTTTTACTTTTCCTTTCTAATCTGAATTTCTTCTTCTTGCCTTATTGTACTAGCTGGGAACTCAGTTACGATGTTGAATAGAAATTATGAGATCAGATATATGTTTCTTGTTCCTGACCTTAGTAGAAAGCATCCGGTTTTTTCCCACTAATTAAAATGTTACCTGTAGGTTTTCCTTAGATGTCTTTTATTAGATTAGGGAAGTTAATTTTTAATTTTCTGAGTTTTTATCACAAATGGTTAATTTTGTCAAATGACTTTTTTTCTTTTGACAATCATGATTTTTCCCATTTAGTCTATTAATATGGTATATTACATTGAACAGGAGCCCTGGTGGTGCAATGGTTAAGCAGTCAGCTGCTAACCAAAAGATCGGCAAGTCAAACCCACCAGCTGTTGTTCCATGGGAGAAAGATGTGGCAGTCTGCTTCCACAAAGATTACAGCCTTGGAAGCCCTATGGGGCAGTTGTACTCTGTCTTATAGGGTTGCCAAGAGTTGAAATCAAGTCAGTGGCAGTGGGTTTGGTTATTACATTGATGGACTTTCAGATATTACAACCATCCTTGCATTCCTGGAGTAACTATTTATTCATGATTTATTGTTCTTTATATATAATGCTGGATTTAATTTGTTAATATTTTATTAGGAAAATTTCATCAATGTCCATGAGGGATATTTTTATACAGTTTTATTTTCCAGTGGTGTCTTCAACTGATTTTGGTATCAAGGTTATTATGGACTCATAAAAGGAGTCAGAATGCCTGCTTTTCTCCCTTATTTCCTGGAAGAATTTTTGTAGGATTGATTTAATTTACTTATTTTTTTATGTTTATAGAACTCAGTAGTGATTTGAGCTTGGGATCCTCTTTTAATAACTTTTTTTATTACAAATTCAATTTGTTTACTTGATATAGAGCTGATCCAACTTTATATTTCTTGATAATTTATGTCTTTCAAGGAATTTGTCAATTTTGTATAAATTGTCAAGTTTTTTGACATGAAGTTGTTCTTAATGTTCTCTTATTATCCTTTTCATTTTCAGTTATTATAGTTTTCAGGTTTAAATTTTCCATTTGATTCTTTTTATAATTTCCTTTTGCTCTTGTGATTTCCTATCAGTTCTCTTATTTTTACCATGTTTGCTTTAACTCTTTGAATGTATTTTAATCTAAGTCTCTAAATGTATTTATAAGATCTGCTTTGAAGTTTTCATCTACTAAATCAAATATTTGGACCCACTCAGAGTAAATTTCTTTTGGCTACATTTTCTTCCCCCCTGATGAAGGGCCATAATTTTCTATTTCTTTGGCTAGTAGGTTTAGTTAAAATTTGAAATTGTAGATAATACATTGAAATGATTCTGAATTCTATTTTGTTTTTCTGAGGACTGGCAATTAACTGACTGGATTCAAACTACAGAATCTGTCTCTCCGTTAGTATATGACTACAGGTGTCTCTCTTATATTTTTACTTCTGCTTTTTAGCATGGCCTCCAAGTGATCTCCCATATTCCTAAGTAATTTAGTGATCAGCCAAGGATTTGGGAAGACGTATACTCAGCCTTAGCCTTGTGCTGATTAGGGAACTCAAACTGTCAAAGTCTCAGCAAACTCAAAATTCTCATCAGAAGAAATCCTGCCTTTCAAACATAACTTCTATTTTTGCCTGATTTTTCTCTGGGCTGTAGGTTATCAGCCATTTACACATATAATTTTGCAGTCAACAAGAGATTCAGGCAGTTTTTCCTTGGGTTTTGGACCTCAGCTTTACTGAAAAATATCTTTATTTTATTCTCAGTCTTGATTTATATTTCACTTTACGTTTTACATTCTAAATTGACAGATTTTTTTTACGATTTTGAAGATGATATTCCATTGTCTTCTGCATGCTATTGTTTTTCTTAATATGGCCCCTTCCCTTAAGATCTCTAGTCTCCTTTTCTGAAACTTTTATTAAATATATATTGATCTTTCTAATTCTATCCTCCACATTTTTAAACTTCCATTTATATTTGTATCTATTTATTTCTCCAGACCACATTTTTGGGTAACTGAATTTTTTTTTGTTTTCTATTTCAGACATGTCTTTTAGCTTGCTAATTATTTCTTTATATTTGTCTAGTTATGCCAATAATTTATCAGCTGATTAACTCTTTACTTTTGTTTTTCTGGTGATGTGAATCATGCCCTTCTCCCCCACCAGACTGTAGATTCCATAAGGGTGGGTATTGAGTCTCATGATTATATCTCCATTACATAGCAAAGAGCTACCCATTTGCAGATGCAGACCGACTTGTTAGCCAACAATTGAGTTTTTAATTTAACAGTCTATAATTTTTGTTTTTAGAAGTTGTTTCATTCTCTTATCTGCCAGCTTATTTCTTCATGGTATCTTTTTTCTGAAAATTTTGATTCCTTTCTTTTATATTTTAATTATATTGAATATATGGTCCCCATCAGATGGTCTACTGTCTAAAGCACTAATCTTCCTGTTTATGTGTGAGTGTGTGTGCATGTGTATTGACTAACTCTTGATCATAACGGATTACTTTCTTATACAGTTTGTAATTTTGGATTATGAGCTCATCTACACAAAGGCTTTATCCATAGAATTCTCTCATGTGGGTTAAAGAAATGTTCCTCCTGAGAAGTTTAAGGTTTGCTGCATACTAGTACCAAATTTCTAGTTGATTTATTGGCTTGAGTTCCTAAATAATGCTAATACCATAACTCCAAACCCTCATAAAATTTAGTCTTGGTGTTTTAAACTTTTGTGGATATATTTTTTTAATTATTATTACTGTTGTTAATCTCACCCAAAGGTTGGGAATATCAAACCATCTTTTGTGTGTGTGTGTGTGTGTGTGTGTGTGTGTGTGTGTGTGTGTGTGTTTCTCCCCCTAGTTTGCACTTACACTGTTGGTTCAGTCTGAGCTTTATGCAGATTATTTTGATTCCAACTCCCTGCTTAATGTAGTCTTAAGGCCTCATTTTCTGTTCCTACAAGGTTTTAAAACTCAAGCCCCTAGATTACTAGGATGGACAATCATTCCCAGGACAGCCACATCACTAGTTCATATGCTTACTTCTTTATTTGCATTCTCATATGGATTTCCAGAACTTGAGAATTGCCATTTTATTTATTGGAAGCTCAACCATGCATGCAAATAAATGTTGTTATAATCTATCCAGCATATTTAATTTTTTTAGCAAGAGAATTCCCAAGTGATTTTGGTCTGTCATCTTAACAGAACCAGAATTTCTATTCACTTTTCAACTCACTCCAGTTTGGTTTTCATCCACACCATGCCACAGCAACTACTCTTGTTAGGATCGTTAATGATAACCATTTATTAAATGCAGTGGAGAGTTTTCTGTCCTCTTCCTTGTGTTTTTAAACGTTAGTTAACAAGTTTAATTACCTTTTTCTAACTTAACTACCTTCTCATTTTGAGACATTCTATTGTCTTAACTCCAGTGACAACAAAATATTCCAATTTTCAATTTTTTTAAAGTTATTCTTCTTTGCTACATTCTTCTCCTCTGCCTGGCTCAGTCCTAGGTAGTCTTCTCTGATCTTTCTGTATTTTCTCCCCAGCTGAATTAATCCATTCCCATAGCTTTAAACAAGCATGTATATGTCAATGATACCCAAATATAAGTCTCTTGTCAAACTCCTCTTTGAACTCCATACATATATATATAAAGTCTTCGTTGAGGAGAAAACTTAGATGTCCCATGAGCATGTAAAAAGTTCAAAATTGAAATCTTGATCCTAATCCCAACCAAATCAATACCTCCTCAAGTCTTTCCCATTTTAGTAAATGGTCCTTCCCTAAATCTTATCATTAAAATGCCATACACAGTCATTCTTAATTCTCTTTTATCAACTCTTCACATCAAATCCATCATCAACTCCTGGTAATTCTTAATTCTATACACGTCTCTCTTTCTCTAGTGTCACATCCTTGTCCAAGCAAACATTTCTTTTCTTAACTACTGCAATAGTTTTCTATCCTGTCTTCTGCTTCCACTCTTTTCCCCTCTAATTCATTCTCTATTCAACAACTAAAATACTCACTAAAAATTTAAATTAAATTATGTAACTTCCCTGATCAAAACTCTTTTGTGGCTTACTATTGTATTTTAGATAACATATAAATGCCTTCCATGGCCCCTGTCCTATATAACTTGGTGCCTGCTGACTTCTTAAACTCCTCTCATATTATTCTCTACCTCAGTTACTCATTATGCTGCAGCATACCAACCAGCTTTGAGTTCCTTGAGTTTAACAGAGTATTTTCCAAATTTAAACAAGGTATCTGAAACTCACTTACTTATTCTCTTCCAGGCTCTCTCCTTGTCATCCTTTAGGTCTCAACCAAAATGTCACCTCTTTCACAGTTTAAACGTAACCTCCAAGAGGAAGGCTTCTCTGTCACCCTAACTAAATGAGGTATTTATTATTCTCTATTACTATACCCTGTTTTATTTTTCCTTTATGGTAATTTCTACACTTTATAATTGTATATGCTTTTCTTTGTTTCCTCATTCATTTTTTGCTTTCCCACTTAACTCTTACTTCCATGAAGATACTGTACTATTTTGTTCATCCAACAACTATCTCAAGATTGACATGTAATACCCAAACCTATTGCCATCGAGTCAATTCCAACTCACAGGGACCCGATAGGACAGAGAAGAACTGCTCCATAGGGTTTCCAAGGCTGTAAATCTTTACAGAAGCATACTGCCACATCTTCTCTCACAGAGTGGCTGGTAGGTTCAAACGCCTGACCTTTTGGTTAGAGCCAAGCGCTTAACCACTGTACCACCAGGGCTCCTTCTGACACACAGTAGTCCTTAATAAGTATTTGTGGAATGATGAAGACACTTACTGAAAAAAAGAAAAGAAAAGCATTTGCATTTGTTGTGTGCAGAACCAGAGACTATAACAGCTTTCTGAGATCATTAGCCCTAAATGTTTGTTTATAACCGTACTTGACGAATGAAGAAAAACAGCATTTTTTTTTTTTTTGCAGGTCAATAACACGTTAAGTTCTTTCACATATCTCATTTAATTCTCATGCAGTTATTTGCAGTAGATATCATTAAATCGAATTTATAGAAGTCAGTAACTTGAATAAGAACCACAAAGATTAAAAAAAAAGGAAGATCCAGACTTGAAATTATTTCTCTTGAGTTTCCTGATTCCAAGTCCAGATCTTCCCACAAGGCAATATTCCCTTCTGAAAAAAAGTTGGTTAAATTGGAAGAGGTGTATGCTTAATGACATCTAGAATTTGGGAGTACATAACACACTCTTCTGATTGTCACCTTCTTAGGCAGCCACTATGTCTACTGAAATTCATCCGCACCACACATTAGCCTGTGCCAAGACATGAGATGTAGCATTGAAACAAACTTGTGAAAGAAACGCTTTTCTAACAGCTCAATATTTCTTGGCTAAAATTCTTATTTATTTTTAACTTGCATGTGTTTTCTGAGTTCTTAATATTGTTCATTTTACAGATGCCTAGATTGTTGAAAGGAGTCCCTGGGTTGTGCGAACACTCAAGCATCCGACCTACTACTAACCAAAAGTTTGGCGGTTCAAACCCACTCAGAGATGCCTCAGAAGAAAGGCCTGGTGATCTACTTTCAAAAGGTCACAGCCTTGAAAACCCTATGGAGCACAGCTCTTCTCTGCAGCACGTAGGGTCATCATGAGTTGGAATCAACTCAACAGTAACTGGTCCGGATTGCTGAAGTAGCTATAGAATTTACAAGATTTTTGATGAAGGAGCTCACTCAATTTTGACCTTGTGTGAAGCAGAGCCTTTGAGGTAAGGCTTAGAGTGGTAGAACAAGAATACATAGTCTGTCTTTCTCCAGTCCAGCTATACTGCATGTTGGAAAACTAACAGAGAACATGAATTGTGTTAAAAAAAAAAAAAAAAAAGCAAACAGAGCCTATTTTCAGCAACCTGGCAGTTTGTTCATTTGAATATATTTGATCTTTACTGTTTATGGATCTCTTGTGTGGGAGAAAAATAAAAAAGAGTACTTATTTCTAAATTGTTATAATGATCATAATTCTACTTGAGCACTTTGACACTCAAATAAGCATCTTGCATCAGTAGATTTATTCTCAGGATTCTAGATTAATAAAATCGCATTAATTCATCCTTGTTGCCCATTAAACATCCTGAGTGTTTGAATTTTCCTGTAGTGTTTTGGGCCTGCTTCACTCAGGGAAATCTGGGAAGGATATTGGGCTACACTGCCTTCAGTGCACACCTCTCACCTGCTCAGGGCGAGTTTCAGGTCTGCATACACTGGGCCACCATTTGTCTCAGTCTGCTTCCAACGGTCTTGGTTTAGACATCGCCTCTTTCACACGTAAAAGGATCCCAGTTTGGACAATTTATATGGTAGCCTACTATATCATCTTAGAAACTATATTCTAACATAGCATCTGGTAAAAAGAAAAACAAAATTTTCTGGGAAAGAAGCTACCAATCAATTCTAGGCCTGCATGGGAGCAGAAAATCACCTTGGGGCTTATCTTCTTTAACTTCCTTGTAGAGATAAGTGTCCTCTCTTGACTGAGCACATGTAAGGTGTAAAGCCACTCATAGCCCTAGAGGAAAGATATAATAAGACTCTCTGTAGCTTGTCAAAGACTCTGCCCCTTACGCGCCTTAGTAGGTAGAGTTGACAACCAAGGTGTCAGGCAAATTTATATAAAGATCATGGAGCCTCCTAGGAGGACAGCAATTAAAATCCTGACTTTTTCCTTTTTAGGTTCAATAGTATTAAAACTTCTCTGATTGGTTAGAATGCTTCTAGCTGAAGTTGGCTGCTGGGAAAGGAAACCAAGGGCCCCAAAGAGGAACATTTCATGAAGAGACAAGGAGTCTAGACTAGTGACCTAGAATCAAAACCAAGGCCTAGAGTCCATTAGTGGAGAGACAGATGCCATACAGTTGCTTAATGTTTGTAATCTGGGAATGAAGGCAGAGCATGTAAGTGTAAATTAAGACCTTTAACCATGAGAACCAGAAAGGGAAGTGAATGAAGACACACTGACCTGGGCAGCACCAGCTTTCAGTGGCTTGAAAATAAGAGCCCAAGAGTCATCTAGAACTGGTACCTACGGATGAAATGGTGAGAATTTCCAGTTCTCTCCTTCCCTTGTGTTTGGAAGAGAAGTCATCTCTTTAAAGTGAGTAAATGCCTAGGGTTTTTTGGATAATTCAGAATCAAGGAAAGCCACAAGCGGTAGAAAATGGACTTCCTGTTAATATGAGTAGACAAACGGGATTACATTGCTAGTTGGAAAATAAAAAGAATATGACTGGGTATGTTACCCCGGGAGGAGAAAAAAAACTCCAAACTATAATTATTCATATATGACACAGGGCATTTTCAAATGTGTAAAGAACAACCAGTTAATTATGATGAATGGAGGTAGCCTCACCTAAATGGTATCTGGAGCAGAAAGGCCAGTGCTCTAACCTCCTCCTTAGCACCCAGCTCCCCCATTGGAGTCCCATGAACAGTCTGACTTTGAGGCAGCCATATGGAGAGAGAAAGGTAGTGATAGAGTCATTTTCAACTCTGAAAAGAAATATGCTTCATGGAAAAAGATAAGCAGGGAAGGACTAATTAGTAAGTGTAACAATGACTCCCTAATTAAAATCTCCCTTTAGAGTCAATCTATCCTGTGGAATGACATTTAACAATATTGAGTTATAGTTATGAATGAGTTTGCCCAAATGTTTTCATCTTTGATTAAGATAACTATTGCCCATGGAGAAAAAATATTCCCAAGTCATCTATAAATGGAGCTTTAGAAAATCTTGTTTTTATTCTGGAGCTCAGTTCTCCTTTAACTGGTTCCTACCAGAAGGTACTCTGAGTACACACTTTTCAAAAAGCTATCAAGTAAGGCATTCAGTAACAATGCCTTGCACTTAAAAAATAGAAATACATGTGTACATATATTTTCACATATATATATGCATATATAGTAACCAAGAGATTCCTCCATTAAGAGAGCTGCAAGAGAATGAGAAAAATAAGTCCTTATTATATCTTTAAGGTAATACTGCCATTTTCTCACGATATCTTTCTAAAACCGTGGTTGCTCATCTACCCTTGCTTCTACTACAGAAACATTGTGGAGGGTAGATAAGAGAGCAAAGGGGCAAGAGAAGTAGTAACAAATCTTTGGATTAGAAGGATTTCCTTTTTCTGGAAGCAATTGCTTTTAACAAATAATGTTAATGACCAGAAGAAGGTTAATAGGTCCACATCTGTATATCTACATATCTAATCCATTTTACTTCGTGAAACTATGGTTAATCATGGTGGGCCACCTACCAGAGGAACCAAGGATCTTTCTGGGACAACAGGACAACTGTCATTTGTTATTTGCAGTGTGGGATCCCATGGTACTGCACATTCAAGACTAGTCAAACTTTGTTCATTTTGGGCTAAAATGCAGCATCAAGGATGATTTTCTTTTATGGTATTATAGGCAGTGTAGCACTTGGGAATGTGTCTAGTTAGAAAGATCTTTAAGAACAGTGTTTGGATGAGTTGTGTTCCCCCAAAAGATATGTTGAAGTCCTACCCCAAGATACCTGGGAACATGACTTTGTTTGGAAATAGGGTGTTTGAAGATGTTATCAGTTTACATCAAGTCATACTGGAGTAGGGTGGGTCCTAATCCAATTTCAGTGTTGTCCTTATAAAAGAGAAGAGACACATAGAGATACACAGATGGAAGATGGTCATTTAAACTCAGGAGTTTGGAGTTATGTTGCAGCTGCAAGCCAAGGAATGCCTGGGGCTACCAGAAGCCAGGACAGACAAGACAGGATCTTCCCCTAGAATCTTCAGAGAGAATATAATCCTGATGACACTCTGAATTCAGACTTGTAGCCTCCAGAACTGTGAGAAAATAAATTTCTGTTGTTTTAAGTGGCACACTTTGTGTTATTTTGTTGTGGCAGCCCTAGGAAACTAATGCAATTAAGAATCATGTTTTATTATTAGCCAGCCAGTAGCAGCCAGTAGCAGCCAGTTGTCACTGAGTCGATTCTGACTTATGGTGAACACTTGTGTGCAGGGTAGAACTGCTCCATAGGGTTTTCTTGGTCATAATCTTAATAGATTGCAGCAGTGCATTTACAGGGAACTGCCAGAAATTCAAGCCGGGTTCAGAAGAGGACATAGAATAAGAGATATCATTGCTGATGTCAGATGGATCTTGCCTGAAAGCAGAAAATACCAGAAAGATGTTTAGGTGTGTTTTATTGACTGTGCAAAGGCATTCAACTGTGTGGATGATAACAAATTATGGATAACATTGTGAAGAATGGGAATTTCAGAACACTTAATTGTGCTCATGAGGAACCTGTACATAGATCAAGAGGCAGTCGTTCGAACAGAACAAGGGGATACTGCATGGTTTAAAGTCAGGAAAGGTGTGCATCAGGGTTGTATTCTTTCACCATACTTATTCCATCTATATGCTGAAGCAAATAACTTGAGAAACTAGACTATATGAAGAATGCCACATCAGGATTAAAGGAACACTCATTAACAACCTGCGGTATGAAGATGATACAACCTTGCTTGCTGAAAGTGAAGAGGACTTGAAGCACTTGCTGATGAATATCAAAGACCACAGCCTTCAGTATGAATTTCACCTCAACATAAAGAAAACAAAAATCCTCACAACTGGACCAATAAGCAACATCATAATAAACGGAGAAAAGATTGAAGTTGTCGAGGATTTCATTTTACTTGGATCCACAGTCAACACCCATGGAAGCAGCAGTCAAGAAATCAAAAGATGCATTGCCTTGGGCCAATCTTCTGCAAAAGACCTCCTTAAAGTGTTAAAAAAGCAAAGATATCACTTTGAGGACTAAGGTGCGCCTGACCCAAGCCATGGTATTTTCAACCACTTCATATGCACGCGAAAGGTAGACAATGAATAAAGAAGACCAAAGAATTGACGCCTTTGAATTGTGGTGATGGTGAAGAATATTGAATTTACCATGGACTGTCAGAAGAACAAACAAATCTGTCTTGGAGGAAGTATAGCCAGAGTGCTTCTTAGAAACGAGGATAGCAAGACTTCATCTTACATACTTTGGACACGTTTTCAGGAGGGACCAGTCCCTGGAGAAGGACATCATGCTTGATAAAGTAGAGGGTCAGTGAAAGAGAGGAAGACCCTCAGTGAGATGGACTGACACAGTGGCTGCAACAATTGGCTCCAGTATAACAATGATTATGAGGATGCCGCAGGATCAGGCATTGTTTCCTTCTGTTGTACATAGGGTCGCTATGAGTCAGAACAAACTCGACAGCACCTAACAGCAACAATCTTAATGGAAGCAGATCACTAGGCCTTTTCTTCTGTGGTACCTCTGGGTGGGTCTGAACCTTCAACCTTTAGGTTGGCAGTCAAGTGCAAACTATTTTTGCCACCTATTGTTGTTGTTGTGTGCCATCTAGTTTATTCTGACCCATAGTGACCTTATAGGACACAGTAGAACTGCCCCATAGGGTTTCCTAGGCTGTAATCTTTATGGGAGCAGATCACTAGGTCTTTTCTCCAAGTGGCTGGTGAGTTCAAACCACTGATCTTTTGCTTAGCAGTCGAGCACTTAACTGTTGCACAATGAGGGCTTCCTCTGCACCATGTAGGGACCTTTATTAATTATTATATCCCCAAAATAAGGTGCCCTGGTGGCACAATGGTTAAGCAGTTGGCTGCTAATCAAAAGGTTGGCAGTTCAAACCCACCAGCATCTCTGCGGGAGAAGACCTGGCGATCTTCTCCAGTAAAGATTACAGTCTTGGAAACCCTATGAGGCAGTTCTACTCTGCCTTACAAGTCACTGTGAGTCAAAATGGACTGGATGACACGCAACAACAAGAACATCCCAGAAATAAACACCTGTGGAATTGAAACTGTGCTGTTACCGGGATCTTCTAAGCAGTCTTCTCATGGAAGTGACAAAAAAATCTAACCCAAAATGGCTTATGCAAAAAGACAACTTATTGGTTCATAAAACTGAAAAGCCAGTAATAGGACTAGTTTCAGGGATGGCTGAATTCAAAAGTTCAAACAAAAGTATCAGAACTTGATCTCCTGGCTTAGTTCCCTTTTCCTCTGTGTGTTGGGCATAAGGCACAGGCAAGCGCTATCCTTTTGACTGCCAGATTACTCCTGCACATTTAGTCTCCTGCCTTCCCAGACTCAAGTCTAGCAAAATAGAGGAAACCTGTTTTCTAGGGTTCCATTATCCAGTTGTTCCACTGGACAAATTTAGGACTAGCGTTCATCCCAGGATTATTCATTGTAGTCAGAGATAAGCTTGCTCATCACTGGAGCCAGAGTAGTGCCCCACCTAGAGGTGGCAAATTATCTCAGCAATTTAGCACTATTTTCCCTCTCCTGTGCTCTCCTCTTTATTACAGGTTTGGAAGCCTGCAAGTTTTCAGGTTAGATTCTTCCAGTGAGAGAATTAGCATGAGATTTGGAAGTCAGAGAAATGCAGAAGCCATTATTGCTCTTGGGACAGTAGCAGGCAGGTGTGCGGTCTTTGGCAGAGGTTGGATGTGAGGTTTGGGTGGCAGCTCCCAGAAGTCCTCCTGCAAGTCATTAAACTCTGGGGCTGCCAGGTGCTGAGATCCCTGCCAGAAGTTCTGTTACTGAAGCACTTCTTGACATCCTGTTCACTGGTATCAGTTTATTTGACACTCACTCCTCCTATCCTCCAATGGTTTCATGAATTTCTAATTCTTTTTTGTTTTTTAATTGTTGTGCTTTAAGTGAAAGTTTACAATTCAAGTTGGTCTCTCATACAAAAATCTATACAGACATTGTTAGGTGACCCTAGTTGCTCTCCCTATGCTGTGACAGCACACTCCTCCTTTCTACCCCACATTTCCCGTGTCCATTCAACCAGACCCTGACCCTCTCTTCCTTCTCATCTCACCTCCAGACAGGAGCTGCCCATTTAGTCTCATGTATCTACTTGAGCTAAGAAGCACACTCTTCACCAGTATCATTTTATGTCCCATAGTCCAGTCTAATCTTTGTCTGAAGAGTTTGCCTCGGGAATGGCTTCAGTTTTGGGCTAACAGAGAGTCCAGGGGCCATGTCTTCCTGGTTCCCTCCAGTCTCAGTCAAACCATTAAGTCTGGTCCTTTTACTAGAATTTGAGTTCTGCACCCCACTGTTCTTCTGCTCCGTCAGGGACTCTCTGTTGTGTTCCCTGTCAGGGCAGTCATTGGTGGTAGCC